>JADDOH010023635.1:0-74248 GCA_016648135.1 Agrypnia vestita | reverse complement strand
AACATAATTATAATCGAATTACGAGGAAAACATTGACAATTGCTGACGCGATTACTTCCTTCAAGGAACCGACTCGCTGATAAACATTGACAATCGTTGATGCAATCACTTCCTTCAAGGAACCGACTTGCTGATAAGGCGTTTTCCCAGACGACAAAAGAATCAACAGGTATATAATCCCTGTCCGGTATCTAACGTCTCGTTGGGCTTCAGGACCTATATCACCTCTACGCTTAGTATCGCGCACCGAGTAACTGACCACAGCCAATATTACGACAACGTCGAGTGTCGGGTCGCTTTAAAAGTTGTCGAAAACTATATGAAAACTGGCAATCTTCCACTGTCCGCTGAGCTATGAAATCGCTATGTCCGGATATCCTCTATGCTTCTCAATCATCACCATCATTATCAGCTCCCGAGTCTACCCTTATTGACTTTGTATATAGGGATACTTGCGAATATTTTAAATTAATTAATTTCAAGTGATTTTGATGAAGAAATAAAACTTTAATGAATTTTAAGTGTTCCAAGTTAACTTTAAAATAAATAAATTTGTTGATCATTGTATGAGCCATTTGATTCTACAAAATTTTGTCAATGATCTGCCTACCTCTGCTGAATAAAACTGAGGTGGATTAGAATTAATGGATTATTAAAAACTTTTTTGGCTTTAGAATTTTTGACAATAAATATGTACATAGGTGCAGAGATGTTTGAAAATGTGAATATATGTAGTTGTGAAGCAAGTTGGGTCCTCTTTGGTTACTTACAGTACTCGTTATTTTCAGGTTTTCATCCACTAACACTTTCATTTTTAACAGTGCCAAGATATTTTCAACTTTAATGGCCCAATTTAAGGCTTACGTTCCTTCAATTCAGTAGCATGATTATTATTCTTTATTTATTCTTATTTATAATTAAATTAATAGGGCGGATTCTTAGTTATCTATATAATTTTTTTTATTTATAAACATTTCTTAGCTAAGAATTTTAATTAAAATTGGCGTTATTTTTGGAACAATCTATATGTTAGTAATTTTTTTATCATCGACATTGAATTACTTTTTAAATGTATTATGTATTGTAAATCGCATCCACAAAAGACCTGGCACGTACAATAAATATTGGATGATGGTCTTCTTAAAAGCCTCAACAACCGTCGAGCATGCGTGAGCAAATGTATGAATATAGCCGAAGCAAAAGAGGTGTGCCAAGATAGAAGAATGTGGCGTTCCATCTCTCTGTCTATCTCTACGGAAAAAACTGTGTAATAGTTAGTTAGTTAAATCAGTAATTTGGTATTTTTTGGCTGAAACAACCAATCGTTTATGCAAGATTTCAACTAAGCATTTTTCCAGCATGGAATTGGAATGTCAACATTCTCTGTGGTCTTACAAGAAGTCCTTAAACTGCTCCAGTACTCTGGCGCCAAGGACCCAATAATAATGAGGGTAGGGACAAGCGGGGGTATCGGTGTGCAGCCTGGTACGGTGGTTGTATCTGATAAAGGGTACGATGGAATGCTGAATGAGTCTTATGACTTGGTAAGTCAAATGAAGTCTAACATTTTTATATTTTAGATATTTTAGTGTGTGTAATGTTCAAAACAATAACACATTTTTGGCCACGTAAAGAGGCACTAAGAGAAGTAGTAGCTCTCTTACTAGTAGGCCTCTTGGAAACCAGCTGAGAGATTTTGACATCCACCTTCACCAATTTACTTACACCGGAGAACATGAGAAATGCGTGGGTTCTGTATTTACAATTGCATACTTATTCACACCCTCTCCAATTCGCATAATATTAATGGGAATTATCATGGGAGTTATATATATGAATGTTAAAGGGATATTTTGAAAACTTTAAAATAATTATTTATATAATAAAAATGAAAAAATAAATACCCTAATGGGCAAGGTAATATTGTGTCTTTTTATTATGCAACAAGTGTGATGTGATAATGGATATTATAAGTCGTGGTCCGATGCAGCGTTAACTTCCTAGCTAGAATAACAGAGTAAAAAGATATTGTCTACATACTTTTCATATAGATTAAAGTCACCGGGCTTAGATTAAAATATTACATTGTAGATGTTTAACTGTGCAGCATATCAATTTAGAAAAAATAATAATTGAAACAAGTTAAGAAGTGCATGCGTGGGATTATGTTAAGGGATCTCTTTCTACCCTTATGAGATATAAATATTAGTTTATTTAAACCCCACTCACTGGATATCATCTTGTAATTTTAGCCAATATTGGGAAAAATTGTATCAATGCCTACCGTGCTAGATCGGAGGTTGGCCAAGGAGTTGACTTCGATGAGGAGCGAGAAAGATAGTTTTGAAACCTTAATGGGAGGAACAATGGGAGCTGATGACTTCTATAATGGTATTTATGGTTCTTTCAGTGGTTGATTCAATTCTAATAAATGTTCTTTGATTTCTTCTATCTTCTCTGCAAAATGAATATTCTCATCTTTCATGATTTCATAACATGGACCTTTAGCAATTATTTGATTTTTAGGTGCTTTTGTTATGCATGCGATATTAACATGCAAGCGCCCCTCTATCCAGCATCATATTATTAAATACTATTTTTGAAAATTGATGATTTGATGTTGTGACAGAGAATTACTCTTTGTTACTTGATTTAAAATTGATGATTTGATGTTGTGACAGAGAATTACTCTTTGTTACTTGAATTAAAATTGATGATTTGATGTTGTGACAGAGAATTACTCTTTGTTACTTGAATTAAAATTGATGATTTGATGTTGTGACAGAGAACTACTCTTTGTTATTTGAATTAAAATTGATGATTTGATGTTGTTACAGAGAATTACAGAGACTTAAAATGTTAAAAATAACTTAAAATACACAAAAAATCTTGATTGTACAAATTTTGCATTTGTCATACATTGTTATTGTTGTTTATTTTCTGTTTGCTGATGTAGTTTTCATAATATAATTGTGATCAAATTCATAATATTTTAAGAATTACATATGTGCTTACTGTTTCATTTTTTCATTTTTCTACAAGCAAAATCCAATTCAGTATGTGGTTATTATAATTAATGTGTATTTTATATATTTAATGCATTCATGGAAAACTGTCATTGGCGGCAATTGTAATATGTCTTGTATACCTTGAGTTGGAACATAGGTGGACAGAAATTGTTCTAACGCAGGCAACACAATACAGCACATGTTTTTTTTATGTGTGCTGAAGAAGTATAACTTCTAATGTTTGTTGGCGTAGTAGTTGTTGTTCAGTATAAAAACAAAGACTGTTTAGGGTTGGATCGCTGATTACTTCTGGGGAGTCGTCAAATAAAAGAGTATTGATGGTCCGGAGGTAGAAATAGGAATGGGGCCTGATTTTTCTACCTCCACATTTATTTCTTTAACCCGATCACTGCCGCGACCGGATAAATCCGCGCTGCCGCGCAGTACCCCACACGCCGCGAACGGATAAATCCGCGCACATCTTCACACAATTTTAGACGCGTAATAAAACATGAAATTGAAACGTCTCTTTTTGTATCGCCTACCGCCATCTATGGGGATTAATTTTAAGAATTTACTGTCACTCATATTGTTTCAAAAATGTTGTAATCTACATTTTTGTAAATTATTCCATCTGACAGCCGATAGAGCTCGCAAGGGTCATCACTTATCTTAATTTATTACGGGGCATCCCGGAATACGGAAGTGTCGCTGTCGGATTCTTTGTTCACAGAGAGCTTTTTTTTTGATAAAATCAAACGTTTCCCGGTATTTTCTCGCACTTGTGTTGTTTTCTTGTAAAGTTAAGGGATTATGTATTATTATAAATAAGTTTTCAGCGTTATAAGTGTGTTTATTATCAATTATTGTGAAGTGATTTTTATTATCTTGGAATTGGTTCACTTGTTAGTTTTTCTAAGTATTATTTTTTGAATTTAGGTTTATTACAATGGCAGAATTTTCAAATAGTGATTATGAAATTCTTCAAACTGCCGAGTCTGATAACAGTGACGTAGAATTTGAATTGCCGGAGTTTTACGAGCCCTTTGAAGACGACGCCGAAATGGTCAATGATAATGTTGAATCAGGGAATGTTGACCAAGATAATCGTGGTGACAGAAGACCCGTCTTTCATTGGGAAAGTGATGCATTTTTACCGCAAGTGCACAATTTTGATTCTTCTTTTTCCGGCGCTAAATTGCTTACAAATGAAGGTATGCAAGAGGTTGATTTTTTCAAAATTTTTATGCATCAAACATTAGTTGAGCTCATTGTAGCCGAAACTAATCGGCAATATATAAATATAAAAAACAAGAGCACCTCAATAAGCTATAGAATGCAGCAATGGATCGATACAACCGTTGATGAAATGTATATTTTCATGGGTCTCTGTATACTGATGGCAAGAAATACTAGAAACACCATTGAAGAGCATTGGTCCACGGATATTTTATTGCATTCGGCGATTTTTTCCGATGTTATGCCAAGGAATCGCTTCCAAATTTTATTGAGTATGCTCCATTTTTGTAATAATGAGGAACAACCGCCTGGAGATAGACTTTTTAAAATAAAAGCAGTGGTGGACATGATTACAGCTGTATTCAAGGAACAAATGTATCCATACAAGAATGTGTGTATAGACGAGAGTTTGATATTGTTCAAAGGTCGGCTGGCTTTCAAACAATATATTCCAAACAAAGCAAGTCGTTTTGGTATAAAACTCTTTGTTATTTGCGATTGTACCACGGGATATGTGTTGAATTTTATTATTTATACGGGATCTACCACTATTTATACAAGGCATGAGGATTTGGGAGTTTCTGGAAGCATCGTGATGACACTAATGGAGCCATACTTAAATCGAGGTCATTCTTTATTTGTAGACAATTGGTATACAAGCCCGTTATTATTTCAGTCACTGTTTGATAAAAAAACAAATGCATGTGGGACTGTCCGCAAAAATAGAAAACAGATGCCAAAATTTAAGGAAAAACTTAAAAAAGGCGAAATGGAGGCTTATCACACAGACTCTATGGCGGCACAATTATGGAAAGATAAAAAAGATGTTACAATGCTTACAACCCTTCACCCTAGCACACTTGCAGAAACAGGAAAAACTCATTATGCTACCAATGAACCAATTAAAAAACCTGAGAGCGTAATAGATTACAACAAAAATATGGGGGCAGTGGATAAATGTGACATGGTGCTATCATCGGTTCATTCTTCAAGAAAGACAATGAGATGGTACAAGAAGATTTTTTTCCACCTTTTAGATCTTTGCCTCTTGAATGCACATGCCATATACCGTGAAAAGACCGGAAACCGTAAACCCATTGCAGATTTTCAATTAGAAATCATACGTCAACTTTTTTATCAGCATCGACAATCATCTGTGCCGAAAGCAGAATCTATGAGGAAACGGAAATCTGAGTTGCCATTTCGATTAGTAGAGAGGCATTTTGTGGGGAAATTTCCTGAGACCGCACAGAAACAACCAGCATCCAAAAGATGTGTAGTGTGTTCAGCAAAAAAGAAAAGACGAGAATCGCGGTATAGATGTAAACAGTGCGACGTAGCTTTATGTGTGGAACCATGTTTTGAACTGTATCATACGCTGGAGGATTATAGTAGGTAGAAGATAGTGTTTTAGAACATAATAAAAAAAAATCTTACTTTATTTTGTGAACTTGTGACAACCCTGTTTCTATATTTGTGCCAGACAATTTTAGTGATTTAAGTGAAGAAAATGGTATTAATATTTCGTAAAACATCGTAATATGGTGAGTTTTCACATTTTTAAATATAAGCTGCTTTTAAATTTCTCAATTTTATTTTTTTAAATTTGAAAAAAATGCCCGGCATACGGGGATGGTTAGAGTTTTGTATGGCCGGCAGGGAAAAGGTTAAACGTGTCCCTTGTGCAAGGTCGCGCTACTTTTCGCCTATCAGTCTGTGCTTAGGACTCGTTCCGTCAGCATCTCAGTGTTACTTTTGTTTGTACATTTCTCCAAATTTGTGTTCAGACACATTTGTGAATTTTTTTAGTGCAAAGTTTAGTAACCCTCGCAAGAATGTCTCTGAATAAAAATCACCATAGAAGTAAAATGTGAAATCATAGAGAACGAGGAGAACACTCGCATACAAACGGCTCACATAACGTTATATACAAGATTTAGGAGATATGGTTAAAGTACCATCGGTTAAAATATACATTCTGTATGTGACATAATTAGAAATCTATTGTGGAAATTGTCAATTGCGTCTGGATTTTACATTTTGTCATGCTCAAGTAAAATACGTACAATTGATTCTCTATTCACCTAGATGTTTATTATAAATAATATATTGTCCGCTGAGAAAATATTAGAAATTAACAAAAAATTACAATCAAAAATTTTGTCAACAAAATAATAGCACCCTGTAAGTCACCTTTATTAACAATATTCCCTTATTTCGACTCCTCTCACCTCCCCCTCTCCTCAAATCGCCGACACTATCCCTGCCCAGGAATATTCAATTAATATACATA
Organism: Agrypnia vestita; assembly: GCA_016648135.1. Classification (NCBI taxonomy): domain Eukaryota; kingdom Metazoa; phylum Arthropoda; class Insecta; order Trichoptera; family Phryganeidae; genus Agrypnia; species Agrypnia vestita. Next base: position 67,708 of record JADDOH010023635.1, on the reverse strand, counting down.
ATTGTATACTTTAAGTTAGTTAATGCTAGTGGATTTGTCGAAATGTTAATGCCCAAGGAAAATAAAAATTCCATAAATTTCCCAAAAATGATTTTATATTTTTTTATTCTTGTTATATCTCCGCCCAATATTTTGTATCAATATATTTTTCAATTAGTAAAAAAGTATTAGAAAAGTAGTTCCATGTAAAAAGAAGAGCCAGGACGGCGCCTTGGAGTATTGCTTGCCCAACGTAAATTGGCATGCGGAAAATTTGGAAATAAAACCCGCCCCGCCCGCACCCGGCGGTAACCCCTCGCACTGTCATTCAGCACAATTTCGGGAGCTGTGACATCTTGATTACCAATATACACTGAATTATTATGTCCAAAACATCCAAAACAGTCCGGGATGGTGCAAGAACAATTGCCAATGAAATATTAAAGTTTTGCAAAGCTGAAAAAGCAAATAATGGACCGATATTACGGTTTGACAGATTGAGCGGCCGCCATTACTAATTCATTTCTTTAGTGTTGCCCGACCAAATTTCTATTAAAGGCTGGACATTCTGTACATTATGTATTGTGTAAGAAATTTACACCCTGGCACCTCCTGTTACGCGACAGGGACGCCATCCCTCGCACGCCAATTTGTAGTGGTTGCATTCTAGTCATAGTAGATAAGCGATTTCAAAATTCACACTTTTTTTCAATATTTATGACTTGTCGAATTGGACATATCCGTAAACCTAACACAATGAAACAATGCGCGTATTACGCACTGTACCCACACTAACTCAATTGCAAGTTTATATGAAAAGACCTATACAGTAAGTGTTTATAAACATTTTCTCTGCAGTCGATGTATGGTGTAGTGGCAGGATATCCGGCTCCCACCCAGGGGACTCGGGTTCGATTCCCAATACGGGAATTTTTTTTTTCTCATTTTATTTCTGATTTTATTTTATTTAAATATCAATTAATTAATTATATTGTCGCGTTATGTTTTACGCACGCACAATCGCCAAGGTTTAAAATAGTAGGTGCCATTAACTGCTGGAGAAATATAAAAAAAAGTGTTCAAATATTCTGATGTCATTATTACTGTTTCATGTGTGTCGGCTATAAATAAGTAAATACTTATTCTTTAGGAATCGGAATGTAAAAGTACCGTCATTTTTGACGGGTTACAGCTAGAATTCAATTAAAAGCATTTCCCAGAAAGTGCAATTGGAAATATGTTTTTGTATCATGAGTAGTTATGTCATTTTAGTATTCAGTACACTATTCGTATACCAGGGGTATAAAAGCAAAGGCGGCAATATCCCACTGAGGTTTTCTCAGATAAATACAAGAAACCTGTCGCTACTCGAAGAATTAATTAATCAAATATCAACAATCTCCAACTGTTGACATTTCATACAAAATGTAAAGAATATTTTCTATTCAAAATTGAATGAAGAAGACTCCCCTGAAGTTTTTGCTACTGGGTACGAGAGGTGCCTGCAGTAAGAACATTGAAGCATGACTTTTTTCTAAACATATATTTGGGAAAAAGTGTGAAATTAAATTTTATGTATGTGGCAGAATATTATGAATTCTGCCACATAAATATTTAATTTCAATTTTTTTTCCAAATGTATGCTTAGGAAAAAGTCATGCTTCAATGTTCTCACTGGTACGAGACACCCTGTATATAATTTTTTATTTAAAACTGGCTAAATAAAATTGAATTAAGTACACTACAAAAAATATTAGATAAATATAAAAGCAAATATGTATGTAGTTTTATTACATTGGTAATAGTCATTTTCAAAATGTGATTTAATATTTTTTTTATTATTTAATTCAGTCATCCAACAGGGAGACACAATCGCTTAGTAAAATGAAATACAAAAAAATATTTAAATGTCTCCCACAATTAAAGGATAACACAAATAAGATATAACCATAGACAAGTCAATTTGGCAATGACAGATAAAACATCATTTAACCGATTGTTCCAAATTTAACTTAAACATAGACATAAAGGGGCTCGTGATATATATAATATACATGATCAGGGAGGGGGGCGAGTTTCTAGTATATATAGTATAGTATGGCATTGGAGTTGATTTAAAGATAAGACAGGGAACGACAATCAATACAGTCCTTCAAAGAAACATAAATATGCATTGCTTTCCAATCAATACAATGTGCCGCTCATAGAAATGTATACAAACAAATATAGATGTCTACAGCAAACATTTACAGAATAATGAATGGTACGATCACGTTCATTTCCACGTCATTTTCACACTGAAAGCTGATTGTAGAGTAAATACAATAAAGGAAAGTGGAATTGAATACGTAATGCTGTGCTAATAGAGACAAACTGTACTGTCCGATGGGGGTGACGCAAAGCTGTGCACAAAACAACAATCACTTTAAAGCGCTTCGAATGCGATCGGCAAAACCACACCGCACTTTTGGGGCTATAGTCTCACATTCAAACTCTAAAATAATAAATCGGAATAAATTACACAATGTTCAAGCTCAAACTGCATGTGGAGCGTGTAGCGGTTCCAACACAACTTAAGCAAGCAAAAAAAAATCTCCCCGTAGATTCGTAATAGCCGATAATATACAGAGACTCGGTTATCCGGGGTGGTTGGGCAAAAATTTGTACAATGCAAAAAATTTTTTTTTTTACAATTTGAAATAATCACAAAATAAAGGATCATTCCCAACTCCCAAAAAACAATGAACCTTTTTGGTTAACAGACGTCGCGACTTTGTTAAACTTTATGTTATACCACATATGCATTGCATTAAGCAGAACCTCAGATAGGGAACTAAAAAAAGGTATGTATGAGACATTATTTATTATTATTATATACCATTATTTTAATAACCTGTACTAGGATGTTTATTTTTACTAGCCTCTACTGGGATGTTTAATTTTACTGGCATGTACTGGGATGTTTATTTTTACTGCCCTATAATGGGACTTTTATTTTTACAGGCCTGTACTGGGATGTTTAATTTTACTACCCTGCACTGGGATGTTTATTTTTGACGCCCTGTACTGAGACTTTTATTTTTACAGGCCTGCACTGGGATGTTCTTTTTTACTGGCCTGTACTGGGTCGTTTATTTTATTACCTTGCACTGGGATGTTTATTTATACTACCCTGTACTGGGACATTTATTTTTACAGACCTGCACTGGGATGTTCATTATCACCAGCCAACCGTTTTGTGATGTTTATTTTAGAGCCGACCCCAACAGCCTATCTAGGCAACGAGTTAAGAATGAGTTGTGCCAGGAAGAAAAAGACTGGGATGTTTATTTTTAGCGGACTATACTGGGATGTTAATTTTTACTGGCCTGTACTGAGACGTTTATTTTTACAGGCTTATACTGGGATGATTATTTTTATTATACTGGTATATTTATAATATATATATAACAGGAATAATGTAGAATATAGGGTGAAACGAAATAACAGTTTTATTAACTAATATTCGAAAATTTTTATCATGTTATCCTAACAAGGGGGTTAAGAAAAATATTATTTAATGTTAAATGTTATTTTTGAAAAGAGCTCCAGTTCATCAACAGTTTTCTGTATAATATGTCATTACTGCTACACGGTAGAACCCGTTGATTCATTCCAGGTTTAATCTAAATTCAGAAATTCTGTTTTTTTCCAGTGATATTCAATTTGATAATGACAACGATCCAAAAACTTCTTTCAAACAATAAATAGTATTTAATACAGAATCGCTGATGCGGTTCTACATATACCGTCAACTCTAAAAATCATTGAAATAAATCGTATACAAGGAATGAAATAAATTTCTGATAAATCGTAATAACAAATCTGCCATATGTTGTTAGGAAAATAACTATCAGGTTTTCTCTAATTACGATGTTGGAGTGCGATAATAACCAGCCCTACATACGAAGGCGAGTCAAAAATTATCTACACATACGCCATAACACATCTTCACAAGTGTGCGAAACTTGATCCTGATCGCGTCATTTGCCTTCCAGCTTTTACAATATAAACATAGCCATTCCGCTAGCAGTTTGCACTAAAGAAACGCAACGAGCAGTGATTCAATTTCTCTGGTCAGAGGGTATGAAAGGGGCTGAAATGCATCATAATATTTTATCACAATACGGTGACACTGCTTCTTTTAGTTTTTATAGATTTTTTTTGTGGATCGTGAAGTTTTAAAATGAATGGACAAATGTGACGCAGGAAGAGGTAACGGAACGCCTGTCAACCTTCATCACGGATGACAAGATTCAGCTAACCCGAGAGATGGTTCTAGCGAATACCATCGGTGAGGTAGTGTTGTCTTTGAAAAGTTCTGGAGGTTCTAGGTTGGATTCCTGGTGAGGTCACATTACATCTATGCGATTTTCTCAAGCCTGGGTGTTTTTGTGAAGTATTTCGATGCACTAATTGGGCCTCATGGTAAGCCGTAACGTTAAATCAATACAAGTCAGGTTCTTCCCTTCAAATCATTCACGGTGAGCTTGGCTTCCATAAAGTCTGTGCGTATTCCCACAGAGTTAGATGTGCAAAAGTGGCTTTGCGACGGACAGAAAACCTTCTTCATGGAAGGAATATCGCTGGACCGAGTGCATTGATAAGGGAGATGACTAGATGAAAAATGATGTACATGTTGAACCCCTAAATTGTACAACGAAAAGCATGGATCGTTTTTGACTTACCCTCGTATATTCAAGAAATATTCTCAATATAATTAATCAGAAATTACACTAAAAGGTTATTTTACTATAGTTATCGTAAATAAGACAATTGTGAATTTAAAAAAATCTATTTGGTGTTGACAAATGCATATCAAAACGCTGCAATGACTGACGTACGTGGTGTAGTAAGTTACAGCCGAATTCTTTATTCTTTAGAAAGAATAATGAAGCAAATCAAAATGCCAAATTTTAAACATCAATAAAAATAAAAAATGTTATAATCAACACATTATTTAAATATATACAGATAATAATTATTTATTTTGCGTAAGAAGTGTATAACTAAATTGCTTAACGCTTTCGAAACGCGTTAATTAAAAATTAATTGACGCAGTGAGAGAAATATTAGCCCCAAAAGCGCGGCATTGTTTCGTCCATCTCAAACAACCTGGCTCTAACGGGTGGCCGATTCCGGATGGAGATGGAATATTAGCCACATCCTCGTTGTGCCAGTGGAACGGGGACCCCCGTCCACTGCTGGTGCTGTCCCTCTCGCAATCTCTTTCCCTCCACCTCTCCTTCTCTCTGTCGCCGCCCTGGCTACCGAAGGCTGAATCACTCAGGGGCGTGACCGAGCCGGATCTCGTGTCTTCTTCTGGCATCGGGCTATCTGTACTGTCATTCGGAGCAGTACAGCAAAATCTGTGTCAGCTTTTCTTTCTTTTGCCAGCGACGGCGGCGACACTTGCGACGGGAGATACGGGACTGTGAAGGTTGGAATCCAGAGAAAACCTGCGGTTGCATTCCTCGGCCATGGGAGAATGCCTAACCGCCATTTCTTTTGCCGTTGGTTGCGTGTCCGCTTCCGTGACTTTTGTTAGTTGGTAAGAAAAAATGTATTAGTCACCGCAAAGCATTGCTAAAAATGGGTAAACGCCTAGTCGATTCAGAAATGGAAAGAAGAAGTAGTAAACATTATTTTAGATTAAATATAACTAATATCACAAATAAAAATATCATTAAGTTATAATAGAAATATCAATACAGAGACCCTAAACAATTGATTTTATGTTAATTTGATATTGATGTCCTCAAATGTTAAAATTTAAAGCAAACGTGAGTGATGAAGATCATACGAAAAAAAAATTAAATATACAGAGCCTCATATAACTAGTTGTCCAAATTTCAAGGATTTCCATATACGAATCTCTATCTCAAATAATGATTAAAAATAATAGACGGCCTTTAAAAGAAAAATTTTCGTTTATTTCATTTAATTGCTTTTGTATTTATGCATTTTAATATTAAAGAATTTTTAAATTATTTTATACAATCCTATGAATGTAAAAGAATACCAATAACAATAGATTTTTTTTCCATAGGAACGGATCAATCGTTTTCCCTTTATTTCTTACGGGAAAAATTTATTTGATATATGTCCTGTTCGGTATAAGCTCAAGGATCTGGAACGGATGAAAGAATTATACCGAAGTACCACTGTACATTATTGACTAATTTGCTGATATTTTTTTTAAAAACTTATGTGACACCCTATACTACATTTATTATCTAACCTGTTTGAACGACTAGCTATGTGACACTCGGTACATACATTAAAAATTAAATAATGAGAAATCAGAAAATAAATGCATGTAGCCTTGAATGACTAATGGTCAATGCATTATCGATAACTAAACTAATCAGGGACTAAACAATAGCATTGACCTTCATAAAAATCAATAAATGAATGAATTATATAAGACATGTCTCGTAGAATGTCAACATTATGACCAAGTCAAGTAACACCACTCGAAAACTAGCCTTGGTTTAATAACATTTAAAAAAAAAATTAAATAAAACAAATATATACAACAGGGAAGGATAAAAGAAAAAAATTAAATAAAATAAAAAAGCCGAATTTAAAATAAACTATTATGACAACAAAATAATAATCAAGCGGTGGTGATGGCATCGGCCGGTCGGGAACAGCAAACTATCGGACATGAACAAGGTGAAACTAGCGCTAGTGTGAGCAGATGTACGCTGAAGACTTGGCGGGTGCTTCTAGAGAAAGGCATTTGTAAACATAATCAAGCCCGTTTTAATTGTGATCATTTTGATATATCAAATAATGTATCAGTCCCCCCTGAACAAGAATTTCATCGTAATTGAGGTTAAGTCTTCCTCATCACAGTCGTTTTACAAAGCTTCCGTAACCGCAACGTAAGAAATGTGCTGACAACTTAAAACTTTTACATTACATTCTTGATTGAATATTTTGCACATTGTTCTCAGCTTAGCAATAAAATAAACAATACATCTTATTAGGTACTGAGCCCCTGAAGTGTACTGAAGCAAGTCTCAAACACACGGATTATTAAAAACAACTATTACAGTCCACGATCAAAATACTCGTATCTTCTGTGTATAGTTTTCTGGGATATTCTGCCGTATATATGTAACCTCTCTGGCCAACGTCTCGGATCCCATTGCAGGGTCCATTATCAGGGCTGATGTGGTGGGTGTGTGTTGAAGTGTAGGTTAAGTATTGCCTTGCAATACCGTACCGAAGTCATGTGTGTCTTGATGTAGTGTATTGTGCTTCCGTGTCGGAGACAGATGTTAACAAGAAATTCTCAATTAATAAATTCTAAACACACCCTGATTTCGGTATGGTATTGCAAGGCAATACCTAACCTACACTTCAACACACACCCATCACATCAGCTCTGATGATGGACCCTGCAATGGGATCCGAAACGTTGGCCAGAGAGGTCACATATACACGGCAGAATATCTTAGAAAACTATACACAGAAGATCCTAAACGGCCGTAAAAACCTAAGAACATTTTTTAGATACTCATATATAAAATTCTTGGAAACACATGGTTTCTTTTTATGGTGTCAAAAATCTTTGGGAAAAATTTGGGGAGATGTTTTAGTAGTCATTTATTTTGAAAGAATGATACGCAAAGAATTCTGTGCAGTGCACGGCAAAGTTTAATGAGCCACGCAGCGCCTAAAATTAATCCTAGGTTCTTGTCACGATACACCCCTCAAATTCAAAGCATGCTCCATAGAACTTAAAAAATATTAACTTATTCATCTTTGAGAAAATTAATAGACAATCTTGGAATTAACATACACATATAATAGAAAATTATGCCAATTATAGACTTCCCATGGATCTGACTTCATAGACTTCTGGTGGTTAATGATATAAGTGTGACCATGTAAGAGGATATGATTTATTTATTTATCTATGAAATCCATATTTACATATTAACACTGACATATATTTTACATTTGCATATACAATGAAACCTCATTAATTCGAAATTCGCTGTAATTCAAAAATTTTCAAACCCAAGTCCCAAAATGTTAATTTCATTGTAGATTAACACTGATAATTCGTAATAATTTTTAGCCTCTTGCACCATAAATCAATAAGTTCACCTATTCGAAATTTTTTTGAAATTTGAAGATATTGAAAAATTATTTCGATTTTTTCGCAAGTGAGAATAACAAATATGTCAATATTGGGTATACTTCTTTCAGTTTAAGAAAGACAATCGAATTAGTGTGTGTAAGTTGTGTGTACGAGGCACATTGTTCATTTTTATATCCGTAAACACCAACACGACAAAACAATGTTCGACGTACGCACGACTTACACTAATTCAATTGTCCTTCAATGGAAAGATGTCTAACTATCATAGCTAACAAATAGATCATTTTTAACTATTCTAGTACTTCATGTAAATGTAAGAGTAATTCTAAGAATAATTGTATGAAATTTATTTTGTATTTCTATTTTTAGACGTAAGGCCCATTGCTAACTGAAAATTGATTTAGTGACAGTATTTCAGTGGCAGTGAAACCGAGCAGTCGATAGATAGTTGAGCATGTATTTATAATCATAATCATCAAAAAGATTCAAGAAATCGTGAAACACCAAGAGAAAAAATGTTTTTAATCCGAAAATTGCGAAACGAGATCACATTGAAGATCACAGAAAATTGCGGAACGAGTGTCAGTAGTGCGTCAGCTAAAAAAATAAAATTACAAGCAAACAATACTGTACCGGAAGATAGTAGTACAGAATTTTTAACTTTATTACGATATTTACTGCTGGAGGCTTACACATCAAGATCTATTATATGGACCAGGAATAGATGACTTTATGTAAGAAATTTTTTAAATTGTATTTGTATTAATTATTTATGTATAAAACTTTGAACGCGGTTTCTCAAATAACATTTTCAAAAACGGTGTTCACAATATTTTAAAAACTATTTGACAGATTTAAATGAAATTTATACATTTATACATCTAGGTATTAAAAACTTGTGCTTAATTGAAGAACTTTTTTTTAAATAAATAATAAATGAGTGATTTCTTCCTGCAAAATTCATCACTAAGCTTTCAAAGACCGCCAGTTTGCTAAATTTGAAAAAAAAAAAAGCTACGATTAAGCACAAGATAAACTATTGAATTACTAATTTTTTTTTGTTTCATAAAATTTAGATAAACCACTAAGTACTGATGGACACCGCGAGGCACTATTTGCAAGACAGGGGTTAAGAATCGAGCTTCTATCGTGGTCCAGTATTAATAATTATATTTTAAATTTTCGGTTTAGTTACTTGAAATATAGTGTAAAACTTTGGTATTATGTATTGAATAAAAACATTACACAACCGTTAAAAAAAATCTTTAAAATGTCTATTTTTCACGCCTCTGACTACACGTAACTGGGCAATGCAATCCCGAGTCGGGATCCCTCGAGATTAGAATTTCCAATCCCTCGGGAACACTACGGATCGGGATCCCGAATACTTTTGTGTTTTTTATTTGTTTATAGAGCTTGAATAGCAATTAACAACAATGCTTTGTATTTTTATATCAGCTATTTTAATAAAATATTCATTATTAATCATTGCATTACAGTTTATGTAGGCATTTTTCCAAGCATCAATCAGTCAATGTAATAGATACTAACTAAATACTAACTAGTAGTAGTTTTTATTACTATGTTTTCTTTTTTAAAAAAAAATAGAGGTGCGAACACGGAATACGTGTCACATCAATATTCTTACTATTTTCAAACTAAGCTAAACGCTTGTGCTATGAAAATAGGACTAACTTGCTAGTCTGGAGTGAGGTTCGAACCCGCAACCAACCTAACCACAAGACCAACAAGCTACTCGTACATGTTAGGTTGATAAAATACAGCAAATATTATTCAAAGCTATTTTCATTATTTGAATGTGACATGAACATAAGTTTTAAGTACTACAGACTAAAATCTCTATAGACATACACAATTAAACATACAAAACATAAAAAATGCTGATCAATCCCGATAATCTCGTCCGATTTTTCGGTTCGGGATTGATCTCGTAAAATGCCTCGAGATCTCGTAAGATCGGGATTGCATTCCCTACAAGTAACCCCTTAAACAAAGAGAGGTCTACATTTGTAATAGAAATGTCGCAATCTTTGTATTAGCACAATACATACTGCGTTTTCGAAATGATTTCTTAAAATATGCAGAAATAGAAATTTTTTCCACAAAATTAATGGCTTCAATTAATGAAAAAAAATACTTTTTTTGGCATTACCCCAATAGATTGACAAAATTTTATCTGACGATGAGAGGGACTGCAATTCTTAAAACTATAGCAGTTATAAATAACTCAAATATTATACAGAGTGTAACAGAACTAGTCCACAATACTTAACAGGTGGATTCCTGCTTTGATTATGAGTCGAAAATGTTCAACCAACCATGACCTAATATCAATAGTCAGAAATATTGAAAAAAAATATCCAAACATTGATATTGCATAACTCCATAACTATTGATGGTTGCTTGAACATTTTCGACTCATAATCGAGGCAGGAATCCACCTGTAAAGTATTGTGGACTAGCTCTGTTACACCCTGTATGTATGGTACAATGTTTAAATAAAAATTATGTTTTGAATTTAAATAAATGGTCATTATAATTTTGACTCTTGATAACCGTCTAAAATTTTTACAAAACTTTCTTCTATAGCCATCTTTTTTCAATGCCCCGTACCAACCCAGCCGGTACCCAATACCATACCCACAGATAGAATTACATCATCCATCCTGAAAAGATACCGTTTGTAAGACCTATACTGGGCCCTTAGAACCTTTCATCTCCTTAGGCACAGTGTGCACATGTTTATACAACATGTCACGCAAACCTTGAAAGTCCTCTGTTAAGAATCGGCTACTGGTCTAAAATGTTCAAGCAACCGTGACCAACGTAGTTTAAATCAATAGTTATGGAGATATGCAATATCAAAGTTGTCAAAAAAATTTCAATATTTCTGACTTATTTTTTGCAAAAAGTTGAACTATCATTACAGTAACTTATAACGAGTATGAAAAATTCACTTGCTTCAATACAACTTAAATAAAATGATAAAAACCTTGTAAAAAAAAAAACACTCTAAATTTTTGTAATGTTTTTATCATTTTATTACAGTTTTATTGAAGCAAATGATTTTTTATAATCGATATAAGTTACTGTAACGATAGTTCAACATTTTTCAAAAAATAAGTCAGAAATATTGAAAAAAAAAATGCAAACTTTGGTATCGCATATCTCCATAACTATTGACATTAGGTCATGGTTGCTTGAACATTTTAGATCAATAGCCAAGAATAGATTGATAAACGGACACGAGATTCTCATTTAAATTATTCGTGTATATTAACAACGCTATACCCATAAACGTATAAATGTTTTAGTTATGCAGCTCTTCTGCCGTGACTGAGATGCAACATTCCACAGACAAAAAAGCAGGTCGTATATTTATTAAGAAATGAAATACCCATAGTGTTGCATATCTGATTTGAAAATAAAAATTCTAAAAAAGGGAGCGGATTGAAAAATAAAAATCTGTTAAATTTGTTCTATAAACAATTTTTATTAATAAATGACTCATCGGATTAAAAAATCTATAAACTACATCAGAGATGAATCATTACTAAATAAATACATGACCTTTTTTTCTATCTCGGACAAATGTGCTCGGGAGAATATTGCATCCGTCACATTTTTGGGAAGAAATTTTTTTTTCAAAAATTTTCCCATAAAATAGTTTGAGATGTACCCTAATAAGCGTTTTTTTTAATAATAATTAAATTGTAAATCCTCGTAAAAAAAGTCACCCAATCTGTGCCTAAATTTCAGGCTCCTAGGATGGTGTAACTCCTAATATAAGTAAAAACATTTATATATTTTAATTTGCTGAAATGGATTCGGAAAATATTTAAATTCTTCTAAATAATAAAACTTACTAATTTAATGAAATCATGTGTACACTTACATAGTTGGCATATGAAATAAAAGAAACTCATCAAAGACAAAGTGACTATTATCACAATGTAAGAACCATAGCAGATCAACAAAATAATATTGTACATGGCAAATAATTCCATGTCATTCATAACTCTATACATACATTCAAGGCTCTGTATATATTGCTTGCCCAACGTAACTTGGCGTGTCATTCAGTACAATTTTGTATTTGGTCGGGAGCTGTGACATCTTGATTACCAATATACACTGAATACAAAACATCCTAAACAGTCCGGGATGGTGCAAGAACAATTGCCAATGAAATATTAAAGTTTTGCGAAGCTGAAAAAGCGAATAATGGACCGATATTACCGTTTTGACAGATAGAACGGTCGACATTACTGCATGATTTCTCTAGTGCTGCCTGACCAAATTTCTGTATATAATACGACGCCGGTCACCGGACATTCTGTACATTACGTATTGTGTAATAAATTTACACCCTGACAACTTCTGTTACGCGACAGGGATGCCCTCCCTCGCACGCCAAGTTATAGTGGTACGTCTATAGCTCTTGTTCGTAGCAATCTAGAATATAATTCCACTCTATGGTCGCTGTTCCATAGAATTCATTTATTCAGGATCAAAAGGGTTCAACACAAATTTTTAAGATTAATAAATTATAAATTATATATTTCTTCAGACCAAATTATTTATGATTTCTAATTGAGTGTACTTAACTTAGCGGGGCTGTCGTGTAGGAGAACTGTAGTGATTTAATTTGTCTGTAAAATTATTAACGGTTTGTTGGACTCCCCTGAATGATTACTTACAGAGTACCTGGGCAGTCTGTTTCATGACATGGTGAGCTATTTTACGCATGTATTATGAATTCACCTATACATAGATTGCACCGCCTAAGTAAACACTATACCTCTGTTGACACATTTAATGCTTGTACATTCTGCACATATAAAAAACAAATCTACTTATTTTCTATTTTTATAGTTTGCCTACATGCAAAATCTATTACTTATTGTATTTTTATTGTTGATATTCCTTCCTATTTTTTTTTTAAATTTATTCTTATGTACTTAGATAGCTACGCTACTTAAAGATTTGAACACTTTTGTTTCAGACTACGTAAAAGCCTAATTCAGAGTATGTATTATTAATAAATAAATACATAAACGACAAATTACTTTAGACGTGAATAATAATAAAAACAGGCAACTACAGGGGAAACAAACATTTGAAAAGTGATAACATGTCAAACGTGTAACAAAATGAAATAAATTTCTAAGTTACACAGAAAGTTCTTCATATTCAATTTCCAAAATACACTTCTATAAACATACATTTTCTCACAAATACATGGAAATGCTCCAGTCGTTATGCATAATCCTAAGGATATTAGAAATATGAAGTGAACAACTAAACAGCGCACTAAAGCAAAGCAAGCAGACACGTGTGGCAAATCAGATTGATTAAAAAAAAAACATATACGTACATACACAACAGAAAAAAAATAAAAAGGCAAAAAAAAAAAATTATCATAAATCCCAAAGTATTGTATCAAAAATTTCTGATGCAGTTGAATGTTTGTTTGCCGATGACACAAAGTCATTACATGAAGTTTTGTGACTAACAAATTTAACTAAATTTGTTCACAAAACTTAATGTAAAGGATTTGCTAAATAAAATAATTTATAACAGCAAATTACATTTTTCGATGTTTATAGGGTAAACTTTGTGGTTGACATAAACTAATAAAAAACTAACTAATTAAATTTATTTACTTTTTAGTTTTGTAAAATACTGCACTGGAAACATAGTTTCAGTATTCCAGTTTCAGATAATCTTCACTGTTATTTAATTCACCTAAACTAACCTTATGTAGCAATATTTTTATTTTATTTTAATATATTAATTTACAACTAAATAAAGAATTTTTATTATAATAACATTGAATGCACCAACTTAAATAATGAATTCAATCACAATAGAATTACAAAATTTATTTCAAATCACCGACTTCAAAATGAAATAAATAAAAACCATGGTATTGTCCATGGTATTGGTTTTATTGGAAAGACAATTTTATTCCATTAGTGTTAGAATATGATCACGATACCACGATTATCAAAATAAATTTGCGCAACTTGCAAGCATTGTTCTGGCGTAGGTCTATTTATGATGAAATGGCAAACCAAACTGAGCACAAGTCAGCTGTCGAATTGGCTGTCACTGGACAAAGTGTTGCCAATTCAAAAAACAAACCTCAAAAAAGAAACAACCTATATTAAACATTGATGGCCTCAAATTATCTTACCAATACAGCCAATACCATGCCATAACCGTGATTTTCATGTGCTTTATTATATTTTAAAGTTAAGTAAAACACACTTTAGAAAAATATTTTTGCACTTTGATAGTTAATAATGCACTTTATATACCGCATGTAACAGAAATAATTTTTTGACTATACTAAGAAAACAAGTCTCTTTTATAAGATTATATAAAGAGGAATAAATTTTTTAAAAAATAATCCAAATGATTAAAAAAAATTGGGGCAGTACTTACTGTTGTTAGCCATCAAGTTTTCATGGAGCTTGTCTCGTTGATCTTCCAGAACCTGGTCCAACACAGTGATAATTAAGAATAATTCTTTAATATACCTACTATAATCTATTTTAATGGCACGAGTCAATGCCATCAAAAAAAAAATGAAACAAACTAAAAATTTAATTAAAAAGAATCATCCAATTGTACCTCTTCTAATGAAGTCCTTGATTGAGATTGATCTAATATTCAAATGATGATGATGATATATTCAAAATGATATAATGACCGCTATTATATAGTAACATACTTCGTCAATTTTTACGTGATAACATTTGACAGATGCCTCGGCACTTCTCATAGAAACTTGACGCGTACATAAATAAGTATCCATCCATTCTGTCTTAGTGTATCATGAAAATGTTATTATCCACAGAATACGGGGGGTTGATTGTATTGTTAGAGTTAGATATTCTTGTGTCTAAAGTTGTAATGATTGAATTGAAATAGAAATTTCTCTTAATCCAAATATCATTGCTGTAATTACAAAAGATCATATGTAAAATAAATCATATTTATTTTATATTAGGTCCTTACATATGAAATTGGCGTTTTGCCGTACTGGCAAATTTGATCTCAAATATCTTCTCTTTGGTTAGGAATTCCAAATCCAAATTTATACAGCTATTTACTCATGTATTTGTGTTTTGAAAATTATAATTCATTTGTTTTTTCCTCAATTGTTTTTTTCTTTGCGTCACTCAGTTTACAAAATGAAAAACTTGAAATATCGCGTTATTTACGAGTACGAGTTCCACCGTGGCACCAGTGCTGCAGAAACGGCTCGAAGGATTAATGATGTGTATGGCGACGGTGCCGCAAAAGAAAACACAGTGCGTTTTTGTTTCCAACGTTTTCGTTCTGGAAATTTCGACCTGCAGAACAAGCCCCGTGGACGGCCGGAGACCAAAGTTGATAATGAAGAATTGAAGGCTATTGTGGAAGCGGATCCATCGCAAACCACATCGAGTTAGCTGCAGGCTGCGGTGTTAGTGATAAAACTGTTTTAATCCACTTGAAGCAAATTGGTAAGGTGAAAAAGCTTGAAAGGTGGGTACCTCACGAATTGAGTGAAGCAAATCAACAAACGCGCGTTGACTGCTGCGTTGCATTACTCAACCGGCACAATAATGAAGGGTTTTTTTTTTAATCTTAAATCTGGCCAGACGATTACGGCAGATGTCTATTGTCAGCAAATGCAAACCATGATGGAAAAGCTAGCTGCTAAACAACCGAGGCTGGTTAATCGCTTCTAGGCCACTGCTGCTTCATGATAACGCTAGACCACACACTGCACAACAGACGGCTACCAAATTAGAGGAGCTTCAATTGGAATGTCTAAGACATCCACCGTACTCTCCGGACCTTGCCCCAACAGATTACCATTTTTTTCGAAATTTGGATAACTTCTTGCAAAGGAAAAAATTCAACTCCGATGGGGCAGTCCAAACCGCCTTCAAAGATTTTATTGATTCCCGTCCGAATGGTTTTTTTAGTAAAGGGATCGATGAACTACCTATGAGATGGCAAAAGTGCATAGATAGCAATGGTACAAACTTTGATTAAATAAAAATATTATAATAAAAAAAAATCGGCTTTATGTTCCTCCCATACTAAACGCCAATTTCATATGTAAGGACCTAATATATGATTGCTGGTCTGGTGGTATTTTATTACCTTCAAAATGCCCTGAATAAATTTTTTTCCTGAAAAGAAATAACTTTTTGTGTTCACAGCAACAATATCCTTCTTAAAAATATGGTGGAGTTGAGGTATCCTATATACATAGTAAAATTGATTTTGAAAATACATAAATTCACAGATGATAAATGAAAATAAAGCATTTTTTCTGTACTGTGTTGTATAGTGAAATGTGTAATTTTCATTTTAAATAGTTTCGCATGTAAATTAACATGTGTGGCTCGATGCCAGATGTTGAAGAATAAAAATTCAGCACCTGCAAAATTTGCTATGATCTGTAGATGTCTCCGCATTTAGATGAAGGTATTTTAAAAATATGAAAAATTTCCCAACAGAATAATAATAAGTAATTCAGATTCACAGTTGAATTAATTTAAAAAATTACTTAAATAATTAAAATAAATAAAAGAATTGTATTCACCTCTCCTAAATAAGCTGCCACCTTGCGAGTAACTCCTTCTACGAATCCGTCCAACTTTCCCAAATCGTCCGACAACCCGACCAACTGATCGAGAGTTCCGACCTAAAAAGATAGAATGCGTCATCTAATGTACATGACGAATGAAAACATTTTACATGTGGCACGACGACAAGACTGACTGGCTTAGCTACTAGCGAAATTCAATCCTCAGTCTAGGTAAATCCAAGATCATGGTCCCATTGCATATACAGCGAAAATGAGTATTTCACTATATTTTTCAATGTGCTAATAACAAAATGAAAGATAATTTACATTTAAATATTAAGTATTAAATAAGATATTACTATTCATGATGAAATGGCAAAACAAACTGAGCACAAGTCAGTATTAGTATTAGTATTTAAAGTTTCGAATATTTTGTATATTTTAATTTGATTGATATCGAATATTTTAACTGTATATTTTGAAATTTCATAGGCAGACTGAGGAAAAATTTGTAACTCATAGACAATATACAAGGTTTACATGACAAATTTATATTTATAGACTAAAGAAATAAGATGAATATTGAACGTAGGTACTTTCTGTATTTTAGATTATTAGGTTTGGTTAGGATAAGTTAGGTTAGGTTAGGTTATTAGGTTTGTTTACGTTAGGTTATTAGGTTTGGTTAGGTTATTAGGTTTGGTTAGGTTAGGTTAGGTTAGGTTAGGTTAGGTTAGGTTAGGTTAGGTTAGGTTAGGTTAGGTTAGGTTAGTTAGATTAAAGGTTTAGTTAGATTAAATTAACGTGACATTAAATTATATAGTGAAATACTTATTTTCATTGTATGAACAACGGGACCATGTTCTTGGATTATAATTTTCAACATCTTTAATAATCTGTACTTCCATCCGATACTGTCTCAAAGGAAATTAATGGTCCGGTAGGAAAATTCAAAAGCAATGTTGAATACATTTTTTTACATTTTATAGTAAAAAAATTAACTTAATTTATCACCACTTAATTTTTCGTAAAAACCAACCGGTTTCTGAAGCAATGTTTCTTCATCAGCGTATTCTTAATATTAAGTATTGAGTATACCCTAACGAAGGAACGTTGTTTCCGAAACCTGTTGGTTTTCACCAAAAATTAAGTGATGATAGACTAAGTTCATTCGTTTAATTACTTTCATAACGAATAACCAAAAGTGCTACGAATATCACATTCAATTAAGTTTTATATTTATAAAAAAAATTATTTATAAATCACTAAAAAAATATACCTCATATTTTTTGATACAGACGTGATGTAGGTCAGAGAATTAATAAGCTCCAGTTGTTTACTTAACAGTCCTTTAAATAGGTTTAAACTTAGTACTTTATTTTAATTTGTGAAAAAATTTTCAATAAACCATTTCTTATTGCTTTTGCGCATCATTCTACATGCGACGTTGACATAATCATGTTTCACTGTAGTATTTTTCTGTTCATTCCT
The DNA here is from genome assembly GCA_016648135.1 of Agrypnia vestita. Classification (NCBI taxonomy): domain Eukaryota; kingdom Metazoa; phylum Arthropoda; class Insecta; order Trichoptera; family Phryganeidae; genus Agrypnia; species Agrypnia vestita. Next base: position 49,463 of record JADDOH010023635.1, on the reverse strand, counting down.
TGCCCAAGTCGTGCATTTAGGATGCGCTTCGTTGCGTATACACGACACTAGCTTGTAAGAACAGGTTAAGAAAAAGAAAAAATTCAATTCAAGAAAAAATTCAATTCAAGACAATTAAAAAAGTAACCCATAAAAACCAAGTTTTTATTATACTCCCTTTCTCATTTACTAGTGGAAACTGGTTTGGCGCTTAACCTGCGCGTTGGGCTTCGGTCGAGCGACGCTACGAAAGGGAGTAATAAAAAATTTCCAAAAATCCAAAATTATACTATAATCAGGTTCGTGTCTACCAGAAGCGTTGAAATATTTTCATACAACTTAGTAAGTTGTATGAAAAACCCATTAAAAATTTGAAAAATCCAAAAATTTATTAATTTTTTTAACGAAAATTTGATAGACCTTCTTGATCATCGCCACGAGTCTGCTTGCAAAGTTTCAGCTCAATTGAATCACGGGAAAAGGGTTAAAAATCGATCCAAAGTTTTTTCATCAAGCAAGCAGACACCACGAGTTAAAAAAAGGAAGTAAAAAAACTATCCCATAAAAAACAAGTTTTTATTTTACTCCCTTTCTTTGTAAATTAAGTTTACCATCATGTAATAATTGATTGACTGAAGATGAAACATGTCTAGACAAATATCTATGTCAAAAATCTTTAAAAATATCTCTTTTGATTTCTTCCCAAAAAACCGAAGAGTGCTGTCATCTATGAACCAATTGTCATAAAATTCGTAGTGAAGTACCTATTATACCTACCGACGGAGTAATTAAAATTTTAAATATTCCGTGACGTTATTGGGCCGCCGGCGCCGTTGGTAGTAATCAAACTTTTGTAATGATTCCAATTTGAAAAAACCATTAATTTCTAAAAATCCAAAATTATACTATAATTATTATTATTTTTTAACAAAAAATTAATAGATCTTTTTGATCGTCGCCACGAGTCTGCTTGCAAAGTTTCAGCTCGATTGGATCACGGGAAAAGGGTTAAAAATCGATCCAAAGTTTTTTCGTCAAGAAAACAAGCAAGCTGACGCCACGAGTTAAAAGAAAGGAAGTAAAAATTAAAGAAAATGAGTTTTAGCTTTGAATGTGAGTATCCGTGTTAAAATAAAATTAATAATGATATAAAAGTATACCTTAAGGTCAGGAATCTGGAACTTGTAGTTGGCCGAAAGGTTGTTCTGTTTGCTGGTGACATTGTTGAGGGTCTCAAATGTCTGCTGGCACGTCTTGTCTCCGGGAGCACTGATCAACCAGTATTCAGTCATTGTGGCTTATGGCTGATGGAGACATTGAAATTATAATTTTAATTAGCATGCACCGAACTGGAAAATTTCTTTTCTCTCTTAGAAGACTCTCAAATATCAAGTATAAATAACCATATCAAAGACCTTAAAAGAGTGTTAACTTAGCGATATTTATTTGTTTCAAAGAAGTTGGCATGGGCCATGTTCCTGATATCGGAGAAAGCCTATGTTTTAAAACGTTTGTAAATATTAGGTCCATACATATGAAATTGGCGTTTTGCCGTACTGGCAAATTTGATCTCAAATATCTTCTCTTTGGTTAGGAATTCCAAATCCAAATTTATACAGTTATTTACTTATGTATTTGTGTTTTGAAAATTATAATTCATTTGTTTTTTTCTCAATTGTTTTTTTCTTTGCGTCACTCAGTTTACAAAATGAAAAACTTGAAATATCGCGTTATTTACGAGTACGAGTTCCACCGTGGCACCAGTGCTGCAGAAACGGCTCGAAGGATTAATGATGTGTATGGCGACGGTGCCGCAAAAGAAAACACAGTGCGTTTTTGGTTCCAACGTTTTCGTTCTGGAAATTTCGACCTGCAGAACAAGCCCCGTGGACGGCCGGAGACCAAAGTTGATAATGAAGAATTGAAGGCTATTGTGGAAGCGGATCCATCGCAAACTACATCCGAGTTAGCTGCAGGCTGCGGTGTTAGTCATAAAACTGTTTTAATCCACTTGAAGCAAATTGGTAAGGTGAAAAAGCTTGAAAGGGGGGTACCTCACGAATTGAGTGAAGCAAATCAACAAACGCGCGTTGACTGCTGCGTTGCATTACTCAACCGGCACAATAATGAAGGGATTTTAAATCGAATCATTACCTGTGATGAAAAGTGGATCCTGTACGATAATCGGAAGCGATCATCGCAATGGCTGAACCCTGCCGAACCAGCCAAACCATGCCCCAAGCGAAAATTGACTCCAAAAAAGTTACTTGTGAGCGTTTGGTCGACTAGTGCTGGTGTCGTTCACTACAGCTTTCTTAAATCTGGCCAGACGATTACGGCAGATGTCTATTATCAGCAACTGCAAACCATGATGGAAAAGCTAGCTGCTAAACAACCGAGGCTGGTTAATCGCTCTAGGCCACTGCTGCTTCATGATAACGCTAGACCACACACTGCACAACAGACGGCTACCAAATTAAGGAGCTTCAATTGGAATGTCTAAGACATCCACCGTACTCTCCGGACCTTGCCCCAACAGATTACCATTTTTTTCGAAATTTGGATAACTTCTTGCAAAGGAAAAAATTCAACTCCGATGGGGCAGTCCAAACCGCCTTCAAAGATTTTATTGATTCCCGTCCGAATGGTTTTTTTAGTAAAGGGATCGATGAACTACCTATGAGATGGCAAAAGTGCATAGATAGCAATGGTACATACTTTGATTAAATAAATATATTATAATAAAAAAAATCGGCTTTATGTTCCTCCCATACTAAACCTCAATTTCATATGTAAAGACCTAATATTATTTTTAATGTCACACACTTTTAATAAATTTATATTCAAGCGCATTGACGCTTTGAAGGCATCAGGAATAGATGAAACAGGCATATGAAAGAAAATGAAAGCGATAATGCAGGACAAAGAGTGTGGTGTTCTATCGCCTCTAACTTTTTTTATTTTTCTTAATAATTCAAAGGTATTGTTGTGTCCATTATATAATAATTTTATCTATAAATAGAAGTACATAAAATTTAATTATTTGTCTAAACACTATCTGTAAGCTTTCTAGCATCACTTTGATTCTTGTGTATCGATTTCTTTTTAGTATAATTCTTAACGCTTTATTTTGGAGTATTGTTAATTTTTTCAATTCTTCTTCATTGGCCAGAAATAGTATACTCCTTACAGTAGTTGATGTGGAGGACTATTATTGCGTTGTATATATTTTTGCATTTTATGCAGGAGGGGTGTGCTTCTAATGTCTAGGATGTGTAGAATGCGACCACTATAAATTGGCGTGCGAGGGAGGGCGTCCCTGTCGCGTAACAGAAGTTGCCAGGGTGTAAATTTATTACACAATACATAATGTACAGAATGTCCGGTGACCGGTGTCGTAGCCTTTAACAAAAATTTGGTCAGGCAGCACTAAAGAAACCAAGCCATAATGGCAGCCGTTCTATCTGTCAAACTGTCAGACGGTAATATCGGTCCGTTATTTGCTTTTTTAGCTTCGCAAAACTTTAATACTTCATTGGCAATTGTTCTAGCACCATCCCGGACTGTTTAGGATATTTTGGACATAATAATTCAGTGTATATTGGTAATCAAGATATCACAGCTCCTGAGCAAATACAAAATTGTACGGAATGTCAGGGCGAGGGGTTACCGCCGGGTGCGGGCGGGGCGGGTTTTAGTTCCAAAGTCGCCGCACGCCAAGTTATAGTGGTCAAGCAATAAAGTCAACTCTAAAGTAAAATGAAACGGAGCAAACATACATTTTAGAAATTAAGATATATTATGGAAGTCTCACAGAGACAAAACTATTTGTATAAGAAACATCTACGGAAGTTTCTTTATAGGATGGCCCAGGGCTTGCGACCTGTATGAGCTGGTTTAAGTGATCACTCTACACAACGTCCACTAATTCCATCATAGGAACATCCACACATTATCAATTTTTCAAAGTTCTATATATGTTCCAAATCTGAGAACCTTTTGTTTATTTGAAGGGACTATGGTAGAGACATCTGTAGTCTTTCTCATACGAAAAAATCCAGTAACTGTGTTCTTAGAACATACCTGCATATAAAAATATTGTTAGAGATCTTATGTTTTGTACTTTTTATTTCATATTAGATGTAGAAAATTTTTCATTTTAAAAAAACAGGAGAGTGGAAGATTTTATGTTAATGTCAACAGAAAGAGATGTATTGAATGAGATTTATAATTAAATTGGGGATCAAAACAGGTCATAAAAGAGATTTATTTTTAGACTCATTTTTAAAAGAAAAGCACTTTGTATACTTTAGAGTGTTAATAATGGATAATTTTAAGTAGCACCATTTTTTTTTAAATCCACATTACAGATAATGGGGGCGAATTACACAACAGCTACATAGGGCTGGTCACATCAACTTGGTTTATAGTAATCTTTCATTTAAAGCATAGATTTATGCATTTTCTACCAACCATGCAACCCGTTTTCGTAAAAATCTGATTTTTATGGAAGATTACTATAAACCAAATTGTTGCAACTGGTTCCACACTAGTATTTAAAAAAATTGAAAAATATGCAATTTCAGTATTTTATTAAAATAAAGTCTCAGATGCACTGTTTCATATTACGGAGGATAGAAAGTTCCATGCTTTCGGGCTCTGATTCCTGTTGACCAAACTCAATCATGTAAAACACAAAAAATATTATTTGTGAACAATTTCACATCCTGGACTAATCTTAGGTCAAACTATTTATTTTAAGCAGGCACGTATATTAGTATCACATTATTTGAGCAAAATATATAAAAATTTTACCACTTTACTCTTTACTATATTAAAAAATCAATTAGCACTTCATTATTTCACTTATTATAAGTAGTACGAATTATTTATCCAAAAATTTATTGCAACAAATTATTACCTCTCAAGATACTGGTGAAATGAGTAAATTATTCCAAGGAAGCGTAATATAAGATAGAATTTAGCATAATGTAGAACTCTTCACATGACGTTAATAAGCAAATACCAGTGAAAGTAAAACAGCCTATCTTTAAAAATAGTCATAAATTTTTTTTTTTAATAAATACATACTTACATAAATTTATTTTTCTCAAGTTTCATTAACATAAAATACAATTAAGTAGTGTATATGTATTGTATTTAGCTCAACTTCATTCATAATTTATTTATAATTATAAAAATGGTATGCAGGCAATAATAATAATACTTTTATAATTATATATTTTTTGAAACACGAAACGCACAAAAGTATCGGAAAAGGAGGACATACAGTTTATTCGCGGTCACCGAGTCAGAAATAAACTAAAACGTTGGACGGTTATCCCTTAGAAAATCGATGAAGTAAATTGGCTCAAGTCGTGAAATATACATTACGGGAGACTGATTGAAAGCTTCACGATCAAACCATATGTACAAACTCCATTATTGATTTTACGTTAAAAGCAAACCACACTACGACTGTAGAGGCGCGCAGTTTAACGTCACAACATTTCTGACAACACCAACCCCTAGAAGTAAATCGAATCTTCGAAAAGGGGATAGTTCTGAATCTGACAGAAATCCTTCCAGGCTCAAAGCCGCACTCTGACAGCGCCAGAAGCAAAATAGATAAGGTGTACATTGACAAAACTTACGATTATTCTGGAAATGACCCGAGGAATAGATTGAATACTCACAAATAGAGTATTTCTGAAAAAATCACAAGACAACACGGGATCACTCCCAATCCACCGCCATTAAAATTCACGTGACGCTGTGCTGCGCCCTGCCGTCAAATTTTGTCACTAATCAGCTGTTTTCATTGTCTATTAATTTCAATGTACCTACGTAATTTTATAAAAAGGTGTACACACTATGGCGCATAGACGTTTTTATGCTATGGCATGGCTATGGCGACAATTTACTATTTTCAATATTGTATAATAATATGTAATATCTACAAAAAGTACCTAAAGTGTTTGTTCTAAGAACAATTTTCCCGATTCAATTATTGTCATTTTTTGAGAGATATTTTATATAATTTTTAATTAAAAGAATATGTGTATGCAAACAAGGAATACGTATACCATCAATATTCTTATTATTTTCCAATTAAGCTAAACGCTTGTGCTATAAAAATAAGGTTGACTTGCTAGTGTGGAATTGAATTCGGTCACTAGGCGTGAGATTTGAATATATACATATGTATATTTTATATTCTTTCATCCTGGCTCATCCCCCGAACAGTTGGGTTTACCTACTCGTCAGTTTTTGGGTAGGATTCAAGATAGAAGGCTCTTGAGAATGAATAGTGTTATCTATTTGAAATGTCGGGAGTGCCAAAGTCCTTTTCCCGACAGAACGAAAGAATGTGCCTCGTACGCGCGGCTTTCACTTCGATGTATATATGTATTCGTATATCAAATGAGGTCTACTTGGTACTTAATACAAAAGAAGCGTTCATTTTGAAGCCTTCCTTCCGAAATGAAGTTTTGCTCTTCGCTAGTAAGTACATACATGAATGGGGTACAAATACACAATGCGCCTATATTCTCAAAGGGGTTGTAACATTTTTGCATACACTCGCAATTTTTTTTAAAATTGCGGCCAACAATGAAATCTATATAAATCGATAGAAGACATTTATACAAATATAAAATTATACTCTCATAAACTCCTAAAGCGTCAGGTTTCTGAGATATTCACACATAAATATTGCTATTTTGTACCTATGAATTGTCATCCAAATGACACAATTAATAAGGAGTGCAAATAAAAAGCAGTGCGATTACGTGAATTTACGTTATTCTTTTTAAATAATTGTAAAGGTGATGAATGGCCCGGCCCGGCAGGAGAACACTCGACTGCGGCGGCGATATCGCTTCCTTGGTTTGCCAGGAATCCCTCTCGGATACTTCCTAGTAAGGCGAGGACTGTTGGAGCCTTCCGAATAGTGTATCCTGGCTGGGAGTAAAAGCGGACCGCTTTTATAGCTGTTCGGCGGCGGTGGGGATGGATTAGCGAACAACCGTTTATTTTCTGTTGCTAGGCGGAGCTCCCGGCAACCAATTTCACTGAAAATATGCACCTTTGGGAGGCCAGGAACTTTTACAGAACGGCCGGGTTTAATGGCTTCCGAGAAACAGACACAGGTACGGGATTTTCATTTATATCCGCTCTGTAGCGCTAAATAGCTAAATAGAGCTAAATAGCGCTCTGTGTCTTTAACTTTCTCGTTTTGTTGCTGGTCGAAGATGAGATGGATATCTGATTTGCATTGTGTAATTTCTTGAGCAGTGGGCTCAATATGGACTGCGTCTAACGCCCTCGAGGCTTCTGGTTCATACTTAAGCGGGATGTTGATTGAAGGCTCTACCTCAATTATTCCAGCTTCTGCGTTGACAATATTTAATTTATCTCGCGCCTCATATTGCGAAACGTCTGATAACGGTGCTCAGAGCTTTCCGTCTTTTAGCAGGTTATTGGAAGTACGCGGAGAGGTTCCGCTAACTAGTTCTTCTTCTTCGTGCACCTCATGCACGATATATTGCGTGGCTCCTGCGCCAAAGCCACAAAAATCTCTGTCCTCTGTGATGGAATTTGCGGAAGGCGGTGAGATGTTATCTTCTCCATCGGTGTCATCTGTGATTTCGAAGATATCTTCACAGCGCTGTCCATCGCTGGAAGTAAGTGGTCCGATATAAACTTCTTCTTCCTCGTGCGTCTCAGGCTCGATGTGGTCTGCGACATCAGCGCTGGATTCACAGCCGTACCGTCCTCTGCGTCTGCGACAGACGAGGGCGGTACGGCAATGCCTTCTTTTTCTACGGCAATGGCGATTTCCGGTCGCTGCGGCGGAATAACATGCCGAAAATGCGACAGAAGCCACTGTGTGAGCGCAGAATCATTGCCTCGCTGTTTGGCAATCTCGTTGACCTGTTCCAGCCATGCCATCTCTGTGAAGCACTTGTTGTCGTGTGTTTTTTTTATTTCACTGCACCGAAGAAACAGCTCGTGATCTTTGTTGGTTGTTCTGAACCTCCGAAAAAGTGGTTGAATAAGAAACTAAAAGAATTAAGAAAATGAATTTGTGTTGGAGAGCCGATGGTGTTAAATTTATTGTTCCTCTGTATTGCATATATAGTTATTAAATACATATGTATAGTGTTTGAATATTGTGTCTTACTTGGCTATGGAAGGCCCGATTATTTTTAATAAATTTTCAAAATCAGCTGTTGTCATTCGAGTGAAATTCACAAAAGATCCGTCAGACATTCGAAGATCGCATAGAATATCCATCCTTATTCTCTTTGCAGTAAATAATTTCGCACCCACCACCTTTTTCTCCTCATACGTTTCGATAAACTCGTTAGAATAAATAGATGCGCAGCACTAATCATCATAACCTCATCGGGCGACATCTCCGCGACAAATATGTGAGTCCCGGTGTGTACACGTCAAATGACCGCGTCATTGTCCCCGAAACTAGATGTTGATGCGACATGCCGCGCGGAATGTTTCGCGATTTGTCCCCTAGTAAATACATGGCTTGAAGTTTTGCCCAATGGGGTACCCATACCCATAAACAATACCCCATATTCTCAAAATTGCATAATATATGAATGGATATCTATGATCGCACACATCCATAGATAATTAGATAGCTTGAATGCATTTCAGTTTTGACATATAATAATTTTAATATTAGCATAAATTTAAATAACAAAAATGAGAATTTTCAACTACCTAGCCTCCAAAATCGGAGATCTTACTGTTAAGTATTCGAATTTACCGGAAGCATACATAAAGCGAAGCTATGAACAGGTAAACAGTTTATGCATTCCTAGGTTTTCGCGTTTTGATATTTGTGTTAATTTTTTGGGCTATTAATACAATGGATGTGCAAGTAATAAATATGTGTGGAAGTTGAAAGGATGGTCAGATAAGGTGATACACATGGTGAAAGTGGAGGGTTCGAAAACAAAATAGATATAATATACTTTTATTAAAGTAGGCGAAAATCAGAATGCTTATATACCGGCTAGAAATACTGGAATAATCCAAGATGATGGTCCCGTTGTTCATACAATGAAAATAAGTATTTCACTATATAATTTAAAGTCCTGTTAATTTAATCTAACTAAAATAATCGTAATCTAAATTAAACAAACCAAACCTAATAACCTAACCTGACCAAACCTAATAACCTAGCATAACCTCATATATTGCCTATGAAATGTCAAAATATGCAGTTCATTTTTCTTTTACGGCGAGCATACATGTTACGGATCTTAAGATTTTCCACATATCTATCTACATAGTTGACCTTTGCTTATCAATTTATACTTACCCTCACGCTATTTCCCCACGGGTGTAGGCAAAAAGGATGGGGCGCCACACTCTTCTGTTGTGAGACAACTCCCACCTCGTTCACATTTATTCATCTTCACATGCAAGCTCAATGATTATTGAGGCTCCAAGAATTACGTACACATAATACCTATAACTAACACTAACAGTCCTTACATTTTCGCGACATCTCTTTCTGGCGCCGTCAATACTTGCATCATATATATTTCTTAGTATTCTTTTATCATTCATTTGCTCAACATGCCCAAACCACCTGAGCGACCCTTATCAGTTTATAATGATAATTTATTACGTTAATCAATGAATTTTACTTACAATATGTTTTAGAAATTAAAGAAATACTGAAGAGGAATATAATCTCTCCACTGTTATATTATTTGGCAGGTATACTTCCGCACTCCGAAAGGTTTTCCACAATACCAGCAGCGGGTTATTGCCCGCAGGAAGTACCGCTTCACCACCAACCGTCCATGGACCTTCCAGTTCAGGCAGCAGAATATGCCGGGCACTCATAGGAAGAAGGTCTTTATGGAGCCCGTTGGAGAGTGGAGCTTCTTTGTGTAAGAAAGTAATTCAATAGAGCAATGAAAAACCTTGGCTTTATATTGAGAATAGCCAAAGATTATAAAATTTTAACGCAATTTTAATATTATATAACACTTTGGTGAGAAGCCAACTCAGTTGTATGGTCCCACGTTATAAATTGTGCAGACCACAGATAGAATTCAGCATAAATTTTTAAGATCGTTGATTTTAAATTAAATTTACCCATTTCTTTAATTAATTACAACGTGCCTATGAAAGAATTCAATATCCTTAGTTTTTCAGATAGAGGGAAATTAATAGGCTTAATATTTCTGTACAAAATTTTCAATTCTCAAATTGACAGCACTGATCTTCTCTCTAAAGTATGTCTTAGTATTCTATTGTCGACGCGTTCAAAATATATATTCTAATATGAGAAAAACATATACACTCATCACTGCTGAGACTACGCAGACTGGGCAATGCGTACAGTGAGTTTGTAGATGTATTTCACGATAGCTTGACTATTTTTAAAAGCAACACGCAGTTGATTCTGAGAGAGTGACAGTTTTAATATTAAAATATGGTATTTTATAGGGTTACTCATTCGATCTACGTTTTGAGGTTATTAACATTTTATCACAAGGCTGTTAGTAAATGTTATGTAGGTACTCTTCTTTCCTACTCGGTGGACTCATGAATGAGCTTCGGTGTTTTAGGTTTTTTATCATAAAGCATTGGCGTATAGGTATTTACATAACTTAAAATTATAATTTTTTTATAATGTAGCAAGTGTTCCATGTATAGAAATGAGGGGGCACTATCCGATGAATAGGGTGGGTGATCTTTTCTTGAGTCTATTTTCCAGAGCGATGCCGCCCGTCGTCTTAATGGAGTGTTATTTTTTTGTTATTCACCAAAACTGATGGGTTTTTTCTCAGTTTTTGTTCCATTCACTCTTATTGTTGACAGTATACAGCTGCAGTGATTGACTCACTGGGTGTTGGCAATTAATCATTCCGGTGATATCCCACCATACGCAAAAAAATTGCGCAATTTGCAACAATTCGCTGCAAAAACGAGTTTCATATCAAGTCAAGAGAAATGCACAGACAGTTCTTTGCTGCTTTAGCGTGGTTAGTGACGAGTTGTGAGGAAGTCAAATTCTTTGTTTGATAATTCTACCAATGCGACGAAGATACTCCTATACTTTTGTTCGTAATAAACCAAGCTCAGTCGATAATTTTGTGATAGTTTGACGAGGATCGAACCCCACTTATAAAGTCAGTACATCATCATCCAGTTTTAAAGGTCTTTTCATTAAGGATGATTTCTAACTGTCATCACCATTTTAAAAATTCTTTAACCACTTACGATCATTTACTCAGTTTCAAAATATCTCTGTACCAATCTGTAATTTTTTCGTCACTTCATTTTAATTAATTTCCTGGTCAAATTAAAATAACATGCAATGATGCAAATTTTCACATCACTCGTTGGGCCTTGACATTGTTTATAAATAACAGTAAAAAAATATTCCAAACAAAAACCACTAAATTCACAATCCACCAGTAACAAAAATAGTTAGAAAAGAGTGTCTGAAAAATGATTATTTTTTGGTTTACCCCTAAGGTTACCCATCTCTATCTCGAGTCTCCTTCAGTGTTTGATGTCACGGGCACATACGCAATACAATAATAAAATAAATACTCGTATTCTTGAACTAAGTTTATTGGAGCAGGTTTGCATGGTTGTGACTAAATGGAATGGCAAAGTGAAGTGTGTTTTGTATATTTATCGGCTCATTCGGGTGCATTCATAATTTCTTCTTATTTGTAAATAATTCAAGAATATGGTCCCATTGTTCATACAATGAAAATAAATATTTTACTATATAATTTAATGTCCTGTTAATTTAATCTTAGTAAAATAATCGTAATCTAAATTAAACAAACCAAACCTAATAACCTAACCTAACCTAATAACCTAACCAAACCAAACCTGATAACCTAACCTATCCTTCATATATTGCCTATGAAATATCAAAATATGCAGTGCATTTTTCTAAACTTTAAAGTGTAATATCTTATTTAATACTTACTTTTTAAACGTAAATTATCTTTCATTTTGTTATTACCACATTCAATAATATAGTGAAATAATCATTTTCGTTGTATGTGTAATGGGACCATTATCTTGGATTTAGCCCTTATTTGGACAGGAGGTGTCACTATACCTTCTAATTTGTTCATTCTCTTGTAACATCCTCACCATTGACTACAGCGGCCGGTGGGCCTTGGCCTCCTCGATAATTTCATTCTCCATCCCTCTATGTTTTGTATTACTAGACATTTCTTTCCAGTCCTGGATTTCTAAGAGATGTCTCTGAAGACATGTACATTGTTTACTCTATTATAAATGGATTTGCAACATATGCACCTCAGGGATCTTATATTACTTCCACTTTATCTTATTTTACTTATTATTTTATTGGATGTTTCAGAGGAGACCGAGTAGAGGTAATGGTCGGTAGAGACAAAGGGAAGCACGGGTTGGTGAGCCAGGTCATACAAGAGAGGAACTGGGTCATAGTGGAAGGCCTGAACACACATTTAAGAACGGTAAACTGCAAACTGTCTTTGTAATATTTGAAGCAACAATATAGCCATCTACGTAAACCATTGTTTTGACATGTGCTCTGACCAAGGAACTGACATTCTGAAATGTTGTTGAATTTATTATAAGGCCCAAGTGGTTATATGCAATTTTATGTAGTTATATCATTAGAAAACTCTATTTCTGGGGAGATTGCTTGACAAAGCAAAACCCAATTTATTCAAAAATTTTAAAACACAAAAGGTCCAAAATGTTAATTTCACAGTTCATTTACCCCGATAATTCGAAAACCCTGGTAATTCGTAATTTGAAGTAATTTTTAGACTCTTCCACTATAAATCAATACATGTTATGTCACAGTAATCGTCTTATGCAGCTTTTTGATCGTGCACATATGCGTGGTGTGTCCTTTAGGTATTTAGCAGTATCTTATGAAATCCTCATCTATACATATTCCAATTCCGTCGAGATTTCTAAATTTGGTGAATCCCATGCACGCTTTCTTCAGTTGTCTGACTTAATTTTAAATTCCCCCTTAGTTCTTTAATAATTGTGATAACTCTTTGATAACTTTTAATAATTTTATTTGAGATACGAAATAGTACATCTTCCTTGACAGTTATTTGAGATTTGTGTCTGATTGTGTCGATGAATGATAATTTTTTTTGTAATTCTCAGGCAACCATCAGTACTAGACAATAGTTATATATCTCTGTTATCATTTACCGATACAGTCACAAACTTCAAATAACTGTACCACGTGACTAGTTAAAATAATGGTTGAATTATCACTAATCTCTGGATACGATACCTCAAGTGATGTCGTACCAAAAGTGCGTAAACAGATGAGTTTAATGTCTGATAGAGTGAATAAATATTATTACAATTTTTTAAACCTGCAACGTATTTTTAAAAATAAAATTTTGATGAATTGTATTTTTTTGCATCCTTGATTGATTTTTGTACAATGAAACCACCGAGCACCGAAATAAATATATAGAAATGAACTAACATAAATTTTTTGGTACATACACGGTCTTGTTCCACGGCTGGATCTGATTAATAAGTTTGACTTGTTTAAAAAAATTACTACGAGCTTGTACATTTTGAAAAAATTATGAAAAGATCCAACTAAAAACTCTTAAAAGTATTGTCTTAGTAAATAAGTCATGCTTTATTACGAACTTTTTTACTTAAAGACTCAGTTTGGAACGAAATTTAAAAAAAACTTTTTGTTTACTAATGGATTTAATTGTGTAACAATATATACTTTAATTGCATTATAAATGTGTCTTAAATATGTGCGAGGGGGACATACTTCCGCTGTGTCCCAATCCCTCACCTAAAGAAGGTGTTTGTTTCATCTATGTTCAATTGTGAGCTCTGTACAACTCTGTGAATGAAGCACATTTTTCAATTTAAATTATTTTTATAAACTGTGTTTTGTTTTACATTTTCGGCATTATAACTTTATTTGCTGATTGCGGTTGCGGTTGTTTATGCAGATTGGCAAAGAGAAGAATTTCCCCGGTGTGGTGATCAAATCAGAAGCGCCTCTGCTGGTCACGGATCAAGTGAAGCTGGTGGACCCCGAGACTCTGAAGGCCACGGAGATCGAATGGAGATACACGGAAGAGGGAGACAGAGTATGTATTGGCTGTGCGCTGGAAGTGTTAAATGATTTAAAGTATGTTATTAATAATGAAGGCTGTGACGATCCTGCCCGCGTCTTCGAATTCACCACCTCCATCTAGTGCTCAAATCAAAAAGCTAATAATAACGAATGTGTCCACTTTAAGATCTATGATGCGTGATTATCTCTCACCTCAAAAGACGTCTCCGGCTCCGAACCCGAATCAGAGGTTAACCCCGAAATCCGCAGATGTCACCCCGATGTCCATTTCGACTTATATGTATTTGTTAAATTATTTAAATGTGGAAAAGAGAACTAACGTAACCTTAACCTTGGTAGGAAAATAGAAATAAAAGAAAATAAATAAAAAAATTGACTATAGGTTAGTCAATTTTTTTCACAAGGCTATTTATAAGTTTTTATCCTCTCCCGTGTTCTAAAATGAGTTGACATTGCTTTCAATTACGTGAATATTTCTGTAAATATACTAAATACAATGTTAACATTTAATGTATTCCTCCATAATATATTTACGTATTCAATAAAATAATTACAATATATAAATATTTACCGGACACAACATAGTAAAATGTTTGCTGACGAAGAAACTGACATTAATTTGTCAATACGTGTATGTATTGTAGGGGGAGTGGTGCGGGGAACGCAGTGCGTGGTGCACAGGGCGGCGGATTACTGATCCCCGCTCTTTAGTAGAGCTGCGCAGCTGGCCGACGTGTCAGACGTGTCTTATGCGCCTTTATGCTGTCATTCGTGATGACTAATGTTTTTTCTCATTTTTGGCACTTTTACACAATAATTGATACATATATTCACTTTGCATATCAACTATTATTTTAGTAAGTATGTAATAAGGAAAAAATGTTAAATATTCATATTTATCCGACTTAAAAATCAAAAAAAGGCAACACCAGGTCGTGCAATTTTAGCACCTTTCGGGAAAAATGATTTTTATAATTTATTATTCTTTTTATGCCTAGACGCAAAAAGGTAAATATGGATTTGTAATCTATGAAAGATGTTAAATGGCCAGCATGTTATCCCTTTGTTCTTGGTGTCAATACTGTTTTAATATTTGCTTAAAATTTCTGAACACCAGTCGAATCTCTAAATTAACGGGGTCTAATTAGATTCTACGTAAATAGTACAATGAAAGTTTATTCACGGTATAAAAACAGTGTCCTGTAACAATTCTGATCAGTCTGAAAAGTCCTGGAGGTGCCCTGAGTGTTCTAGAATGGCAAGACCAAAAAGAAGTTGTATTTTGAGAGAATGTGACATCAGTGAGCGGCAGAAGCGTATGATTTATTAAGTTTATTCTCCAACGGCGAGACAAATAAATAATAAGAGTGATTGTTAGAGGGCTATACGTGATCTTGCGTCGGAGATTTCTTTTCACAAGTTACTATGAATGATTGCAGAAAATCCTTGTTGCACAATATTAAAAAATTTAGCCAAGATTCAAACCGCTTTATGTATAGAAATCCTGAATTTGCCACCAGGCAGCATCGCAGTTGTGTGTAGAAGTACATTATGTATTTAAATCATTACCAAAATTTAAAAATCGGCTTTGCAGAAATACGGCCTCCATCTCACAAAAGTAAAATATGACACACGTCTCCCACTTTTATCTGTCTGTTAATCGCTGCCACGTATTTTGTGCAGAATTTGATGGTTTCGTCAGTCCAGCAGGTCTTTGGGCGGCCTGTCGATTTCACTACCCCCTAAAGTACTATAGGATGACTGTATTGTTTCAATGATTGTCCGTTCTCTGAGCGACACTGACCCCATTATTCCATGAATTAAATAATTAGAATGCGACCACTATAAATAGGCGTGCGAGGGAGGGCGTCCCCGTCACATAACAGAAGTTGCCAGGGTGTAAATTTATTACACAATACATAATGCACAGAATGTCCGGTGACCGATGTCGTAGCCTTTAACAGAAATTTCGTCGGGCAGCACTAAAGAAACCGAGCCGTAATGGCGGCCGTTCTATCTGTCAAACTGTCAGACGGTAATATCGGTCCATTATTTGCTTTTTCAGCTTCGCAAAACTTTAATACTTCATTGGCAATTGTTCTTGCACCATCCCGGACTGTTTAGGATGTTTTGGTAATAATAATTCAGTGTATATTGGTAATCGAGATGTCACAGCTCCCGAGCAAATACAAAATTGTACTGAATAACAGGGTGAGGGGTTACCGCCGGGTGCGGGCGGGGTGGGTATTAGTTCCAAAGTTGCCGCACGCCAAGTTATAGTGGTCAAGCAATATCAGGTGTGTTTCACAACTGATTATAATAAAATATTTCCAGGTCAGAGTATCTTCAGAAACGAGTCGTATCATCCCAATACCGAAACAGGCCGAAGAAACTAAGGATTACAAAACCAAAAACACTTATCCGGAGAATTTGGACAAAGACACCACGGCTGATGTCATCTCGAAGGTATTCACAAATTTTGAAGAAGAAATTCAATTAAATGCATCTATTTTTTTATTATCTATTTATTATAAACATGTCATAGTACATAATTTCATGAATACAAAAATACATTCATACAATAATAGCTTTTTTCTCGCCATAAAGTGGTTTTTTTTGTTAAATTTTTTAATATTCAATATTTTTCAATCCTACAAAGGAATAGTGGTTTTGGGCTGCGTTTGTTTTATATTTGGGTATTTTTAGATTAAGGAATGCTCTTGTGGACCTAGAAGTTGAAGAATCCATTTTATAATTTTCTTTAAAAAATTGTAGAAATTATTTTTTTCAATTTTCAAAAACATATTTTTTCAAAAATTTCTATAAGAGTAGGCTGTACTATATGAGTATACTATATTATCTTTAGATAATTGGTTTGCAGGGTATATTCTGGGTCTTTTTAAAATTATTTTAATTATGCTGTTTTTGAGCTAAATAGAGCGTGTTTAATGATGTTTTATATGATCCTCCCTGCCCAATGATACCATGTTGTAGTATTGATTGAATTAAAGAATAATACAGTTTTAATTGTCTATGGTGACGGAATGTTTCTAAGTCTAATGAAAATATATATACAGTAAAAGCTCGTTAATACAAACAACTATAATTCGAAATTCGGTATAATTCGAAAAATTTAATGATATTTTATCCCCCTCAAATGAATTTTCATAGAAAATGCTTCCTATAATTCGAAAAAATAGCTAATTCCAAATACGAAAAAAATTTCAGACAAAATTATGAAATTTGACACAAGAGTCATTTGTGTAAATGTTAACATTTTCTCACCATTTGCTAGTGTTTTTATACCTGCGCTGACGGAAATGACCGCTCACAGGCCTTTGATCATCTATATGACAGTAATAAAAGTCATAAAACATCCCCAACTGGCCGGTGGCCGCGCGCACAGGGTAAGGCTGTTTAAGGGTACGCGCGCACTAGCGTTTTTTCGCCGCGCGGCGGCATAATGTCGCACCGCAGTGTTGTAACAAAGGCTTTTGAATCGTAGTGCGCGCACTTAGCGGCAAAATAACGCAGCGGCGAAAAATCGGTGAAATGTTACAACTCTCTTGCGGCGCGGCGGTCAGCGGCAAAAAAACGCATCTTTTTAAAGTCATGACCGCGCGCGCTAAGCGCCGTTTCGCTGTACCATATATTTTATGTGAAAGAACAATGGGCTACAAGCAATAATTCTGCTGATCTGGATGAAGATTTTAATATAGAAAGGCTAATAATGGAAGTTGAGGGAAGACCACCATTGTATGACATTAATTCAAAAGAATATAGTGATAGAAACATTAAACATTTCTGAATGGAGTATTTTTATATGTGATAGAAGGTCCAACTAGTTTTAAAAGTTCATAAAAACATTCTTTATTCATTCGATAATATTGGAAGAATTTTTCGTTAAGCTCACCAAATATTTTAAAGAACTGCCCGTAAATGATCAGCGGCATTATGCCGTAGTGCGCGTGCCTGCTGTTTTCGCCGCGCGTCAAAATGTCGCAGGTTTTTTCGCCGCGCGGCGAAAAAACGCTAGTGCGCGCGTACCCTTATGACTGCTGTTTTATGATATCCCGCCAAAAGACGAGATTAGTTGAAGTTTTGTCGCCAGTTTTGGAGTTTTAAATTGTTACATCTTTGTGTTTTATTAAGATTGAAAATATATCGCGTGAAAACATTATGTCATTGACTTTTTTTTGTGCTTTTATCTGTGATTTCCGTGAAAACTTTCGATATTTTAGTCTCTTCATTTACGATTTTAATATATTTTTTGTTATTTGATAAGTGTGAAGAATATTAGACATTTTATTACGTTCACGTGTTAGATTTTAGTTATTTTCGCATTTTATTTTGACTAGTGTTTCGTTTCAAATTAAAATGGCGTCAGTTCGCAGCGCTTACAAAACTTTAACTATTTAAATGAAAATGGATTTGATTAAAGACGTGGACAGAAACATTGAGAAATAAGCAAATAAATCGCGCCAAAATTGAAAAACGCAGTGAAGTGATGTACAATATTTGCTGTTTTCATTTTTTCTGTTTTAAAATTGAATTGATGTCTCAAGATCACATATCAAAGTAAATTATTTTAATTTTATTGAAACAACTGACAAAAATGAATGCAATATTGGCCAAATAAATGTGTTTAAAAATACATGTTAAAAAATGCATTTGTTTGTACACTTGGAAATGTTTAGAAAGTGTATTGATAGTTTAAAAACTTCCTACTAATTCTACTTCCCTAATTCGAAATTCGAATTTTTTTGTTGAATTTCGGTCCCCTGAATTTCGTATTAAAGAGCTTTTACTGTATTTGGGTATTTTTAGATTAAGGAATGCTCTTGTGGACCTAGAAGTTGAAGAATCCATTTTATAATTTTCTTTAAAAAATTGTAGAAATTATTTTTTTCAATTTTCAAAACGATATTTTTTCAAAAATTTCTATAAGAGTAGGCTGTACTATATAAGTATACTATATTATCTTTAGATAATTGGTTTGCAGGGTATATTCTGGGTCTTTTTAAAATTATTTTAATTATGCTGTTTTTGAGCTAAATAGAGCGTGTTTAATGATGTTTTATATGATCCTCCCTGCCCAATAATACCATGTTGTAGTATTGATTGAATTAAAGAATAATACAGTTTTAATTGTCTATGGTGACGGAATGTTTCTAAGTCTAATGAAAATATATATAATTTTAAGGTCGACTCTTTTGACCATAGAATTTATATGTTGCTTCCATTTTATATTATACATATTTACATTATCTATTACAGTGCAAAGATATTTTATCTGATGTAATTTTTTAACCCGTACTATGCTGCGCAATTTCGTGTATGATTGCTGTTTTTGAGACACTTTTGTGATGGTTATATTCATGTAAAAAATCAACAATAATCCCTAAGAAGTTGCAGTTTCTGGTTTCCCAATATACTGACTCCAATAATTAATTATATTTCAATAAGTACTTGTACAATAATAACTTATTCATTAATTATGAAAATAAGTAACAAAATTTACTCTTAAAAATATACGCACATGTTTATCGAATAAAACCATGGAAGCAATAACACTAAAGATATTGTATTTCAATATTTTCATTCTAAATATATAAAAGAGTATAAAAATACTTAATTTTAACACTTTTTTTTATTTAAAAATAACTTTTTTTAACAGATAAATAATACAATTAATGCGCTATTCGAAGATGACATTTGGAATGATTTTTTATCCGGTTTGCGTGGCCAATGAGGTTACTTGACAAATAGAACTCGTTTTTGCATTCAAAAACTTGAAATACAACAAAGAATAAGCTTTAAAAACTAATAAATGCAGGAAAAACAGGCCAAATTCGCATACGTGTCTAGGGAGCGCTGGTCTGCGCTCTGGCACTCGACCGGTTAATAGATATGCAAGTTGCGCATATAAGTTTATGGTTAATGTCATCTGCATTTTTATGAATCATAATATTAAAATCTGATGGAGGGTCACAGCGATTTATCGAAAAGGGAACATAATATAACTAAATTAGTTTATTTAATTTAAATTAAGTACTGATTTATTTATTTTGTTCTATGTATTTAATTTATTTTATTTATATAAATTACTTTTTACTTCTTTTACCTGGGAGTACAATTTCATTATAATTTAGTCTTTTTTTCAGATTACCTTTTCTCCTACTTTGAAAACATTTGAAATGGAAATAATGGATGAGATGGGAATTAAAGAGGATAGAACGCCAGCGCCGACGTACTGGTATTAAAGGAGCATTGTATATTTTAATTGTAGCTAAAAATAAATGATTATAAAAATTAAAATTTGTTTAATTTTTTACTTTCTTCTAGATTAAGCACACTTTGGATGTGATAAACATTCAAAATCCTGATTAATCCAATTAATCATTTTTTGTATTGTAGATTTTTTTCTTCTTTTTTTTTCGTTTTTATAATTTGATTTATAATTTAATTATTTTAATAATGCAGTATGATTTTTTCATTCATATACACATTTTAAAAATATGATGTAGTAAATTTAAAAGGTTTTTAAAAATAGTATAAATATTTTTTAATATAGTTTAATGTATTTTAAAAATGAAAATCGGTCAATTGATAAATTTCAAATATAACCATTATCTACGGCGTGGATAACTACAGCAGCTAATCTCAGTCTTCCAGCTTGAGACTTCATCGGTTTGATGCTCATCACTTGTGTGATTTCAACAGCTTCAGTTCCCTGAAAAATACAATTCATCCTTGTTAACCTTTGCTACACGAAGTATGAAAAAATTACTTACGCTCCGAAGGGGTGTATGAAAAGACCCCAAGGATATTTTCTTTAAAAATGAGGACATGTTTTTAACCCATTGCCTGCGGGCTACTCATATATGAGTCGCGCCATACGTGCCCACAGCGCAGACGACTCATATTTGAGTCGCCGAGTTTCGCTCGCTACTGCCGTGTACACGGGCATCGTGGAGTGGTAAAAATGGTTTCAAAAATATCTTGGATCTTTATCTTAGCGACATCTTTCAATATTTGTCAAAGATTGTTAGTGATTTTATAAACAAACCCGAAATAATAAAAGTCATAACGTAGCAGATTACGATTCAGTTATTCAAAATCTCCCGCCAGTTTCTGCGTGTACGAACAAAGACTCTGTATCTCAATAGTTCTGCACGGGGCCTTTTTTAGACGAAATGAAATATGTATTATCAGACACCAAAATAAATCGATTCATTATTCATTCTCAAGTGACTTGTGACAATGTTTGTGATAGTTTTGATTTTTAAAAATGATTATATTAAAAATTATTTGTGTTAAGAAAAGTGCGATTTTATTCCAATTTTGAAAATTGTTTATATAAAAATTGTTTCGATTGATAATTCTTAAATTTGTGTTTTGTTTTATTATTAAAATCTGTTGAAGTATTAAGGAGTTATAAGTTTTTAACAGAAACAAATACCCTTATTTAAACTTCCAGTATCAAAAATAAAATTAGAAAACAAGCTCAGTTTATGTGTTTAGAATGTAATAATGTACCACTGTGTGGCAAAAATTGTTTCAAGGTGTATCACGATTTGAAAAAGTTTTAAAAATATTATTAAGATTTTGTGAATAGTAAACAGTGTTAAAAGTCAGTGCCCGCGCAGAAAACCACTTCATTCTGGTACGTATAAATACCATCAATTATGGCGCTGGCGTCGTCCGGTGTTATGTCGTCCCATATTAAATTTTATTTACGTTATTTTGTAAATATTTGAAAGATTTCAGTGTTTGTTTGTATCCTTGAAGATTCTTGAATACCTTACTCATCGACTGATTATAAAAAATTAATAAATTTAGAGTGTTATCTTTATTTAAAGTCATAAAATATAATGCCGCCAAATAGCACCGCGTATGAAAGATGTCAGATATATTTTTTAACGCGTGGAATGGGTTAAGTGTGTCATTATTTTATGCATAAAAATTTATGAATTCCTATTGTTTTGGGTTTAAGTCATTCTAAGTTAATCCCGAGATACGTCATTCATCTAGCACCGTCAATAACAGATACTAATAGACAGAAATACAGATCGCGCGTACCGTTCTCAGGCGATCGGCAGGAGACCCCCTCTCCGCTGGCTGTGGCAGTATTTTGTGGGTTTTAAAACGGCGGTACCTTAATTATTTGTATTTTTTTTTATAATGATTAAGATACGAGTATTCAATAGTTTTAGAGATGTTTTCAATGATACGTTTTTTGTATATTTCTGTTATAAAATAACAATATAATAAATATTGTTATTTTATAACAGAATTTATAACAATACAATATAATAAACAAAAATAAGATAACACCGTCGGTAAACTATTCAAACTATTAAAAAATAAAAAAAAATAAACTAAACTATTCAACTATTCCTATTCAACAACTTTGGCAAGATATTAATTTGCTTTTCTATGCAGAACACAAATTACTTTCTTGCAAAAATCTATCTTCGATTTCCTGTCCTCATTTCTGGGACAGAAATCTGTTACTTGCGTTGTGACTGACTTCTTGCAGTTGTGTGAGTAATACCCTCTGTAACACATTAATTGTCTAGTGGTATACGCTTTTTAAAGCAACTCTGGGAGCGGTCGTTTATTTTTTTAATATTTTTTATTTATTTATTGCCTAAAGATACAGTGACCACATAGAAAATGTCTACGATACACAAGTCCTGACTTGTCAAACATCGCATGACTAGTGTCATCGGGGAAATGAAGTGAGTATTGTTTTCTCGCTTTCTCCTATTTGATATAAGGGCTTTTATTATGCTTGTTCAAGTAAGACAAAACTATACTTGGTACATACATATATTATATGGTTTGGTACGTTTTTTTTTTTAAATAGAGATGTGAACACGGAAAACATGTCATCGATATTCTTACTATTTTCAAATTAAGCTAAACGCTTGTGCTATGAGAATAGGTCTAACTTGCTGGTCTGGAACGAGAGTCCTAACCACAAGACCAACAAGCTACTCTTTAATAATGATTAATAGAGATGCACTGAAATTCGTTTCACATTCGGTATGGCCGAACTTTGGCAACTTTTACGGAACTTCGTCTTCGGCCGAATTTCGTTTAAATCTACTGAACTTCATTTAAATCTAATGAACTTCGTTGAAATCTACCGAACTTCGGTAGCTTTTTAATTAACTAGCTTTTGCTAGTGACTTCGTTTGCGTAGACTTTGATTTCATCCTACAGAAACCTATTTCATCCAGATCCGTTCGGTCATTCTGGCGTGATTGAGTAACAAACATCCATCCATCCATCTAAACTTTCACATTTGTAAATATTTAATAAGTAGGATTTAAATAAGAAATGGAAAAGTGTAAAGAAGTTTAATTTAAAATGAAATCTAGACAAAATGTTGATTTATAAGTAAATAGGTAACGTGTGGATAGATCATGTTTTTTATTCTCTAGAAAAGAAACCACGTATCAACAATATATGTTTAATAAAATAAAATAATATATAATAATATTTTATAACAACTAACCAGAACTACGTTGTGCCGCTTAATTAATTAAAAAACACACAGTAAATAAACAATTACACGTATTTTCGTAATGGCCATCTGACCCGTTCATCGGGCAAAAGCGCGCAAAATTTAACCGAATTTCGGCTTCGGCAAATATTTAAACCGAACATTCGGCCGAATTCGACATTCGTCAGAACCCAGATTCGGTGCAACACTAATAATTAATTAATCAAAATATTTACATTTTTACTTTACGTAAATACTTGGTTTTTTAAACTAAATTATGGAAATATACATTTTAAATCATTTGATTTAATATTACACCAAGTATCAGCTGAATTGCTCTTTCAATTACCGAGTTATTGGAATAAATAATGCTTTTGATGGGTTTAATTTAAAACTTGAACTAATAACGAACTTAAAATAAATTCTTATTAGATGCCTATGATTATTCTGATTATTATTAGAAGAAACAAAAATTCAAAGCAGTTAAATATTACTTAAAATTTGTACTTACAGTAAGAGCATCAATATCAAAAGCCTCATCAGGATTTAATGTTATTACGGGAGTCGATTCCATACTAAAGGCAACTGCAAAAAATGAGTACTTTTTAACTTCCTCCATATAGTAGTCCCAGGAGTACACCTTGTCCGGATCACTGCCCATCTCCCTGATCTGGGTCGATAGCACTTCGTAGTAATGCCTCAGCATGTCGTGATATCTTTCGTTCAACAATTTCCCGGGTGAGCAACCGTAGATAAAGAATGCAACGTCAAGAATAGGTGACGCTGATCTTGCTATTTGGAAATCAATCAACATTGAATCTTCGGGAATATTTGTGCCTTCTCTGTACTTGAACATGAAGTTGGGTGTCCAGGAATCTCCATGTCCAATCACAGAAGACCGCGGATTGTCGTGGGTTGCGGCCGCCATTTTATAAAATGTCTTGTCTGTGGCGAAATCTTTGATCTTGTCAGCGTAAATTGTATTTGGGTACTCCTTTTCTATAGCGTCAACCGCGCATTCACATATACACTTCCAATTTCCTTTATACCAATCCCAATATTTGGTATCAAAATAAGTTTCAGTTACTTTTTCTGCCAGTTTCACATATTCTTCGGGGTGTTGGTCCTTGAATGCAAATGACAAGGCGTGAAACTTGGCAAACGTTTGTAAAATTTTAAGGCAATGAGGGTAGTCAATGCCTTCTTGCCTAACTGCATTTCCGTAACCAGAAGAACTTAAATCTTCCATGGCCAGAAAATCGTCTACGCCGTTAGTAACAGATGCAAATATTTTTGGACAATTAGTGAAGGGATCAGCCACTCTTTTCTCCGCTTGGAACTTGAGCAATGCAGGAAGGACGATTTCATAGAAATTAATTTCATTGCTAAAGAAAGTATCTGACCTAAAAGTCTTCCTTCTTGCAATATTCTTAGGGAAGCTCTTGATCATAACTTTAACTGAGACGTCTGTACTGTCCCCAGCTTTTGGTGAGTTCAGTTTACCATAAAAAACCAAGCGATGCAAATCGCTGAGGTAACTATCTCCTTTGCCAGTCCCTTTGCAAAACTGTAAACAATATACATAGGAATGTTTTGAGTATGTTCAAATTTTTCAGAACTGTACTGGTTTTTTGTCACAGGGACATCATTAATCAATTAATGTATATTATAGATATCTCACAGAGACGAAACCGTATTTTTTTATGGGAAAGTAGGTATAGAAGTCCTTGGGTGTACATAGGGCTTATGACCTATCGTACGGCGCCAGCCATACGATAGGTCGTAAGCTTAAGTATTATTATTTAAAATTATTGTGTAAAGTGATAACTTAAGCCATTAAGTGATCACTTTACACAATGTAACGTTCGCCATTTCCATCCATGATAGAATACCACGTCTACTCATTTTTGGTTAAAGGATATTGCTAACAAAACTCCAAAATCAACATAGATGTATCATTTAGCGACATCTGTGGTCATTTAAGGGGAATGAAAAAGCTTTGGTGCCGGCCGCGCTGAGGATTGTTAGAACTCATATGTGAAACGTGGCATATAATTTAAATACATACAACTTCCAAAAATTAGTAGACATAGTATTCTATTTAAAGTGATCACTTAAGCCAGTCGTATGATAGGTCATAAGCCCTATGTATACCTAAGGACTTCTATACCTACTTTCCCATAAAAATATAGTTTCGTCTCTGTGAGACATCTATAATATACATTGATTGAATATACATAAGTGTAAAATAAAAATGATACCGCTATTTTTGGGCCAATTCATTCTTTAGAGGTCTACATATTCAAGTTAAAAGATTCTCAAATTACATCCCATCTTGAATGTAAATTTTGATCCAAATGAAATACATGACTTAAAATGTAATAATGTTAGACATACATACATTAGTAACCAAAGTTGATAGACTGCAAAGGTTTGTTATTGAAGTTATCTTCTTTTGGCGCATACAAAGTAAAATTTTCATTATTACAGAAGGAATAACACAGTATATTTCGTAAAGTGATTTTAAAATATTCATTGTTGTAAAAAGTTCAATTTATAGAAATTATAATTAGCTAAATATCTTCAACTAAAATTTAGTATATTGAATTGGTCTTTCTAGTGTTGAAAGAAGAGATTACAAGTGTTAAGATACCACTTGTGTGGTGTTTCTGATAAGTCAGTGATAAACTATTTCATAAAATTATTTCATTCTATGGAAGTAAGATTGAAATACATAATAAAATTGCTTTTTCTTCACTGATTTCTCATTTATTTGATATGTTTTGATTGTAATTCTAAATTTATTTATTTATTAGTAACAATGATTTTTAATATACAGTGGATTCTCGACATACGAGTGCCCTAACATACGAGTTTTTTGAGAGTGCGCTGTGTGCACTTGTTTATGTTCGTGGAAAAGAAAGAGCCCGAAAATGTTGCAACTGGTTGTGCATCGGAGTTATTTAACGGCACTTGCCTAACTCATTTCCGCCACATTCTGAAAGGGAGGAAGAAACAAACCTCCCTGGTCATATTTTTTTGAAACGGCCTGTAGGTGAAAGTGAGGAAAGCGTGGCGAAAGAGACAAACACAAGTGAAGAGAAAAACAGTGATGAAAATTAAGCGAAAGTAACACTGTAAACCAGTTTATTTCTTTACATTCTCTTTTATTATGTTTTTATAAATTATTTGTCATTTAATACTCAATAAATATAATAATAATAATAGCCTTTTTTCGGACATTAACATTTAAGATTTGCTTGTGACAATTTAGACTGTCACGCCATAGCAGTTCCGTCCATATGTATCGTTCCTCCCTATCTTTTGACATTCTGGTCCAATAAATACATTTTTAATAATCGATAAATACATTTTTCTTATTCAAAAACACGTAACAAAAAACTGGGGTGGCATTTTGGGGGGTGAAACAGATTAATGGCATTTCAATTAATTTCAATGGAGAAAATTGCTTTTAGATACGAGCAAAGTTACGGAACGAATTACTTTCGCAATTCGAGGTACCACTGTATTTTTTATTCATGTATTTATATAAACCACTATTGACCACAGTAAAAGTAGTAACTTCAGCTCATTTTTTCAGTACCTAACCATTATTTATATTTGAACTGAATTAGTTATATTTGAACAGAATCTGTGTAATAATTCTATTTTTAAAAGTGGTCAGTTTGATACATTACCTGTCGATGAGAGATTCTGTTTCTCTCAAATCTTAAGCAGCGAAAAACTGTATATTATTTGATGATCATCGTGAATAATCTCTACAATGTGAATGCTAAATCCATCAGTAATAATATATGATGCGTCATTTGGGATAAATGCAGAATATGGCGTTGGGTGTTGTATGAAACATTAACAAGTTTTTTTGGTATAATTGAGTGTCCTGATTCCAATAATGTCATAAAATAATGTCACACTCTTATATTTATTTATATTAAATAAATGATTCCAATTTGAAAATCTCAATTATTACCTTAGTAGGTTTGACAGCTCAACCATTTTATCTATACGATATGCGAGTATCCGGCAGGGAAAAGGACAATTTTTTGTTTAAATAAAGACACTCGAGACACTTCAAACGAAACCTAATCCATTAAAATATTTTAATTTAAAAAGTATTCAAAAACAACATGAACCCCTTATATAAAAAATACTGAGTATAAATACATTTTGCTCTTTTTAAATTAATTTATAACCTTCTGCTAGTGCTTGTATCTGACTTACAAAGCTGTAATGTCCTCTTCAACATCTTTTTGGGAAAATTCTTTATTTACTAGGAAGCGCTAAAGTGGCCGAAACAAATGGTAGTCTGAAGGAGGATACATTAAAATTCTCCTATTTACCTATATAGAGAGTACGTAGGAGGTAATTAGTCTATGATTAAGAATGTCAAGAATACAATGCACACAATAAAATGGCATTGGTAATATTATTTTCATACACTTAGATATTTTTAAAGGGCAGAATGCAGAATGGGGCATTGGGAGCTGTAGGAAATATTAACAAATTTTCCGGTATAATTGAATGTCCTGATTCCAAAAATGTATATAAAGTAATGTCGCACTCTTATATTAAAGGAGTAATTCCAATTTAAAAATCGTTAATAAGTTTGACAAATCAGCCTTTTCCTTTGAAGTTTTACACGTATCTATGGAAATCATTGAATAATTGTCTGTGGTTCGCGTATCTGACAGCTCTCAACGCCCTATTCTGCATTTATCCCTTTTTAAATAGAGATGCGAACATAGAATGTGTCTCATCAATGTTCTTACTATTTTCAAATTAACCTAAATGCATGTACTATGAAAATAGGACTAACTTGCTGGCGTTCTGGAATGAAGCTTGTATGAAGTTTGTATTTCTTACTTTATAATGACAATTTCTTAAAATCAATACAGAACTATCAAACTCTATATGTGTCACTCTATATATTATTAAACCAAATAAAAAACAGTATTGAATTGTAAAGAATTTATTTTTACAGTTTATCTACAAATCTATATATGTATATATAAAAGGCAATGTTTGTGTGCGTATCCGCTGTAGACTAAAAAACTCCTGGACCGATTTAGGTGAATTTTTTTGCAAAATGATAAATAAACTTTTTCTACTTCAAAATAAATGAGTTTAAAATAATATCACATAATGTTAGCATATATGCAGCTAAAACTATATTATAAATATAAAGTATACATTATCACATGTCAATATGTACGTGTACTCTGTTTAATAAAAAAAAGTGCAAATACCTTATCATTAAAATACTTTAAGATTTTATTAACAATTACTTAAAATAACTTTTTCAAAAAACATTATGGGTATGTCGCAGTTAAAATATTTAAAAAACCAATGAAGGTAGTATGTACGTTGTAAATTGTTTATAAAAATTTTGCTATGTTCATCGATATGGAACTTCATATGTAGCCATTATCCACGGCGTGCCTCACTATTCCAGCCAATCGCAGTCGTCCTGCCTGAGACTTAATAGGTTTAATGTTCCAAACTTGAGTTATTTCTACAGCTTCGGTCCCCTGAAAAAATTAATTTAATTGTGTTACAAATTAACTCATTTAAAAAATACAGCCCAAGCGAAACCAAATTATAAAGAATATTTTTTGAGTTTGTTCAAATCTTTCAGAACGGTAGTGCTGGATTTCTTGTCATAGAGACATCATTAATCAATTAATGTATATTATAGATGTCTCACAGAGACGAAACTGTATTTTTATGGGAAAGTAGGTATAGAAGTCATTTTTTGGTGTATATAGGACTTACGACTTATCGTATGGTTGGCTTAAGTGATCACTTTACACATATGTAACGTTTGCATTTCCACCCATGATAGAATATACCATGTCTACTAATTTTTTGGAAGTTATATATTTGAATTTAGACATGGAATATTCTATCATGGATGGAAATGGAGAATGTTACATATATGTAAAGTGATCACTTAAGCCAACCATACGATAGGTCGTAAGTCCTACGTACACCAAAAAATTACTTCTATACCTACTTTCCCATAAAAATACAGTTTCGTCTCTGTGAGACATCTATAATATACATTAATTGACTAAATTATAAAACTTAAAAAATAAATTTGACATCTTACCGTGAGAGAATCCATTTCAAAAGCCTCATCCGGCTCTAAAATGATCACAGGAGTCGATTCCATACTGAACCCGAGTCCAAAATACGAAAATTTCTTAACTTCATCCATGAAGTCGTCCCAAGAGTACACCTTGTCTGGATCACTGCCCATTTCTCTGATCTGGGTCGATAGCACTTCATAGTAATACTTCAGCATATCGTGATACTTTTCATCCCTCAACTTCTCGGTAGAGCAAGCATATATGAAGAAAGCAATATCAACAACAGGAGACGCCGATCTTGATAATTGGAAGTCAATCATTATAGAATCTTCTGGGATGTTAGTACCATCTCTATATTTGAACAAGAAGTTAGGAGTCCAGGAATCCCCGTGCCCGATAACATCAGATTTTGAGTTATTGTGAACTGCGGCGCACATTTTTTCATATGTTTTCTCTGTCGCGAATTCATTAATCTTTTCCTCATAAATGGTATTCGGAAACTCTTTGTGTACGGCATCTATTGCACAAACGCACAGAAGCTTCCAAAATGGTCTATACCATTCCCAGTACTTTGAATCGTAGTAAACTTCAGGAACCTTTTTGGCCATTTCCTCATATTCTTCCGGATGGTGGTCCTTGAACGCAAACGACAAAGCGTGGAACTTTGCAAATGTTTCTAAAATTTTTTGGCAATGAGCGTAGTCAATTCCTTCCTGCCTGAATGCTCCTCCAAAACCATAAGTGGTCAAATCTTCCATGGCTAAGAAATCATCAACACCGTTAGTGACGGAAGCGAATACTTTCGGATAATTGGTGAAGGGGTTCGTTACTTTCTTCTCTGCTTGGAACTTTAATAGTTTAGGAAGGATGAACTCGTAGAAGTTGATTTCGTTACTGAAGAAGGTATGTGACCTGAATGTCTTCCTCCTCGCAATATTCAAGGGAAAACTTTTGAGAATAACTTTTAAGGAGACCTCGGCAGACTCCCCAGAAGTTGGTGAGACCAGTTTACCATGGAAGATGATACGGTATAAATCGCTAAGATAGCTATCTCCTTTGGCAGTTCCTTCGCAAAACTAAAAGCAACATGTGATGAATTAAATCAAAAAGAAATAATTAATGAATTATTATATGTAAAATTTTGTATAAATTGGATCTCATGAAACAGTGCAGCGTAGCGAATTTGGCTGTAGAAAATTGCTGGAAAATGCAAGAATATGAAATTAAGTATCATATAAATTAATGTGAGATTTGTTTGCATTCCAAGCTATCTATTGATAAAATGTAAGGGCATAGATGGTAATTGAAAGAAAATGATTCATTTCAAAGAAAATTTTAGAAAACTAATAAACGTTGTACATATAAACTACACTGATTGTTTTTAAATGTCGTACCGTATATTCATCAGGACGAATGTGAAATAACTTCCATAAATTAAGTTTAGTCAAGTGTTAGGTGGGGATATGGCCTCATTTGTGGTGGAGGAGAGGTGTGGAGTATAACAGTGAGACAATGAAATAGGGAATATATAAAATATTAGATTATGTGTTAAATTTAATTGCTTCTTAGTTACTTATAATAATTTAATGTTTAGGGACTTTTAGTTTTCTAACATTTCTTAATTATCTAACCTAAGGCCTATGTTATTATCAGTATAAAATGCGGATCTAAGGCGTCTGATACACATGCTTATTTAGTGGCACGTGAGCATGCGCAGTATCGACCTTGACAGTGGCATGCTTATTAGTGGCATGTGTGTACGCACATTGCTAGAAATAATTTTGAGCATGCCACTAGGTGGCATGCTCAAAAATCAACCGCCGGTTGATTTATAAGCTTGCCACTGTCATTCACCATAGAGAATGGGTATCTTTGGAGCATGTGTGAACAGACTTGCTTATTTATGAGCATGCTTATGTCATTCGCGGACTTCGCGGCTATAGTATTATCAATGCAATCTTCTCAGTCCACGACAGATGAAACAAATATGGCGCGTTGGGGAGATGATAAAACATTACTTTTCGTGACTTATTATAGGAATCATGAATGTCTGTGGAATACTCGGTCACCGTTGTGTAAAAATAATATAGTGAGAAATAATGTTTACGAAACTTTATTAATAGGCATGAATGATTCAAATCTTACAATAAAAATTATATAAACTAAAATCAAAAATGTGCGGATGGAAACTCGGGAACTTTTTTGATTTATTGGTACACTTCAATTTTCTATTTCAGTTTGCAAAGTATCCATTTTGTACAAGAGCGTCTCTATTCTATGACAAGAGCATGCCACTAATAAGCATGTGTGTTTGATTGTTAGCTTTGGGTATGCTTATTTATGAGCATGCCACTAATAAGCATGCCAGTAATGAGCAAGTGTGTACAGTTGTTAGGGCATGCTTATTAGTGGCATGCTCATTAGCATGCCACTAAAGAAGCATGTGTATCTGTACCTTAATGCAATTAGGTTAATTTTTCAGAAATATTGCCTAATAAACATAAAAAAAATGTTGTATTTTCTGTTTGGGACAAATACAATGAAAAGGGTTGATAGGCCAGTTGTGGCCACTCCCCTGGTTTTGGCCACTTGGACATCCAAAGGTGTATAAATAAGACAATGAAAATATATTTGTTATTTTATTTATGCCGATCAATTCTTTAAACTGTGTTTTGTTTTGATAAATAACAACTGTGCCGCCATTCTTTGAGTATTGGTTGAACTTTTTGGTGACATTCGTTAAAAATTATTAAATTCTTAGCAAAAACAATAAGGGCCCGTGGATGAGTAATGTGAAAATAACTTTTTAATCACTTATGTTTGTGTTCGTGAATCAATTTAACCTATTGAATGAAAGTCCTAGGAACATTGTTTTAAGGTTATTTCATAATTTAGTTTATTTCTTAGAAGAAAAATGCCCCATGGCCACAACTGACAGAGCAATCTTACTTGTTTTCTAGTTTTGACCATGGACATGGCCACAACTGGCTCACATAGTGCGGTAGTTTTGGTCACCTTTTTTGAAAAACATAATTAATTATTTACGATGATATCCCAATTACAAAAATTTCCGACTTCGTGTAACGTCCGTAACTTTTTTATAGTAAAATTTTATTTCAAACAATTTTCTTTTTCGGATATTTTTTTTTGAAAAAACTTCTTTTTTAATATTTTTATTTTTGATAATTTTATATATATATTTTTTTAACCGAACCGAACTGACATGTAAAAGTACCGTCATTTTGATGGGTTACGATTATAAAAACCATGGCCATAAAAAGATATCGACAAGTCAACTCCCTTGGAGTACCTACCTGGAAATTGAAGATTCAACCAGATCTACTAAAATATTTCTAAGATTTTTATCAAAATGGTTTAGATTAGACTAATCAATGCTATATACAATATGGATAGCTTTTAAAGATGATAATTCAGTTCAACAGTTAGGAAGAGTACAATCATCGAATGAGTTGAATTCTTCTAATACACTTTCTCAAAAAGTAGGTATCCTCAATGAGACTCAGTTGTCCTTTGATGCATCAACCATTTATTTCAATTCAACTACAACCGTGGATCCAATAAGTAATGTTCTGCACAAAGTACCAGTTCAAGAAGACCCATACCAAAAATAAATTCATTTGCACTTAAATGAAACGTCTACTTCAGCAGCTTCAACAAATTGATGTTCAGAATGAATTGTCCACTCAAGCAAAATCATCTGACAATTTATTCCTCGCAACTATATTTCTGTTGGCTCTACCTCACAAATTATTACATATTATAACAACCGCCAAGGCCATATATTTAGTTAATAATAGTGTAGTCTGGCCAAAGAAAAGAGTATTAATACTATGCGTAAAACAGAATATATTTCTTCTGGCAAGTTATAGAACTTGGCAGTAAAAGAAGCAGAAATGGAAGACAAGGAAGAGTAAGAGAAAAACAATTAAGAAAACATAAAATGAAGAAAAAAGCTGGTAGTTTGAACAAAAGAAAAAAAACTATTCTGGTTCATTTTCGGCCAAAAAGATCGTAAAAACACGGCATAATATCCCAGAAAATACAAACTAGAAGATTCTGAGTGGCCGTGAAAAACTAAGAACATTCTTAAAAAAATAACCAACAAATGAGATTATTAATTTATTAATTTTAATAAATTGGGGATTTATCAAATCAACATGTTCAGAAAATGAAGAATTAGAAATAAGAAGTCCAAAAGGAGACCATGCATTAGTAAAATTCATTCTTTTCTTTTCAAATTGATCTGTCCGGGTATAGTGTGGCATTAAAAATTACCTCATTCTTAAGCTATAGGCACGAAAATATCATAATTATAATAAAACTCATAATTTTCCTACAGTTACTTACCTACCTTGTTTTATTTTTATTCTAAATATTAAGAAATCTTATAAAAACTGAAGTGGCCAGAACTGGCATAATAACATGGCCAAAACTAGATAAAAAGTGGCCAGAACTGGCACATTTGGACACATTTTAAGTTTGATGTTTATATTTTAAATTATATTAAATTTTATATACTTTTTTCCTACATTTTAAAAAGAGTAATTAATGTGCTATATGGGTAAATTCAAAAAAATACATTCTGACTATTTTTGAGTTCGTAGTGATGCACAGTTGGCAAAAAATATCTTAAAGTGGCCAAAGCTGGCCCCTCAATCCTATATAGAATTTTATATTCACGAATACACTGTAAATTTTTGCACAGCCAAACCAAAATAAAATTTCAAGATAAAGAGATTTATTTTGGTGATAAAACATTGATAGGATTTTCACTGTGGTAATCTTAAAATGATAACAGTTAGATAATTTTTTTGTTTCAAGCGGCCCTCTTTTATTTTATGTAAGATAATTGGTGATAAAACATTGATAGGTTTTGACTGTGGTAATGTTAAAATGATAGCAGTTAGATAATTTCTTTGTTTCAAGCGGCCCTCTTTTATTTTATACAGGATCGTGTAATGAAATGGTTAAGGGTTATAATGAGCAGTAATTTCCATAAAGAAATATATTCCGAGCTATACTACCGGATACCAGTGGAAGCCTCTGTTTCGCATCAGCCCTTATAAGAGTGACTTGATGATTATGATGGGGTATATAGAGTGTAGTACAAGCACCATAAGGATATTTTCAAATAAACAATTAACACATTACATCCAGGCAGGTTGCGAGGCATTTTCTCAAAGAAAAGGCCAACTTGTTGCGCTCTATGCTCATATTCATTTCCTTATCATACACCATGAGAGCAAGTCCTTTTACGCCTCAGCACAGAGTTATCGGTCAGTATTTGGATTCTCTGTCATATAAATTTTAGGGTTTTTTTCAGTAGTGAGTGTGTTAACTGAAGACTTCCAACAAGCAATTTAATATTATAAATTGACAGCAAAATCACAACAAAAATATAAAATAATTACCTCGTGGCTGGCGTACTTGACATCCTTGCCGAACCATTTGCTCAAGTGATCACTCAAGTAGTCTTCCGTCAGCACTGACGAAATTTCAGTCAATTTGGTCATTTTCTACAAAAAAATTTAAGTTCCTTTAAAAAATATTAAAATATAATAACCGTCAGCGGTATTGTTCATCTTTCAAATAACTTAGTTCCTTAGGATCAATAGTTTAAATTAATTTAATGAATATTTATAATTGGAAACTATATAATATTTTGTATCAAATTTAAATAATGATCTAGATATGTGGTTATCGCTTTATATAGACAAATTTCTTCACTGCGGAGTCGGACTGAATTGTTAATTTCCTGTGAGATATAAATTTAAATGGTACAGACTTAATGAAAACTATTTTGCTTAATTT
Organism: Agrypnia vestita; assembly: GCA_016648135.1. Taxonomy (NCBI): domain Eukaryota; kingdom Metazoa; phylum Arthropoda; class Insecta; order Trichoptera; family Phryganeidae; genus Agrypnia; species Agrypnia vestita. The sequence continues at coordinate 13,885 of JADDOH010023635.1, read as the reverse complement.
TGACACAACATGATGAAAGTTTATACATTATCACTGCAGTTAATAGCGGAGCATCAAATAAGAAAAGTCACGCTTACAATCTGGTAAATCACACCAGGTGAAAGTCCAGATAACAGGGAACCTACAAAAAGGATAGCTTCTGGTAGACTTATGTCAATTAATTGTAAACTGAGATATCTGAAATGTGATGAAATTAAACAATAATTATCAAAGCAAAGTTACTAAACCAGATTCAAATAATGTATTTTTTTAATTTGACTATTTTCACATATATTTTATTAATCACAAAACATATATAAATGCATAATGCCCCTTATACCTAACATAATTAATTAAATTAAATTCTAAAAGTTAAATATTATATTAAGATATTGCTATATAGTGTAGTACATTAAGAATTTTTCATGTCCAATTAGACTATTCTGAAATATGAGAATATTAGAAAAGTAAAAAATTATAAAGAAGGAAAATTGTGAAACTTGCTACACAATTCAATTCGTCGGGCGTTTATCATACTAGACAACAATTGTATCTTAGTTACCAATCATCGGAACATATAGATATAAATTTCAAATAACTGTACCGAAAATAACGGTTTGAGCATCACTAATACATAGAGACTGGTACTATATATACAATGTACAGCTCAAATTAATGAAAATTAAATAATAAAATGGTGTCTGAAATAAATACACCTATGTATATCTAACTAGGAAAATTAAAAATATTATTTCTGTATTACATTTCAAATGAAAAACTATCTTTTAAAGTGATATATTATATAGTACAGTGAAGGCCATTCAAGACAGGTAATTACACTGCATATTTTTCCCTGTATATTTTTTTTATTTTAACAAACGTTAGATATAACAAACCACATTACAATTTAAATGATGTTATTACAATTTAATACGTTTTACAATGGAATAAAAGTACTTTATAAACTTACGGAATTATGTGAACTGCAAACACTGTTATTATTGTTTACTATCTACTTCAACCTGCCGTAGAAACTAAACTCAGCGCGGCAGAACCCGAAATGCTATAATGTTGACCCTCAAACGAAATTCGCTTATATCTGACAGGAACGATTATTTTAAAGCGGAGTTTACACGCGCCTTAAATTCGCAACACGTAATTAAAGAGTTGACTACCCAGCAAAAATAGAAATATCGTCCAATGCCAAGGTTTGATAAATATAGTGCATACTATTCAATAATCGTGAGATTTTTCAGAGAAATTAATATATCACAGAAAAAGTTGAAGAATATTATATACAAGTGACTCGTAGCTGTAAAAGTAATTTACATCGAATATTTAAAATTCATTCGCTTTGATACAAGTCAAATAAAAAGAAATGCCGACAGTTACGGAAATAAGCGACATAAAGGATTGCATTTCTCTTTCAATATTTCCGACTTATTTTCTGTAAAACGTTGGATTATCACCACCGAAGTTTTTGCTACTTATTACGAGACACCATGTATAATGCTTATTTATTAAATTACTGATCATTTTTAATAAATTTTGATGTCCTGCTTTTAAGTTTGGTGGCGTAAACGTATAGTGCACTTAATTTTCTGAATTTTACTACAAGCTAAATCTAACCGAAATTTCTTAACATATTCAATTAAAATATATTCATATTTACAGAGGAACAAATTTACTTTCCATCGCGCCGTTTCCCCGTGGGGGTAGGCAGAGAGAATAGAGCGCCACATTCCTCTGTCCTGACTCTCGCCTCATCCACATTCATACATCTTCGCTTACAAACTCGACGATTGTCGAGTAATAATATTTACACATTATTTCGGTTTTCAAGGTTCTACTAAGTTTTCTATATATAATCGCCAGGGTGATTTCGTCTTATTTTCATTCTGCTCGAGAGCTATGTATAATGTGATGCATATCAGAATGAAATCCGAAAAGTTCATCCAATGCCTCACATTTATGAACCAGAGATAACCATCTCATGCATCCTTAAGACCAAATGTTGATATTCTTACACGTCATGTGGTCATTTGAATTTCATTTACATAAAAATTAACTACTAGTTAACTACTGGGATAGGTTCAGTTTTATGGAATATAATTCCATAATATTGAATGCGTATACTCGATTATTTGGAAAACATTAATAAACTCTCAGGACTATAGTCGAATATGTTCAAGCTAGCATGACCTAATATCAATAGATATGGAGATATGTGACATCAAAGTTTGCATTTTTTTTCAATATTTCTGACTTATTTTTTACAAAACGTTGAACTATCATTACAGTCAAATATGCCTATTACAAAAAATTCATTAGTTTCAATACAAATCAAATAAAATACTAAAAACCTTCGAATTCCAATTGGAAAACATTCCAATTGGAATTTCTACAGGGTTTATATCATTTTATTTAACTTGTATTGAAACGAATAAATGAATCGGCATAAATGACTGTAATGATAGTAGTTCAACGTTTTGTAAAAAATAATCCAGAAATATTGAAAAAATTACAAACTTTGATTTTGTCTAACTGCTAACTATTCATATTAGTTTTTGATTTAAACTTTATTATTTAATTCTCTTAAGTAATTGATCAAATACATTTTCGATGACATTACGATATTTTTCTTTTTTTAATACATACGTTATATTTAAAGTTAAAATTTTTGTTGTGTATGAACGCTTCTTTATGGTTGAAGGCGGCGCGTTCTGATTGGTCAATTTTCAAATCTGCGATCTTTCCCACGTGCCTTGTACGATTGTTAAATTTACGCAGTTTTAATATAGGTCCTTCTGTGCATTTTTCACGAAAAAATAATGTATTTTTTAAATCATTTAACTAATTGTACATCACATAAAAATTGAAAAGAAGCATATCCATGCATTCAAATGCTTTTTAAATAAATACATTAAAATTGTATGATTTTACACAGTATTATTTATCAAAATTAAACTAATTTAATATTAATTTTATTTAGCTATTGAATAAATTAGTACAAGTCTAATTGAGAATAATATTAATTTTTTAGTCGTTAACATTTTAACATATCCCATCACAATGGTAGGAAATCATCACTAAATGATGTGGAATTAGCCACAACAAAATCTCCACGTCACAACGATACACGTAAAATCCAGACCTTGTCAAGTATTTTCGATATTATTTTTAATACATGAATTTAATTGAAAATTTTAGAATTTCTATCAACCATAGAGGACTTTAATTATTTTTTATACGTTGTTGTAGCTTTTTATTAGTCGATTCGACTGACAAATTTTAACTCTTAAATGAGATATACTTTTAATTATTTTATTTTATTCGTTTAAGCATTTTTTAGACATATATTATTTTTTTAACAGGAAAAACCAAATAAAAAATGCATTTTTAAATCTTATTTTTTATTGAAAGTTACAAAAATCAATCTTACTCTACTTTTATTGAGATCCTAATCAACAGTCTTACAATGGTCAACAAAAATAATTCTTATTTTTAACTTAATTCATGATAAATAGTAATTACTTAAACATAAAAATAAATATTCGGTACAATTAAGACACACTTTTACCTTATGTTCCCCGTACACATTTTTAAACTATTTTTTTACATCGTTACATTGTCATACGATGCTTCTTATAATTACAAAAAGCAGAAATTCTTCTCTTTTCAACATTTTTATCACTCTGCGTATTATTTGTTTTATTTTTTAATTATAATTTCGGCATCTGACTATTTCATTTATTACCCATCGGCAATATACATTTCACAACATGTCAATAGATCCGTTACTACTCTAGCGTTACAAATAGGATCTTCTGGTTTATGAACAATATTAATGGCAGGTATTCTGATTGTTGTAGTCTTTTTTGTAGACAAAACATTACTATTTTTACCACGACGTCCTATCGGTGACTGAGTTGATACAGAGAATCGACACGATACACTCAATAGTTCGAAAGAGAAAGCAACAAATGTTCGCCGTGTTAGTCGAAATGACTAACAATAGCCTTTTAGATAGATTTTTAGAAATTTTATTGTTTTTTCAAATTGGAATCATTAGAAAAGTTTGATTACAACAACGGCGGCCCGATAACGTCGCGGAATATTTTCTAAACTTGAATTACTCCGTCGATATACATAATAAGTACTTCACTACGAATGTCGAAAATCTAAATTGACTGACAAATGTTTTTAGAATTTAATATTCAAAGCATGAAGTGTCTTATCAAAGCTCAAAACATCTGAAAATTTAGAAATATATTAAATTACTGTAAGTTTAGTGTTATGTTATATGTTTTAATTCGTCTTTAATGTTGTTATATTTTACAAAGAAAGGGAGTATAATAAAAACTTGGTTTTTATGGGTTAGTTTTTATTATAAACTAGCTGGCGTTGCACGGGTTAAAGATTAAATAAAAAATAAGTTTGTGAGGGAAAACAAAGGTTCCCCTTTTCTCTAAAAAACAATGTTTCCATTTAATGTTAACATAAGTTATTGTAACATAACTGTAATACTTAGATGTATGGTATCGGAGACTTTTTTGTAGATATTAATGTCCTCTATAAAACTCTAGTACATCACTTTGACCTATTGTCAAAAATTTCCGCAGCGTACGCGATATCAGGTTTTTTTTGGTAATTTTTTCACACGTTGGGTTACATTATGGAAGTTTTCATACGGATTTCTAATTTATTTGAAAATATTCTATAGCCTATGTTCATCGGGGATAATGTAGGATTCTGAATGTGAAAGAATTTTTCAAATCGGTCCAGTAGTTTCGGAGCCTATTCAATTAAAACACACAATCAAATCTTTCCTCTTTATAATATTAGTATAGACTAACTCGCTGCGTACACGTCATTTAAGGTCACTGACCTTAGATTTAAATGTAGAATTTCAAGTGAGTTTTAAAGTTTAGAAACACCTGACAAAGGAAGCGACCAATTCGGCGGTTTCTAAAAACATCACGATCGATAGTGGTAGTTGTGCGGTCTACGTATATGAGTAGAATATGCTTGCGTGTGTACAAGTTAGGACTTTGCTAGTTTTTAAGCTTTATTAGAGAGCGACAGTTTTTTTATATAAATTTACAGGGTTATTTGTAAAACATTAATAACCTCGCAGGACTATATTCCTACCCTGATTATGAGTCGAAAATGTTCAAGCTTTCGGAATTGAATTCGGAAGGCTTTAATCAAAGTTTACACAATTTAGGCAATGGAAATGGCAGAAGAACGAAATTAAAGAACATAATTTCTTTAACAAAACTGTCACTATATACGGAAACTTTAAGCCATGTATTTACTAGGGGACATATAGCGCAGCATTCCGCGCGGCATGTCGCGTGAACATCTACGTTCATGTTTCGGGGACAATGACGCGGTCATTTGACGTGTACACACCGGGACTCACATATCTTGTCGCGGAAATGTCACCCGATGAGGTTATGATGACAGCTGCGGTATCTATTTACACTTCGTCATTTAGCGAAAACGGGGTTCCGCGCAATTCGAAATGTTTTTTTAGGTCACAATTTCAAATTAACGAGGTTTTACTGTAGTAAATTGAATATTATTAAAAACAAGGTCCTTTTTGCAAATAATTACTGTTTTCCACACGTCGCGGAAATGTCGCCCTATGAGGTTATGATGACAGCTGCGTATCTATTTACGAGTTTATCGAAACGTAAGAGGAGAAAAAGGTGGTGGATGCGAAATTATTTACTGCAAAGAGAAAAAAGGACGGATATTCTATGCGATCTTCGATCGATACAGCTCGATGAGTTCAAGAACAATTTCGTTTCCCCACATTGTCATCTTGACAGATACAGCGCATGCGTATTCACTTAACATACCAAGTGGTACTGACGCTCCGCGTAATGTCGCAGTGAACTCGCTCCGGTACCGTGCGCATGTTGTGCGCGACGTCGCGGAACAGTGCACGACGTTGCAACGTCACGTAGATTCTATGCTGTGCGTGCTGTTGAGGGACAATTTGTCCCCTAGTGAATACATGGCTTTAAGGTGAAGTATTTTTTACAAGTTTATGAACGTTTCTATATGTGTTTTCATTCAAATAGGTATTATGTCGTAAATGTGCATTCGCATACTGCTGCATCACCTGACTTTAACAATATCTGCCCTGTACCTACCCTGCACATGTGCATAAGTGTTTTTCTCTTGGTTTATCATGTGACGTTTTTGTAGGTAACGTAGGAGGTTTATCATAAGTGTTGTCTATGTCAATACAGATAAACTTCGCCTGTAGGTACCTGTCTTTGAACTACAAATTAAATAAAGATCTTATCAACCCATTATTCCGCTTCAAGCGCCGAATACTTCATATAAAATCATGTTGGGCTACTACTATCTATCTAAGTTACATAATCATCATCCTCATCAGCACTCTTGGCTCTACAACCCCTGGTGGGTCTTGGCTTCCTCAAGAGTCTTGCTGCACACATCTCGGTTTAGTGCCAGTTCTCGCCAGTTCCGAAACTCCGAGGCAGAAATGTCTTTGAGGACGTGTCACTCCTTAATTTTGGTCTTCCTAAGCTAACTAAGCTCCTTCGTCCTATTGGCCTTGAGTTCAGCAGGGACTTTGGTGCTTGTAGCTCGGACATTCTCTCCGCATGATCCAGCCACCGAAGTCTTCCCAGTTTTATAAATTTTGTGACGTTTAGCTTCTTAAATAGAGTACAGAGCTCATTGTTGTAAAGTCTGCGCCAAAGTCCATTTTCTAGAACTGGTCCGAAGATACGCCTCAAATTCAAAAACGTCCAGTGCTCGCTCACTCCTCTTAGTTAGTACCTACTAGTGATCGGTCGTCGACGTATTTACCGTCGACGAAACGAGACCGTCCACGTCCGTCCATCGACGAGACGTTCAACTAGTTGAATTCGTCAACCAGTTGACGCGTCAACTTCGTTACGCGAACGTCGCGGACGTTCTATCTAAACATCGGGACGATGGTCAACTGTCTACGGTTCGACGCGACGCTGCTCGACGTCTCAAACGTTGGCTATTTTTATTACGTTAATTTTTAAAATTTAAAGAAGTTCGAAGGAATATAGTTTCGGGGAAAGTAAAACCGCTACTTGTGCTTATATGTAAAAAGAAATATTTTATTATTTATTTGTTTACGCACATTATAGGCTTTTACATATTGTTTTATATACTTCTTTCTATATATAATAAAGAAAAAAGTAGGTATACACAACAATATCAGGTGTAAACAGTAAAATATTAGTTCAATAAAAATAAAATAATTAAACAGAATTGTTTTATTTTATACAGCGCAAAATTGGGAATTCACCGAAACGTCGCAAGTTCACATCGCACAAATCAAGTAAAAAATAATAGATAATAGTTTATTAAGCCTATCTCACCCTACGCATGCATTCAAATTTCAAGTCTCTGTCATAGTTCGTGTACACAGATCTGCACTCTATGGTCGTGTACTTTAGAGTTGAAATGAAATTACGCGTCGAGCTGTCTATGGCGTCTACAAGTCGACAGCGAGAGATGAGAGAGAAATAAACGGAGACGTTTTGTCTAGGGATGGGTCGTAGACGTATTTACCGTCGACGAAACGAGACCGTCCACGTCCATTCATCGACGAGACGATCAACTAGTTGAATTCGTCAACTTCGTTACGCGGACGTCGCGGACGTTCTATCTAAACATCGGGACGATGGTCAACTGTCTACGGTTCGACGCGACGCTGCTCGACGGCTCAACCTTTGGCTATTTTTATTACGTTCATTTTTAAAATTTAAAGAAGTTCGAAGGAATATAGTTTCGGGGAAAGTAAAACCGCTACTTGTGCTTATATGTAAAAAGAAATATTTTATTATTTATTTGTTTACGCACATTATAGACTTTTACATATTGTTTTATATACTTCTTTCTATATATAATAAAGAAAGAAGTAGGTATACACAACAATACCAGGTGTAAGCAGTAAAATATAAATATAAACTACATATATAAGCAGTGAAAGTATCGGGTATAAGCATTAAAATATGAGTATAAAAATTAAAATATAAAGTACAAAGCAGTAATGTGTGTATAAAAAAATATATTAGGTACATATCATTACATGTGTACAGGGTTATATGGAAAACATTAATAACCTCGCAGGACTATATTCCTGCCTTGATTATGAGTCGAAAGCTATCATGACCTAATATCAATAGTTATGGAGATATGTGACATCAAAGTTTGAATTTTTTCAATATATCTGACTTATTTTTTGGAAAACGTTGGACTATCACTACACTAACTCAAATCGATTACGAAAAATTCATTCGTTTCAATACAAGTCAAATAAAATGATAAAAACCTTTATATTTATTTATTATCTATAAATTTATAAATAAATACATAATTTAAAAATACTTTACGTTTGAGATATTATCTATAAATTTATTGAAGAATAAATCTTTCAAAGTCAGGCTTTCACTTTGTGGTGACATTATTAATAAATAAATATATCTGTATTATATGTCAACTTCAGTTTAAGGCTCAATCTGAGAAAAGGAACATTGTGCCCGAAACATGTAAAAAATCAATAAAAAGTGGTGTAAACAAAATTATAATAGATTTATTTTTTAATCTATAAAGTTGATATATGATATATGATAATCTATAAAATAGATCAACTAGTTGACGAGTTCAACTAGTTGATCGTTTCGTCAATGGACGGACGTGGACGACCCATCCCTAGCGATAACAATTCTTTAGAATCCACTATTTTCATTCATCATGATGGTCAGGTATTTCCGCCGAAAATTCTTTATTTTTCAGAACTTGAAGAATATTTCGGTGAGAATTCTTTACATATCGACCGCGTCTGTACATTTTTTTTTGCTTGTAAATTAATGAGTTGCGTTTAATCACGTTTTAAATAACAAGCGTATATTATACACATGTGTCGTTTCCTTTGGGAAGCCGTTGGCCAAAAAAATATTGAGTATGTTGTGCCCCTGCATTATCATTCTCCTCATACTTGCTGCCCGCCTGGTCTTCCCGGCCGGCGGATGTATCAGGCGGAAATGAGTAGTTTGCTGTTTGTTGCCCGGCCGACCGCGTTCCGCGAGGCGTTGAACTCGATTCATGAATCCCGCACCACGCACATGGCATCCGTAAAATCCATACTCCTCCAATCCTGGTACCTACCGTCATTAATAAATAAATAAATAAATATGGTGCGCTCGTCCGTGCTTTCCAAGCTATATTTATTTAATAGAATCCTAAATGTTGAAATAACGGAACTGAACAGACGTGTTTGTATACACTTTTACCGCAGAAAATTATTTATTTACTTCAAGTAGTGTAAGGTTGTGTTGTTCAACTCAATTTGTTACTTTTTATAAGCAACTAGCTGTGCCCGCGCGGCTTCGTACGAGTAGATTTTTAGTAACGTTTAGCCATAACATATAGATATAGTATTAACCTCAACCATCAAGTATTAAATCTAAAACATAGGTATATGTCGTCACGGACTTTTTTATAGAACTTTTTGAGTTCTACAACTTCTCCATAGGAAAGTATATTAGAAAGAAAGTAAATTAAATATCTCTTACCGTTTAGGCAGCGTTCGTAAAAAACGCATCATTCGACCATTTTTTCGTCGATTGTAGTTGTAAAATAGGTTACCACGAAAAGCCCTTTTATTTTAACGGGATATAAATAGGGTAATTTCGCCAATGTTCCGGCCACCTTCAGTAGTCGGTCACCAATTACTTCAACTTGAATAAACTTGACACTTGCAATATAATTCAATAATATTTTTGAATGCAAAGAAGTCGGCCACTATTCCGCGAAAGAAAAACAAAACTGCACCATCTTGCGTTTATTTTAGGTATCATTTAAGTAGACCCAAAAAATATGCCAGTGGTTATGAGCTATCAATTTTGATTCTGGTTTTTCGGAAACATCGTTAAGAAAATTTTCAAACTTAAGTAGAAGTTGAATTAATTTGTTTGCACTGTATAAGTAGCATTTATCGGCAAAAAAATGAACTAAATTTACGAGTTAAAATGATAAAACAGACATTTTCAATATTTTTATGTTGAAACTCGTGCGGCCGGTTACTGGGACAATTTTTTCTACAAAATCCAGTGGTCGGCCGGGACGGCCGACTACTGGCGGCGAATATTGGTTTTATTTTTGTCTCTCACGCTGTTAATGACACAAAATTTACTAACATTTTATGTGTTATGTTAGTGAAAATAGCACATCTATCTAATAGCCAGTGGTCGGCCGCTAATTACCACACTGATAATATGTTTTTTTTTAACTTCGAAGTGTGGGGCCGACAATTGGTTGACGTGTTAAAATTGATGTATCATTAGTCGGCCATGCAGCGTCCTAGGACGGTTTTGGTAGATGAAATTTATCTTTTATCATCCTAATGTTAACTAAATATAGAAATTATTAATTTTGTATCAATGGCGACTAAAACTAAAATACGTTTTTAATACATACATACAATACATCAGTATACTGATGATAGCCTTCAAAAAGCCCTTTAAGCAGTAAGAGAAGGGAAAAATTACGCGCGGCTTATCAAAAATTGTTTGGAAATTGATGTTCCGAGGGCAAAACTGCAGGACCGCATCAAGGGATGGATATTGGAAAAAACACGTCAAATAGAACCAAATCACTTTATATCGTTATCTGACGAAAACAAAATTGTTGAATCTTTGATAATCTTGTGATAGCATTAGTAAAATGTCATTTCCCTCTAAAAAACAAGAACCCCGACTACTGTGCAGCAAATTGTGAAGACAGAAAAAATAACAATACATTTCTAAGATGAAAAACCGGGAGAAAGATGGTATTTATTATTCATACGCCGGCCAGAATTGCGGAAAGCATTATTAGCGCGTAGGTACTAAGAATACGCAAATTATATAAGAAGTTGGTTAAAGGACTTGAAAATCCATATAATAAAAAACAACGATGAAAATGTATTAGAGGAACTTAATCAGATTATTAATGGAGATGAACGCGGCTTTAACATATAACCAAAATGTCCATCGAAAAAATAATTCTCTTTCTAGTTTCTAGTTTGTGATTATTAGTGTATTTTAAACGTACCTATGAACAAATTCAGACGATTTGTCGAATTTGTTCATAGGTACGTTTAAAGAGCTTAAAAGGATTTAAGTATAAATTGGAAAAAAAATGCTTGTATAGCGCAAATTTCTAAAGGACGTCTGGCGGCCCTGTGCTAAAATCTGATGGCCGACTACTGACGCATAGGTGGCCGACAACCGACGCATAGATGGCCGACTACTGGCAAAACAGCCATTTTTCATTAAAATATTATTTTAATTTTTATGGTTAGGCTAATTTTAAAAAGCAATAAATATAATAAAAACAAACTCCCTGTTCTTTAATACATACGTGTTTTTCTAAACCACCTTTCAAAAATGAACTTACAATGATATTCCAAAGATGACTTTTCTGTAAAATGGTCGACTGCTAGCACAATCACCCTATGTCCATTCTAAATATTAGTGAAAAAAAATTCAAATCGGAAAAGTAGTTTCGAAGATCATTTCCTACATACATCCAAATTTCAAACTTTACCTCTTTATATATTAGTATATATTGACATTCCATTATCGTTTTATTATATCTGCTTTATACACAAGACACCTACCTACCTACATAGAAAAAATCTTTCGAAAAAATATATGTTTACCGCTTGAATAAATTACCTGAAACATTTTCAATTTAAACAATTTCGTTTACAAAACAAACAACCATATTTAAGATTACTTTTTTTATTTTTTAATAAACGGAATTTTAATAAAGATATAATTGTATTTATTGACTCTGATATGTTCTCTGATCTGATAACTCCTAGAGTGATGTTATACTCTATTTTATGAATATTGTGAAGATTACATGAATACACAATACATTTTTTATGATAAAGAAATTGTAAGTAATGTTTTTAAAATAAAGGTTAAAGAAATAAAATGCAAAAACTTTGTGACTAATTACTATTTTTTTATAGTTTGTTTCTATACCTTTTTAATTGACTCATCTAATTTGTTTTAAATATCATAGGAATAGTTATAAAAATTGCAACTTAACACTAACAATAAAATTTATTTTCATTTTAAAGAAAGACTAATTAAATATGTATTTTTATTCATATTTTTGATAGCGTTGTATTAATTTATTGTTTCCAAAGGCCTCCTGAAACGTAGTAAGAAGTAGCAATTTGGGCGACAGAATGTATTGTAAATGTGAACAGTGAAGTAAATTGGGTTTGAAAAATCGATGAATGGATAGAGGAGGTTCGATATACATGTATTGAATTATGTACGAAATAAAAAGTGGTTTATGTCGGAGATATGAATAGATTTCGGTCGTACGGAGTTCGGTCGGCAGAGTATATTTAGAAGCCATCCGAAGAGCCGAAAATCCAATGGATCTATTCGAGGCTGTGTTCGTAGTTAATTACTATCCATTACCGCAGCCCTCGCGTCCCCCCCCGCCCATATTGTTCACGGCAGTTCGTGATCACGAATCTCTCCGCGCTGCTGGCACGTGAAACTTAACCGTATTTGTGTTAATAATAATCCCTTGTCTCGATATAAATTCGTTTACGTCACGACATTTAATTCTTGTTTATGTCCGTTTTCAATAAACGAATATAATCGCGAGCACCGTCCCCGACGTGAAAAATATTAATATTGCAAACAAAAGAAAGCCCAAAGTGAAATTAAAAAGTTGGAACCCTTTTTAATTAACCCAAGATGGAGTGTGCCGAATAATTTATTCGGTTTATTAAAGCTCTCGACCCGAAATGAAATTCTGTTCGCGTAGGACTGTCATTAGAATATTAGTCGGGGAGTTGTCTTTATTTTCCGCCCAATTTACAATACAGCGAAGTGACAACGTGCCAACACTGAAAATATAGTTGGTAAGTAGGTGCTCGTTTAATCTTCCTGCAGCACTCGAGCTTTGCCAAAATGCGAAACATATCCAGCGGCTGTAGCTGTAGTGATACTTGCGGTCGGGTAATATCGTTTGCGATATTATCGGAAATATCAAATGGATTAATTCCTACTGATGTTAATAATTCCTACTGATGTAATTGATAATGTTTTCGAGAAGATTTCTATGGTGTGTTTATTCGAGTATATTGCGATAAAAGAGCATTTATAATTGGTAGGTAAATGTTTTTTAATTTTTAATCGAGATAATGATAAAATCTCGTCGAAAATTATTTAATAATGTATGGTCATATCCATCCATCCACAAAATGTTGAAAATTTCAGAGCTCTAGCTAGTCGGGAATTTGGTGAAAAATCAATTATAAGTTTTCGCCACAACAACAAACAGACAAATAGAGTTTATTAAAAGCATGTAAAAACAACACATTTGGAAGAAAAATTATTTTAAAAATATTGGAAATTGTTTCTCACGTATTTTTGGACGATTTCGCCGGTGAACTAGACGGTTAAGCCATCAGATGAAATATTATTATCTCCCGGGGAGCAGCAAAGAGAAGAGCACCGGAGATATCACATCATGACGCCGCATGAGCGTGTCACGCCAAACCGCGAGGGTGGAGTTTCGTCGTGTCGAACTTCAATTAAAATAAAGTAAAGTACGAGAGATAATAAAAGTCACCAAACGGCGGGGGGGTGATGTGAAAGGGATGTGCGCGAGTGTATGTCTGTTTAATTATTTACCCTCGGAGAAAACGAGTCTCCTCTACTTTGTTGGGCAAGTTTTGCGTACCGGGGGAGCATAAAGACAATGTAGTTAAGTACTTTGAGCACTCGTCGCAAACAACGTTGCGAAGGGGAGAACTTTTCAAACTGACGTCTCCGTCGTGATTTCGCCCTCTCCTCGAAACCTT
>JADDOH010023634.1:0-58416 GCA_016648135.1 Agrypnia vestita | reverse complement strand
AAAACATATTAACATAGAAACACTACAGTTCTGAACGCTATTTTGTTTACTATGCCTAGGACATTCTTGCGGTGTATTAGACTTGATGGTAAAATTCAAACTCTAACTCTGTTTAAAATATACGTAGTGTCTCCGCCTAGATTGGCTTCACAATATACTTTATGAAATTTGTAAGTTCCGCTGTCCTAAAATTATATAAAATTACCTTCGTTTAGATCGGGTTATATCATATTCCTCGCGGAACGCGTAAACCTCGTTGTCCTGAAACTAAATAAGGATGTTTCACCTAGACCGGGTTTATTTTACATTTCAGGAAGAATATAAATCCCGCGTCTTTCACTACATAAAATGGTTTCGGTAAGATTGGGGTTGTTTATACTTGTAAAAATTACAGAATCCCGTTATTTTTAAACTATATTAAAATGATCCGGGGAGTATTTGCCGGAGAGTAGATATCAAATATTCGAGATGATAATAAATTTATATTAAGAATAATATTAAGAATAAAAACTAAATCGGCGGACCCTAAAAGTAATATGTATTGACCTTATCAAGATGTAGACTAGTGGGGTTTTATTATAGAAACAATTAACTGTTCTGTGGCGCCTACTTATCCGCGGTATCCCCGATAAATGATAAAAACAAGTGGACAAGTGGTCGCTTCACGGGTTTGTTAAAACTTATAAATGCATGGAATCCTAGATTCAAAGCTTAATCCCGGTATTTCGGATAAATATAAGAATATGTAACATCGGTAAAATAACGGGTAACGGTTTTATGAAAAATATCGGTGCGTATAATCATTAGAATTAGAGTTTAGTTTCGGTGACCCGGGTAAGTACGGATGCGTAAGACGGAAATAAGGACTATGTTACAGCATTATTAAGATATATGAATACTTACAATTGTCGAGCTAGAGTCTAATTCTGGTATCTCGAAGAATATAAATTTAAAGAAAAGAAAATAATGTCTAGTTTCGGTTTGATTAAAGTATATACACCGTATAGTTGCAGAGGCTGGATACTAAGCCCCAGCTACGGAAACTTATAAACGCGTAATGGCAGGATCAAAGGTTAGGTCGCGAACTATAGTTAATTAGGGGCCTGTGAATCGTATGCGCATGCAAGGCAAGTGTCCGCAATCCTTAGGTATAAAGTGAGGTATATGAAGTGAAACTACGATGCCCTGGAATGGATAAATCGGCGAGCAGATGGGTAAGTCATGTCATCCTCTGTCCGTTTTGAGATTATAACGATATATAAAGGTGGCGCACGATTAAGAAGAATGGTCTCGGGTTCGACATCCCAGACAGAGGCGGAAGAAGCGCCGACAGTGAAAGCTAACCCCTGTACCGTAAACTTTAAATATATTTTTATCCACAGGTGTTTGCATGTCGAATCCGTACTGACCATAATAGGGGCGAATGGATTTGCCAAATTAACCCTTCTCTGCATGTGTGTGAACTTCCAGGGATCGCGCGGCCCGTGTGCTCGACGCCGAACTTATTTATTCATTTCTATTTATTTATTTAATTGATTGATTGATTGAATGATTAATTAATTAATTAGGTATTTATTTGTCTATTCATATATTTATTCATTTATTTGTTTGATTGACTGATTTATTAATTAATTAATAATATATTTATTTATTTAATTGATTGATTGATTGATTGATTAATTAATTATATATCTATTTATTCATTTTTTTATTTATTTATATATTTATTTATTTACGTACTCATACGTCTGTGAATGGTACCCACCGCTTACCCAGGACCGTTTTATGAGCAAAAGCTCCCATATCGGTCCTTCTCATTCGTCTCCAGGTTGACATTTTTTTTAGCTACAATGCAAGACCGTGCTGCCCCGCACGGGTCGTATAAACCGGTGCGAGGCGGCACGGCCGCAAAAACAAAACCATTCACAGACCGACACCATTGTGTCGTATAAAGACGTATCTAATGAGATACGTCTTTATTGCATAAAAAAATACATAAATAAATTCAAGAACAAAGAAAAGGTAAAATAACAAAATAAGAAAAATAATAATACAAAATAATACGAAATAATACAAAATAATACAAAAATAATACAAGAACAAAGAAAGGTAATAACAAAAGAAGAAAATAATACATAGTAGACGAATTTCGCGGTGGCGGCAGTGGATGGGTAAGGTCAAACAGACACCCCCTTAACAGGGAAAGAGACGATATAAAAAAAAAATACATTTGGATATCCGGGTAGGGAAGCACAGGACCGGCAGGTCTTCGTCCAATGCAGGAGCCCACACATTAACACAACACCGGGGAATGACAGAGTCAAACCACCAATACACAAGAAAAATTATCGCACAGATCCCCTCAGGATTTCCCAACGGGACACCCACACCCGAATGAACCCTCGGAAGCATCCGAAGTTCCTTTCATTCCTCACTAGGACATCATTGGATGGACGTCCTGTCACGGTCATTCCAAACTCAGTTAATCCTGCTAACATATTCTCTCTCGAGTCATTCATGATCGTACATTCCCAAAGGATATGTTCCGCCGTTTGGGCCACCCGACCGCAAGCACACCACGGGTCAACGGAGAGTCCAAGATCGAAAAGCTTCGACCTGAACTCTCCGTGTCCCGATAGCATCTGAACAGTGTGGTGGTCCAGCGACGGAAAATATCCACTGCCCTTTTCCTTCACGGCCACCCTCGGAAAAAAGGAATGAGTCCATCTTCCGGTGGTGGCCGTGTCCCATCTTTCTGGCCAAACTATACATGATATTTCTCTCAATCTCTGACCCAACACCTGGTGTCGCAACGTCTCCGAGAGCCTGATGGTTCTACCAAAGTAGTTTACCTCCAGGCCCCTCCTAACACTTCGCCTGGCGCTGAACTCCAGTACCTCCAAGTCAGCAGGGAGCACCCCCGCTAACACCGGTAGGGCCGCACTGGACACAGTCCGATATGCTCCCGTCAGAGCCAGCAGGGGTACTCTCTGCCCCCGATTAAGAGCTGCGGCTACCACGCCGGTCCTCAGCCTGTGAGCCCATACCTCAGCAGCGTATGTGACTTGGGCCACATATGTCGCCCTATATACGAGGCGCATCGCCGGTGACCGGATGCCCCAGTCAGCGACACTAAGTCTCTTCATGGAGGCAAAGAAATCTCTCGCTCTGTCAGCAGTGGCCTTAACATGTGTGAGAAAAGAACCCGATGGGTCGAACGTTACACCCAGCCATTTGACCTCTCTTGCAAATTTCACGTTCATACTCCCCATTTTGACCACCGGGTTCCTCGCCTGACTCAAACCACCTTTCATCATCATGGCCACTGTTTTGCCAGGCGCCAAAGCCAACTTATTTCTAGCACACCAGTCCACAATCAGCTCAATTGATCTCTTACTCCTTTCCTCAAGCACTAAGCGGCTTCGTCCGGATACGAGCAACAGAGCATCATCCGCATAGGCAACGATGTTGCACCCCTCAGGCAACGGTAGACGAAGAATGTCATCGAAAAGTATGTTCCACAGGGTCGGTCCAAGGACCGAATCCTGTGGGCAGCCCATATTAATATGTCTGGTACTCGAGACCCCCGCGTAGCTGATCGTAGCAGCTCGATCACCGAGGTAGCTCTTGACTAGGTCAAAGAGGTACCTCGGGCACCGCCGCACTTTCAGCTTAGCGAGGATCATCTCCCACCAGGCATTATCAAAAGCCCCTGAGATGTCCAGGAAAATTCCCATAGCATCTTCTCCTCACAGTCCCTTACCCATGTCTGTACATACATCATAGCACATTCCGTGGACTTACCCCTAACGAACCCAAACTGTCGGTCGCAGGCAGGCGAAAGATTGCTCTCTAACCTGTTGCGCATCACCGTTTCAAGTACCTTTCCAAAAACGGGAAGGAGCGTGATTGGGCGATACGCGCCTGCATCTGACCTTGGTTTCTTGTTCCCCTGGGGTATGACACAGAGAGTCCCCTTCTTCCATATAGTTGGGAAATGCCCCACTCTCATACACTCATTCATTACAAATAAAACTTCATCTCTTGCGAATCTCCAGACATTCTTCGCAATAACCCCAGTACTCCTGTCCATCCCCGGGGCCTTCGTTGGACCAATATTACGAAAAACATTCTCCAGCTCCGCCACAGTTATGGGAGGGGGCTCTCGCACCTCAAGAAGCATTGTATTTGTCGGGATGCGGGCTAACATACGGACTAATCTATGATGGTCCGTCTCCTCGTCAACCCTCTCAAGGGGCACTAGTTTGCCTAAGAACCCATCAAGGGTTGAGGGAAGATCAGTCGTCATCCCTTTCCCGAGAAGAATCCCGGAAAGAAGAGTGACGGCACTCTTTCCCCCTCCCTTGATTAGGCCTGTCACTTTCCAAGGGTTACCATTCCCCACTTCCGTGACCCACCTCCTCCAAGATGCTCGCTTCGCCTCACGGATCGCCGCCGAATAAGCACATCTTGCTGCACGCAGTTCCCCTTGTAGGGTCAGCTGCTCCGAAAGAGAAGCTAGACCCCGCCGGACAGCCCCACACCTCCGATACGCCCGTCGGTAGGCACCCCGACGCGAAAATAGCTCTCTGGTCCACCAGCAGGCCTTAAAAGACCCTCCGGGTCGGGTGCGTCCAAGAGCCAAGTCGGCCGACCTTGTGACTGCGGAATTAAGGTACTCACCAACCAGGGTTGGGTTCCTAACACTTCTCTCATAGATGTCACTCAATTCATCTTTCAAAATTATCTCGAATGCATCCCAATCCGCATTTCTGGACTTAAACTTCCATGTATCTCTTGGAATTAGTACCGGGGTCAGGCTGAGAGCGAAAGTTATCAGACGGTGATCACTATTAATGACCCCGTCCAACACCTTCCACTCCCCGACAAGCCCGAACACATTATCCGTACATAGGGTGAGATCAATGCTGCTCTCCCCTCCTGCAGCGCTAGAGAAAGTCGAAGGATAGCCGGGTTCGTTGAGGATATTCAATCCAAAACCAGCTATGAACTCCTCAACGGCTACTCTCCGTTCGTAACTCCCCGGTGATGTGGAATTATCATGCCACAGAGGAGAGCGAGCATTAAAGTCACCCCCCATTATCACATGCTTCCCTTTCAGACTGTCCAGAGTACGGGAGAGTCCCAGGATGTGGGGACCCACCGGGTCGCCATACTTGAAGTAGACCGAGATGAAGTATATCTCGGTCCCCTCCAGCATAACAGATACACACACCCGATGCCTATCAGAGAGGTGTGACAGGCACAGCGGTTTTAGCCGACAAGTGTCGACCATAACACCTGCACCCGGCGACACTCCCTCCTCAACCATCAAGAGTGGTGCCTCAATCCCGGCCGATCTGTTCTTCCAAGTGTATTGCTCCTGCATTAGTGCAATCGAGAGATCTAAGTCTTGAATCACACGCTGCATCTCAAGAGATGCAGCGCGCGATCTTCCGACATTAACCTGGCCGATCCTTATGCCTCTCCTAGCCATAATTGGTTGTTTTAACAGCCAATTCCACCGCCGCCTTGTATGCTGGGCATACTGCACTCCCTGTTGAATGGTCGGCACTCTTTTTGAATTTTGTACACGTAGCACACCGTTCCGGTTTGGCCTTGTTAGGGCATTGCTCAGTATTATGTCCCTCTTCCGCGCAGTGTCGACATGTTTCTTTTGCCTGATTACAGAATTTACTGAGATGGCCGTAAAGGTGGCACTTAAAACAACGAGTTGCGCCAATATAATCCCTGGTGCGGCACGCCTGCCATCCTAGGAAGCACATACCCGCCTCCAATAAAATGCGTCGTACTTCTGGAAGCACGCAGAAAATACTATTAACTGTTGATCCATCTCTCTTACCAAACATGGAGACGCGTCTTGTTGTGTTAATAAATTCTTCTTTCGTAATTGTTATTTTTCCTTGTACGTTCGATGTATAAATATCTTCAATAATATCTTTTTCCTCATTGGTCCGCGGAACATCATAGATTACTATTCTTGGTAATTTTCCTCTGGGCTCTACCAGCTTCAAGCCTTTAGTTTCCAGCCTGTCCTTTGCTGCTTTAACAGCTTCTAATCCGTTGCGATTGGACGTCTCCAGAAGCACTCCAGCGCCACGTATTCTTCTGACTCTGACTGGTTGGAAGCCGTCATCAGCCGGTTTTAATATGATGAATTATATAATTGATGAACTGACAAAAATCGCCGATTGGAGATGGGTCCCCACTAAACATAATCCCGCTGATATTGGGACACGGGACGGCGAACTTCCAGATTTGGCCGCTGATGGTATGTGGTTCAGCGGCCCTGACTTTCTACACCGGGGAGAGTCGGCGTGGCCGCAAGAGAGCCGCCGGCGGCAACCAGATAACACAGTACTGGAAAAAAGAACAGATATTGTTTTGGTGACCGGAAGAACGCCCACGGGGGGAGCATTGCCCGATATAAAGCGCTTCTCATCATGGACAAAATTGGTGCGCACCGCGGCATGGATAAGGCGCTTCATTTGGAATTGCCGCCGCCGCGCTGAAGAGCGGCCCGGCCGAGATGTCACCTGCGACGAAAGAATAGCAGCCGAGCGCGCATGGATATTGCATTCTCAGGCGGAGGCGTTCGGCACAGAAATAAAAATTTTTGCACCGCGGTGGAGCCGTCCCAAGGACCAGCCGGCTGTATCCACTGACGCCGCGCCTGGATGAATATGGAGTTATAAGGATGGGCTCGCGGCTCGAGCAAACCGCGGTGCATGAAATACCGGCCGGCTTGAGGGCGCCGGTAGTATTGGACGGCTCTCACCCGTATGCCCGCTTGATGATAAGACATTATCATGAGAAGGAAAATCACCCGGGCACTGAGAAAACTGTGGCAGATGTGCGGGAGAATTTTTATATTTTAAAATTGAGACCCACAGTGCGCCGGGTGAAATATGAATGCCAAGCGTGCCGAAACAGAAAAAGCCAGCCGCAACCGCCGTTAATGGGTCAAATGCTAGATTGCCGACTGGCTTACAATACTCCCGCTTTTTACCATTGTGGGCTCGATTATTTTGGCCCAATGCAGGTGACTATCGGCCGGCGAAGAGAGAAGCGGTACGGCGCGCTATTTACATGCCTGACAACGCGCGCCGTACATTTGGAAATCGCCGAGTCTTTGTCTGCATACTCGGCCATACTCGCTATAAGGCGAATGGCCGCGCGGCGCGGGCATCCGCGCCTACTATCTTCCGATAATGGAACCAATTTTCGAGGCGCGGAAAAAGAGATGGCAGCCGCGCTGAAAGATTTGAGAAGTGACCCGCGGATGCATGGGCACCTCGCGGAGAGCGGGGTTGAATGGAACTTCAACCCCCCCCTCGCCCCACATATGGGTGGCGCCTGGGAGAGCCTGGTACGCGTCGTGAAGCGGGCGTTGGAGGCTACTTTGAAGGAGCGGGCACCGCGGGAAGAAACCTTGAGGACTCTGCTGGCTGAGGCCGAATATACTGTTAATAGCCGTCCGTTGACGCATGTATCGGTTGATCCGAAAGATGACGCGCCTCTTACGCCGAACCATCTGTTGCTGGGAGCGACCGGCCGCAATTCACATTTGGCGGTATACGGGGCGCTAGATGAAAATATATGCCTGAAAAGACAGTGGAGAATATCGCAACAGATGGCCGATTTATTCTGGCGGCGGTGGATGAAAGAATACTTACCTACATTGGCGCGCCGAAATAAATGGCAGGAGCCCGCGCCCGCAATTAAGGAAGGCGAAATGGCCGTCATCGCAGATCCCGCGCTGCCCCGCAACACATGGCCTAGAGGGCGAATTTTGGAAGCCCGCCCGGCGCCCGATGGCCAAATTCGAGTCGTCCGAGTACGCACAGCTGCGGGCGATTATACTCGACCAGCCACAAGAATAATCATGCTGAAGGGGAATCCAGCATAAGGGCGCTAGCAGCATACCCTGTCCTCCTGATAAGTGCGGGCAGGCCACACGGGGGGAGTATGGAACGGACAGGGTTGAGCCATGTAAAAAATGAGAACATAACATGACCACTATGAGCGGCGCGTGTCCAAAATAATTGCATTGGAGACGAGGCGTGTATGCCGCTACTGAAAATCGGGTTGCCGCTCGGAGCGCGCGCAAGTCAGTGCCCAGCGGCTGTTGCCGCGACTGGAGGGGGGCCGCGCGCGCATACTGCTTCCAACTAGCTGTAGAACAACATCGTCCGGACACTAGCCCTGAGGATGGCCCTTTGTTAAATGAATATGAAAAATGCGGCCTGTTTGGCCGCCGATGTTATTTCCAGCTACAAGTGTCGATACAAATATGTGTGGAATTTGTATATGTTATGAAAATATTTTAAAAATATGTTGATGCCTTGTAAGAAGCAGCGCTTGGCGCCCTTTTTTGTATGCAATATTGTCATGTGCATTATGTTGAATCTCTGATGAGAAAAATGTATTGGAATTTTATGAATTTTTATGAATAAAATGGAAATAAATATTTTTTTATTTGGCACCTATTGGTGCGTGGACAAAGGTTAGAAGTTTGAGCCGAAGGGATTCTTCCGCGATGTAACGCCCCAAAGTAAAGTATGTGTGTGGCACGGGGTACCCGCGATGTTCGCCAACACTAAATGGGCATGAGTGTGGCACGCAATATTCGCCAACACGGGAGACGAGTCTCGCTGCAGAGGGTCTCGTCTCTTTCTTTCCGCCGTTGAATCCGCCGACGGGCAATAAATGTTTTTTGAATATTCAGAGATTTTTACAAACTTACCTGACCGGCTATAACTTCTAACGCCTAGTACTCAATTCCGAGCCCCCGTCTGAGATGCGTATATGGGATACCCTCCACGGGGGCCCGAAGGCCTGCACCGGGCGCCATCGTGGAGATGGTCATCATGAAATAAATGAGTACTGGAAGACCGTGAGAAAAATTTGTATTTTTCTCGATTTGGAAACGGTAGACGCCTGTTTTCGGGCCCACGTCGCGGTAAGCTCGCGCACACGGCTCGCCGTGGAGAATATTAAAAAGTTGAATTTTTTATCGACAATCAGAGCGGCTTACCGTGGACGAATTCCTACTTATGTAGTGTCATTGCATTCCTTATCTGAATGCCTGTCTGGAGAATGTATTTTTATACATGTGGAATGATATAGGCGCGCCTGAGAGTGATATAAAGAAATTGGTTTTTGGCGCTTTTTTGAATGCCTATAACTCAGTAAATATTTACCTGAAATTTTTGGAATTACTGTTAAAATGAGCGCTTGCATGCGCAAATCACATTTGTCATAGCAAAACTTGTAAAAATGCTGTTTTTGATTTTTTATGAATTTTTGAAATTTTGAGCCGTTTGTGGCGAATTTAATTTTAGTTTTTTGGGCCTTGTATGACCCAGCCCGTCCAAATAACTGTGTTATTATCATCTGCTAGGTCTGTTATTACAAAATAACACAGTATTAGTCTCTTGGGAGCTAAAATGCATTTTTTAATGAATTAATTTGTATCTGTCATATGAAATCTGCCGCGCGGTGAAATTGTGCAACCGCGAATGACGTAGTTCACCGCTCGGCCGCTGGGAGCGCTGCGGCGCCTTCCCAGAATTACGCAATTTCATTGGTTTCTGTAACATGCTATGACGCAATCTTGTGAAATTTTGAATTTGGTATAAATAAAATGCATTTTTTGAGCGAGTACCCAGAGACGCCACCCGCGTCGGTACGAGAATCGCTATTTGGACAATCTTCTTGCTGCCTTTTCTTTCTGACCCCTGCTCACCTACTTTGGACTCTGCTTTCTTGGATTTTTGTGACCACTGCTTTCTGACTTGGACTTCGCTTCGGATTTTTTCTTCGACTTTAATACGATAAAAGCACTACTTCGGCGTTTGACTTCTGGCATATCCACGGACTACGAGCTACACTGCAAATTCTGGTGGCGATCTCTGCCCCACCAGCGAAGACTACTGAGCCGCATAAAAAAGGTGTTCCCATCCGGAACAGCGGTCATAACGTATTTCTTTTAAATAACCCGTTATTCCACTATTATATAATAAATGTATAAACATCACTATTAAAGATAACAAATATTATTGTATAAAATACATTAACGTATAACTACGTAAATACTAACATAATAATTAATTTATTTGATGCACTAGGTAGTCTAGTGGTCATGACGTTTGATCTGCAGATTTTTGGTTCAAGCCTTGTTTCAGAACGCTAGCAAGTTTTTTCATATCACAGGTACATATTATTTATTTATAATTCAATGATTTATATAACATTTAAATAAATTCCGCATCTACGATTATAATAAGTAATTTCAGCAGTACTTTCTCATTAAAAATAACACCGTTTTTTTTTCT
Organism: Agrypnia vestita; assembly: GCA_016648135.1. Lineage (NCBI taxonomy): Eukaryota > Metazoa > Arthropoda > Insecta > Trichoptera > Phryganeidae > Agrypnia > Agrypnia vestita. The sequence goes on along the minus strand of JADDOH010023634.1, from coordinate 48,058 downwards.
ATAAAACATTAACATTCATTAAATAAATACAGTTTGACAGAGTACGGCCCTGTTTCATCGTTTACGCCTATTTCTCCCACCGTGCGACCCAAAACAGTGTTTTTTGTATCACTTTTTTTGGCGATGGATTACGTATGCTATTCGACTTTATACGTGTATACATATATATATCTATATTATAAATACGCTGATTTCACTTTGTATACAATAATTTTGCCACGGTTCCCGTTGTGATGTGTGGCGCAGCGGATAACGCGTCTGACTGCGGATCTGAAGATTCCAGGTTCGAATCCTAGCAGGATTGAATTTTTTTTTTACGGTCGTGAATATTTTGTTTGTTGAAATTTTAATTACATTTTTATAGAAATACTGAATAAATACTTTATCTTCATTATATCTAAACTACCCGTAATTAAAAGTGGAAATTTGCCAGATGCAAATAGCCGCGAAGCGGCTGACGTAATTGCTTCGCCGATTGCTTTCCTGCTAGTATTTATTAACTCGCCGATACCAATAATAATAAAATCATTTTCTGCTAGTGGATCTGTATCCACTAGCAGAAAATGATTTTATTATTATTGTAAAAACGTAAAAACTGTACGTAATTTTTTCCTTTTGTACGTAATTTTTTACGTAAAATTATTTAATTTTTTTAACGTATTTTTTTTTCTTTTTTTCCCTAGAAATTTTTACATAATTTTTTCCATTCTCTTTTTTTACGTAAAAATTTTTACATAATTTTTTTCTTTTCGTTTTTTGCCGTTTAGTACATTTTTCATGTAAATAATAACTAATAAAAACATTGCCGTTTATCTGGAAAGTCTGCCTAGTAATTATTAAAATATTTTATATAAATCTAGTCTGTGCAATTATTTTTTAAAACAGTTTTATTCGTTTATCTCAGAATGTACAAAAACGTCACATAAGATTAATTATATATATAGCGACGAAATATTCTTATTATTCATATGTAGTATCTTTTATTCTTATATATGTAGTGCTTTGAACGCAATAGTTTCTAATAGAAATATGTATACTGAGGCAAAACTAGTGGTACGTAATGGAATTCTGATACCGTCACTGATATATGGATGTGAAGCCTGGAGCTGGCAGAAGAGGAACGAAAGTAAATTGAATACAGTGGAGATGGGATCCGTCAGACATAGGTGTGGCAAATCCATTTATGATAGAGTAAATAATGCAGATATTAGAAATGAATGTAAAGCTAAACTTAGCATAAATAATAGAATTAAAAAAAGGATCGCTCAGATCGTTTGGGCATGTTGAGCGAATGAATGAGGAAAGAATCGTAAGAAAGATATATATGCTATGTATAGAAAGATATTATGTAGATGGCGCCAGAAAGACAGGACCGCGGAATACGTGGCATGACCAGATTAACAATATACTGAACGATGGTCTCGTTAGAAGCCTCAACAACCGGCGAGCTTGCATGCGAAGATGTACGAATGTGGATGAGGTGAGAGTTGTATGTCAGGACAGAAGAGTATGGCGCTCTATCCTCTCTTCCTACCCCCAAGGGGGAAACGGCGTGATGGTAAGTAAGTAAGTAGTATTTTTTTTCTTCCTTTCCTTTTTTATATAAATAAATAAAAACTTATTCCTTAGGAAAAACATGTAAAAGTATTGTCATTTTTGACGGGTTACATCTAGTTGAATATAATAAATATTTCTGAACATATTATTTATCCATTTTGTACAATTTTTAAAGTAAAAACCTTTATAGCCGTATATATTTAGAATATAAAATAATTCATATATATTATTTTCAATCGGTTTGACGAAACAATTTAAAAAATTAGTAATAATTTTGGTTATGACTAAATAAAGTTGTTGAAATAAATTACATGAATTATAAAACTCATTCATTGTACACATAATTAATTTCTGTCCACACAACTAACTTTTCATTGCTGCACGATAGCTTAGTGATTCATGCTTTCTTTGAAGTTTGTTCGAAAGACCGACAAAAGATGGATATAAACCAAGTTTGGCCAAACCTCGCTGAGTTGCGCAAAAAAACCCCTGTACACATTGGGCCAATGTCGTATTGAGTCATCTCGGCCAATGTGTATACGGTCCGGGAACCTCGGCAGAGCGTCAAACTTGCAAAATGGCGGACAGCGATTACACATTAGCCAACGTCGGTGTCGGCGAACCTCGCAATGATCGAAGCGCGTTGCGCATTGCCGGCTGAGCCTAGGGTTGCCAACTATACTGTTAAAATTAGTATCATATTGTTTTTTACTACATTATACTTTTTACTGTTGAACAAAAATAAAATATACAAAATACTGTTTTCAGCATCAAAATTATTCAGACTGAAACGCTCACAGAAATATTAGTATGAATGATTTGTATACAGAATTAACAAATTTCAAAGTAATTTATAAAAAAGTATCAGAAGACAAAGATTTTCTGGAAATGAGTACTGGCCAAAAGTGGAGCCATTTATTAGTAAACAACTCAGAAGAATTTAAAAATATTACTAAAATTGTCTCATATATACTTTCTGTTCCCGCCACCTCAGCATTTACTGAAAGAATTTTTTCAAAGTGGCGGGAGGATAGAAATAGAGCAAATATTAATTTAATAAAAAATGTGCTCCTCATTTATTTTAATTTTAGTTATAATTGTGGTGAGGCATATGAAGTTTTTAAAAAGAGTGTAAATTAATAAGTTGTGCGAGAAGCTCTAAAAAATATGTATTTAATACATTAAATAAATAAAATACTGTTCATTTTTCTAAAATACTGCTTAATATTCTTCTCAGACTTAAATATACTTTATTTCTTGTAAAAAAAGTTGACAACCCTAAAAAAAGTTGACAACTTGAGCCACGCCTCTTTCTTTTGATGTGTGCTCGAAAAACCGACTACCAAGCCAAGTTTGGCAAACGTCTCTACGCACGGCCAAAACGCCCTGTACACATTGGGCCAACCTTACTTTGGACCAACCTCGGCCAATGTGTATAGGCTCCTTATCGTTTGTCGGTATCTTGAATAAACTTCAAAGAAAGCATGAGTCATTAAGCTATCGTGGAGCAATGAAAAGTTAGTTGTATGGACAGAAATTAATTATGTGTACAATGAATGAGTTTTATAATTCATATAATTTTTATTTCAACAACGTTACTTACTCATAACCAAAATAATTACTATTTTTTTTTTATTTATTTCGTCAAACCGATTGAAAAAAATATATATGAATTATTTTGTATTTTAAATATATACGGCTATAAAGGTTTTTACTTTAAAAATTGTACAAAATGGATAAATAATATTTTCAGAAATATTTATTATATTCAACTAGCTGTAACCCATCAAAAATGACAATACTTTTACATGTTTTTCCTAAGGAATAAGTTTTTATTTATTTATATAAAAAAGGAAAGAAAGAAAAAAAATACTACTCACTTACTTACCATCACGCCGTTTCCCCCTTGGGGGTAGGAAGAGAGGATAGAGCGCCATACTCTTCTGTCCTGACATACAACTCTCGCCTCATCCACATTCATACATCTTCGCATGCAAGCTCGCCGGCTGTTGAGGCTTCTAACAGGACCATCTTTCAGTATCTGGTTAATCTGGTCATGCCACGTATTCCGCAGTCCTGTCTTTCTGGCGCCATCTACATAAAATCTTTCTATACATAGCATATATATCTTTCTTACGATTCTTTCCTCATTCATTCGCTCAACACGCCCAAACGATATGAGCGATTCTTTTTTAATTCTATTATTTATGCTAAGTTTAGCTTTACATTCATTTCTAATATCTGCATTCTTTACTCTATCATAAATGGATTTGCCACACCTATGTCTGACGGATCCCACCTTCACTGTATTCAATTTACTTTCGTTCCTCTTCTGCCAGCTCCAGGCTTCACTTCCATACATCAGTGACGGTATCAGAATTCCATTACTTACCACTAGTTTTGCCTCAGTATACATATTTCTATTAGAAACTATTGCGTTCAAAGCACTACATATATAATAATAAATTCAAAGCACTACTTATATAAGAATAAAAGATACTACATATGAATAATAAGAATATTTCGTCGCTGTATATATAATTAATCTTATGTGACGTTTTAGTACATTCTGAGATAAACGAATAAAACTGTTTTAAAAAATAATTGCACAGACTAGATTTATAAAAAATATTTTAAATAATTACTAGGCAGACTTTCCAGACAAACGGCAATGTTTTTATTAGTATATCTCCATTATTTATATGAAAAATGTACTAAACGGCAAAAAACGAAAAGAAAAAATTATGTAAAAATTTTTACGTAAAAAAGAGAATGGAAAAAAATTATGTAAAAATTTCTAGGGAAAAAAGAAAAAAAAATACGTTAATAAAATTAAATAAATTTACGTAAAAAATTACGTACAAAAGGAAAAAATTACGTAAAAAATGTATCCACTAGCAGAAAATGATTTTATTATTATTGTTGGTAATATGTTATTACGTCAGCCGCTTCGCGGCTATTTGTATCTGGCAAATTTCCACTTTTAACTACGGGTAGTTTAGATATAATGAAGATAGAGTATTTATTCAGTATTTCTGTAAAAATGTAATTAAAATTTCAACAAACAAAATATTCTCGACCGTAAAAAAAAACTCGATCCTGCTAGGATTCGAACCTGGAATCTTCAGATCCGCAGTCAGACGCGTTATCCGCTGGGCCACACATTACAACGGGAACCGTGGCAAAATTATTGTATACAAAGTGAAATCAGCGTATTTATAATATAAAAGGGGGGGGGAATTATATATTATAGGTATACAAGTATAAAGTCGAATAGCATACGTAATCCATCGCCAAAAAGTGAGTGATAAAAAAACACGTTGGGGTTTTCGCACGGTGTGGAGAAAATAAGGTCTGATACAATGCTTCTTTAGTGGCACTGTGAGCATGCGCAGTATCGACTTTGACAGTGCATGCTATAGTGGCAGGTGTTACGCACAGATGTAGAAATGACGCAGCACCTAGATGGCATGCTCAAAAATCAACCGCCGGTTGATTTATCAGACAGGCCACTGTCATTCACCGTAGAGAAGGGGTATCTTTGGAGCATGTGTGAACAGACTTGCTTATTTATGAGCATGCTTATGTCATTCGCGGGCTTCGCGGCTAGTATTATCAATGCGATCTTCTCAGTCCGCGACGGATGAAACAAATATGGCGCGTTGGGGAGATGATAAAACATTACTTTTCGTGACTTATTATAAGAATCACGAATGTCTGTGGAATACTCGGTCACCGTTGTGTAAAAATAATATAGTGAGAAATAATGTTTACGAAACTTTATTAATAGGAATGAATGATTCAAATCTTACAATAAAAATTATATAAACTAAAATCAAAAATGTGCGGTTGGAAACTCGGGAACTTTTTTGATTTATTGGTTCACTTGAATTTTCTATTTCAGTTTGCAAAGTTTCCATTTTGAACAAGACCGTCTCTATTCTATGACAAGAGCATGCCACTAATAAGCATGTGTGTTTGATTGTTAGCTTTGGACATGCTTATTTATGAGCATGCCACTAATAAGCATGCCAGTAATGAGCAAGTGTGTACAGTTGTTAGGGCATGCTTATTAATGGCATGCTCATTAGCATGCCAGTAAAGAAGCATGTGTATCTGTACCTATAGGCGTAAACGATGAAACAGGGCCGTACTCTGTCAAACTGTATTTGTTTAATGAATGTTAATGTTTTATAGAAAAAAAAACGTGTTATTTTTAATGAGAAAGTACTGCTGAAATTACTTATTATAATCGTAGATGCGGAATTTATTTAAATGTTATATAAATCATTGAATTATAAATACATAAAATGTACCTGTGATACGAAAAAACTTGCTAGCGTTCTAAACAAGGCTTGAACCAAAAATCTGCAGACCAAACGTCATGACCACTATACTACCTAGTGCATCAAATAAATAAATTATTATGTTAGTATTTACGTAGCTATTTAGTACGTTAATGTATTTTATACAATAATATTTGTTGTCTTTAATAGTGATGTTTATACATTTATTATATAATAGTAGAATAACGGGTTATTTAGAAGAAATACGTTATGACCGCCATAAAAGGCATTAATGTTTGTATTTTTTTATAATTTATAATTTTTCATTAATTTTTATTTTTAAACAATCATAATTTTATTTTTAAAACAAATCTACTTACATAAAATACAAAAAATCTAAATATCCAAAAAAAAAACGGTTGATAATTTGCATGATAATAATTTTTGGCTATATCTAAAAAATAAAAAAATTAATCTTTATTTTCAACACAAATTGGTTTCTTAAAGCAATCATGGCGCTGCACTATTACTAATTAATCGACTTGCATACATTAATTTAATTTTTGATTATGACATTTAATATGTTGCCGCCGCAATTTGTTACCGAAATGCATGTTTTCTTTTTCTTAAAGAGAGTTTACTTTTCCAGAAAATTCCAATTGATTTCATTATTTTCGTTTTCTATGATAACTTTTTTACTCTCAAAACAATTTCTTATTAATTTTAACATATGATATGCGTCCACAGAAATTACAATTCTTGTTTTGTAGATGGATGCTTAAAAGTTGGCTTTAAATTATCATAGTCAAATGAGCATCCTAGAATTTTTGCCATTGATATGTTAACGGGACAGCCATTAAAAGTTAATGAAACTACTTCTACGCCAGCTGCATGAACTTTTTCTAAACATCGATTTATCAAAGATGCACGCTATTGACCGTTAGTTCCTTCCACTTAAAATATGCTAATGGGAGTTTGAAATTCGAATTTATGGCAGTCAAAAAAAAACACTAAAGCATCTTTTGCTACCGCAAGATCATCATCGTTGATATCGGTACCCATATCTACGTACCCGTAATAATTTTCTCCGTCATATTCGATGTGCTTTCTGATAGCCATTTCATCGAGCGCTAAGTTCGCAACAATTTTATATTCAGTGGAAGAAGATTTTAATCTAAGAGCATCGAAAGCTTCAGAAATAAATCCCGGGTTACCGTTTATACTTTGGTACCACCTTTTAATGGACTGTTCCTGGCTCTACCCCAAAAAATTCCAAGAAATTCAAAGAAGAACCACAAAAGTTGATATTTTGCCGTGCGAAGTTCTATGTTGTATTGCTAAACTGTCTAAAGTTGACAGAAGTTATTTAGTAATTGAGCTGAAACAGTTTGTAGACCAATATGAGACTTTCATAAAGACTGAATGGGATGAAAATGACAAAAATGAACAAGATAAGCCAAAGCTGAATCATGATGTAGAAAAGAGTGAGGATTATAAATTAGAATTGCAAGAAAATAATTATGTTCACTATTTAGTGAAAAAAAGTGTTTTAGATGTTTAGCGTGCGCTTTTATGTTGTTTCTGAATTATCTCAATCAGGGCTCTTTACTAATCTTTATATAGGTTATAAGTTTATATTAACCAATCCCTAAGAATGTTCTTAGGTTTCCACGGCCACTCAGAATCTTCTGGTTTGTGTCTTCTGGGGTACTATGCCGTATACACATTAGCCCTGATGATGGACCCTGCAATGGGATCCGAAACATCGGCCAGAAGACACAAACCAGAAAATAACTCTTCCTTGTTACTTTTGAGCAAATCTTTTCAAAATAAAAAATAGGCTTAGATCAACTTTGAATCAGGAGTTAATGTCTAATCTTTTGTTTATAAATATAATTAAGTATTAATTTAAGTAAGAATTTAATTATCGATGAAGTGGCAATTTAATTTTCATTATCGATGAACTTAAGAAAAAAATGATGGTTTAGTGCAGGTACTAAAGGATAAATTAATGTTTTAAAGAGCTTAATATTAATCCTTGAATAAATAGCGTGATTATTTCCAGTATACATAGTATTTGTCAATTACATATTTAACTTATACCTTTGATATAGATATAAAATAGGCCTACTTGCAGCTACGGCTTTGAAGCCACGTATTTGAAATTGCTTGCACATAGCCCCCTGACCCACGTTAAGTAGCTCAATCAATGTATGTGAAAATTATAAGATGGCCGATAGATTCCTGCCTATGTTAAATGTTCAAACAATCATGACCTAATATCAATAGTTATGGAGATATGCAGTATCAAAGATTGCATTTTTTTTTTCAATATTTCTGACTTATTTTTTGCAAAAATTTGAACTATCATTACAGTAACTTATATCGATTATGAAAAATTTATTTGTTTCAATAAAACTTAAATAAAACGATAAAAACCTCGTAAAAAAACATTTTTTCCAATTTTCGCAAGGTTTTTATCGTTGTATTCGACTTGTATTAAAGCGAATAAATTTTTCATAATCTACATAAGTTACTGTAATGATAGTTCATGACAGTTCAACTTTAAAAAAAATGCAAACTTTGATATTGCACAGCTCCATAAAATGCAGGGGCCCCTTCACTAGTTCTCGCCGAGGGCCCCCAAGAGTGCCAGTGCGCCCCTGTCGCTCTCGCCAAAGCGAGGTTGGCCGATACGTTGGCTAATGTGTAATCGCTGTCCGCCATTTTGCGAGGTTGGACGAGACGTTGGCTCTGCCGAGGTTGGGCCAATGTGTGCAGGGCCCTTAACAGTCTCTTAACCGATTGTTCCAAATTTAACTTTAACATAGACCTACAATTCCCCATTTCGGCGTCCACTTATCAATTACCCCCACCATAACTGTGTAGCCACGCCCACGTTCAAAATGGATTTCTTCGCTAGAATAAGTAATGGATAATTAGTTTGCGTCCGTCTTCATGAAGATACAGTGGTATCGAAACCGGTAGACGTAGAGTTACTAGTTAAGTTGTTAATACAAAGTTGTTTAATTAATTAAATTTAATAATTTTTTATTCTTCGTGAAGATATCTTCCAAAATACACAAACGCATGATATCTGCTGGTTAGGCCATATATTCAACAATAATTGGAACAGCAAACAAATGCGTGAACATTCTATTTTGTAATTTGTCCTGTAAATTGTCCTGTTTTACTCGAGTGAAGTGAGTTGAGGGCGTGAAATTGACGCAGACTACAAATAAAATCCCTAAAAAGTTCAATCTTCCGAATGTCTCAAAACCATTTCGTAATCAATCCATTACCAACCGGTTCAATAGATATAAAAGTTTTCTCCGAATAGCAACCCTTACAAAGAAAATCTATTAAATTCCGCATTAGGTACACGTACTTGGCTGAAAAGTTAGATATTAAATTCCTTACAAAATAATTATTTTAGATTGACAAATTAATCTTAAGAATAAGTAAATTCATTTAATCACAACAACGTTTCAGCGAAACTCCGTGTTTTAATTTCCTCGTGTTTCCTTCTTTAATTTCCATGACTTCACAGTTATTTTGTTTTAGCTCGGAGAGAACGTGTGCGAGTATACAATATAATTTACAATATCACACGAGAATCCCGCTGTTACAAAGTACCAAGTAACTGTAGCATAGCTAGATTTTCCTCTTTTTCCAAACATTTATTATGTAAAAGTTTTAAGACTTTTAGTTACTTTATCATCCCCTGGTGCTTTGTTCCTTGACTGTTGTCTTTGTGCTTTGTTGACATTATTATTATGAATGATCATTTTACTTGGCTTACCATAATAGTAACCATATAGAAGCTAAACGGGACAGGCTTGGACGTACAGTCAGTAGTTAGGAAGCTCATATAATGCTTTGCTGAGTGAAAGTCAAATGTGGCCCCTTTTGCCGCGTAGCTAAATCATCTTGAATAGAATTTCCTTTTTAAATTTTTTTTTTAAATGATGAAAAGCTTCGGGCAGCTGTTACTAGCCTTGCGTTTCATGATATTTAATGTCGCTCACTGTGTATATTCTCTCAATAACTCACCACAAAACATTTTTGTAAATGCGTAGTCTTTTTGCAGTTCATTTGTAAATTTGCGATTTATTTTCGGCATTTTAAACACAATTTTAAGACTAGCTTGAAACCTGAACTAAATTAGGTAGATAAATTACGACTTACTAAAATTAATTACACTACAAGTTATTTTATTCTGTGAAAGGGTCAGCTGAACTGTCGCCCGCAGAAGTGCGGGACGACCTACGCAACTCGCATGCCGCACCCGCAAGTCAAAAGTGACGGTACCTAACCGAAAAGGAGGAAAGCAAAACGACATGTGAAATAACAACTAGGCAATAAATCTTTGTTACAAGTAAACGAGTTTGTATATTTTGTTAGCTTGTTTGGTGTAGTGGTTATGACTCTCGACTAGTGATCTGTGCTGCGATACCCATTCCAGGACACCAGCAAGTTAGTTATATTTTCTTAGCTTAATTCGAAAGTACTGAGAATATTAGCGCGACACGTATTCCGTTTCTGCAAAAAAATATGCTTGATAGAAGGATTCCGATTCCGAGATAGATGTCGAGAGGAGGGTAAGCGGTGTTCTAAATGCAATAATTTCTAATGAGTAGGTACATCTCGACAGAGGGAAAAATAGCTGTATAGAAAGGAATTTCGGCACCAACACTTACGGAAGTGAAGCCTGGAGTAAACAGAAGAGGAAGGAAAGTAAACTGAATGCAGCAGAAATGAGATCAACTAAATAAAGCCCGGTCGCCGAACAGCGAGAATTTCGTACATTAAGCCTACGCTAAGTATCCTTGTCGCTCGTGCACAATTATGTTGCTGTCACGCTCGCTCGCTGTGCCTGTGCGAGCGTGACAGCAACATAATTGTGCGCAAGCCACAGGGATACGTAGCGTAGGGTAAATGTACGAAATTCTCTCTGTTCAGCGACCGTGCTTCACGTGTATGACAAATTCTTTTATTATGTAAATGAACAAATTAGGAAAGCTCCAAAGCCTTGAAGTCATCTCATCGTAGTAAGTAGAATTTAAAAGGATCACTCAGGAGCGAACGAATAATATAAGAATGATTAGAAAGATATATGACGAAAGTGTTGACAGCGCCAAAAAAAGAACGGCCGCGGAAGACGTGGCATAATCAGGTTAACCAGATACTGGAAGATGGTCCCGTCAGGAGTCTCAACCATGCTCGAGCTTACATGCAAATGCGTACACTAATTCTGCACTAATCAATCGTCTTCTAGAATATTTGTACACTTTGTTACGCTGTCTTTTATCACACTGATTGCTGTCAATCGCCCGGTAGGTACTTCCTTAATTTATTCCGCTGACCGCTTATAATTCGCAGTAGTTGCAAGCTTTCTATGGAATCGCAGAATAGTCACAATGCAATGGCGTTGTCCCGTTTATATAACTCAGTTTTGGGTCTCTAGTTGTTTTGCGAATTCAATCGGCTTTTCCTCGGTTTATTCTAAACCCTTCTAGTAATTTCTAATCTACTGTAAAACGTCCAGAATGCTGGGAAATCCTCGAATTGTGTAATTATTTATTTTTATACAGTCTTGTTATAGTATGTACTCCTATTTTATCCCTATACACTGATTTAGAGGAAATTCTCATTCTAGAAGCTGACCTGGATTTTTTTTTCGGAATCCTGCTGAATTTCACATTTTGTTGGATATCGGATTTAATTGAAAATTTTCATCTCTTCAGTGCAGTTTTTAATTTTGTATATCGTCAGAAATCACAAGGACCCAAGACAGGTTGTACAGGAAGGATTATATTTATTTATTTATTTACTTACTTACTTATATACGCTCATTACAGGCTTTTACATAAAAAATATTACATTAAGTTCAAAAAGTATATACATTAAACAATCAGAAGCAAGCAGTAAAATATAAAATATATGAATATGAAGTAGGTACATGTATAGGAAATAAAAGGTATAAGCAGTGAAAGTATCAGGTGTAAGCATTAAAATATGAGTATAAAAATTAAAAATAAAAATTTAAAATATAAAATACATTAAAAATATAAAATACAGAGCAGTAATGTGTATAAAAATATATATATTACACATCTTTACTTGTATATATTAACAGCAGTTAGTAATGAAATAGTATTGTCTCTTTAAGTATAAACTTTATTTTCACTAGACTGTCATTGAAAACATCAACCATATAACCAAATTCATTACCAGTCTTTAATATTCTGCTAATTACGGCATTTGACTGGTAATTCGTTTTGGAATTTTGGCAATGATATATGACAATTTGTCGTAAGTCTATGTAAGGATGAGATATTATAATTGATACACGCTACAAGGTCAGGGCTGTCCAACATATTATTTACAATTTCGTCAAGAAGAACGTTGTCACAAATTTTTCTTCTATCATATAAGGTGAGTAATTTCAGTCTCTTCAATAGGTTATTGTATTCTATGTTTTGTATTGGTATGCTTATCTTGTAGTTAATGTATTTGAGAAATTTAACACGTTTAACGTTGAACACGCTCAATACTGTCTATATGTCCATTATAATATGGAGACCAAACTGATGAGCAGAATTCGAATTGGCTCCGGACAAGAGATGTGTATAATATTTTTATGCTTTCAATTTATTGAAATGGGCGTGATGTCCTTAAAACAAATCCCAGCAATTTTAGAGACTTACAAGTTATCGCATTTGTATGATTAATAAAAGTAAGTTTTGAATCGAATAATACACCTAAGTCACGAATACAGGCAACATTTTCTAGTTTGGTGTTACATAGAGAGTATTCATAATGTATTTTTGATTTTAATCTAGTAAATGATTTAATTTTGTATTTATTTAAATTTAAGTAAAGTTTATTCATTTCCCACCATACGGCAAGAGAATTTAGATTTTGCTGTAATAAGTTGCAGTCATAAATGTTAGTGACTGATTTAAAGATTTTTAGATTATCTGCAAACAGCAAATATTCAACGTCATTAAATATTTTTGAAATATCATTCACAAATATTAGAAATAATATCGGTCCAAGATGTGATCCCTGCGGTACACCACAAGTTGCATGGAAACTTTCTGATACATATGAATTTATTTTTTCTCTTTGCCTTCTTTCACTCAGCTCGTTGACCAAGAAATTATTTGTCTACCAAATCCGATTTTTTCCAATTTGGCAATTAATAAAGCATGTGAGACTTTGTCAAACGCCTTAAAGTCTGTGTAAACTGAATCTACTTGAGTTTTATTAACAAAAGATTTAATAATGTAATTTTCATACAAAACCAAATTTGTCAGGATAGATCTAATAATAGGGTAGATAATTGAGTAATCGCTTTACATCCAGAAAGTCTCTCACAATTTGAGTTTGTTACTAACTACTCTAAATTTTTATGGCAAAGCGTAGATACCCGCATGTATTTGTAACCGGCTCTGTCAGCTTGAAATTTATGCACGTATAAATTGAGCAACTTACATCAATATAGGACTATGTTACATAATTCAGATTTAAAAAACAATTGTCAAAATTTTGGTCTTGATATTTTTTTCATAGTATTCAGATCAATTTACTATCTCATTCAGCTATACAAACTTTATAGATACACGGTCCACTTTTACAACTAACTAGCCATCGCGCCGTTTCCCCTCAGAGCTAGGCAGAGAGGATAGAACGTCACACTCTGTACGCGACGCGATTCGCCGCGTACGTGGAGGGTAGCGATGCGCGATTATGAGTTATTTTCATAATCGAATGATTAGTAATCGAATGATTTTCATAATCGAATGATTAGTAATCGAATTACAAGTTATCGATTAATTTTGCGCCCAAAAAAAATATGACGGTATACTTAAAAAATGATGTATACTTTATACTATGTCTGCAAAGGTAATACTTATAATATTCGTAAGTCTTTAAAAAAATAATTTTTTCAAAGGTTGTATGAAAACCGGGGTATGTTGTTTCATTAATTAATGTAAACCGGAGCATTCCTAGAAAAAAGATTGAGTATTTTTTGTTTCTATAAATATCGATAATCAAATCGGAATATTGGAATGCTTCTAGTAGACCATAAATAAAAATAATAAGAATGTTCTATGTCTGCAACGTTAATAAACTACAATATTTATAGCACGCTTATGGATATTTAGTTTGAAACAACTGTTTCTGTGAGATTTCGCGCGACCTTGAGGTCAAACTCAGTTTAACCCAGGATTTACACTTATTTTGTTCAAACTTGAAACATCCAGGCCTTAGGGAGGCTTCGGTTTAAAATAATTTATGCAAACAACATACCCCAGTTTTTGTATAAACTTTGAAAAATATTTTTCAAATCACTTTTCAAAAGTCTATTATTTTGCACATGGCAACACGTCATTTAAACGTCATTTTAAATGTTTGACAGTGATTTAAATTGTTGATAATGATACAAAGTAAGTATTCATGGATTTAACGATATTCAACAGTTTATGCTGTTAATTAAATGGTAATAAACACTGATAACAATGTTTTTTCAGAGAAAGCAAGCAAATTTTTCGACAGATGACGTTCATATCGTCAGATCTTACTTCTGCACTACGCAACGAATATAATGCATACTGTCTGACAGATTTTCGAAATAGGTTCGAGAATATGAAGAAATGCGCCAGGAAGGTTAGATTATTGATAAAATTACGTGTTTTCCTACATATTTAGTCTTTGCGATTACAAAATGTTTTTTAATTTGATCTATATTGTTTTTCTTCTAGTTTCTCTGTTTATAACCTTTTCTTTGTTTGCAGGTAATAAGAGCCAAAACGACTCCAAGTGATATGCAGAGAAAAAATTATAGCAGTTCAGTTAGAGATTTTCAAAACACTACTGAAGAATCGGCAGGAAATTCACGAAGTTGTTTTGGAAAGGCATAAAGCCTAAAGAGATATGGCTTCATTTAATTATAATTGAAAGTTGTATTTTTTTTATTAAAATTTTCATTTTCCTGTTAATAGTTATATAAAATACAATAAAAGAGTTTGATACACCGAATATATTGTTTTATTATTTTAATTCCGCAGACGCCCTCTGTTTCTGCTGCCTTCGACAAACAATTTTCCTTACCTTTCCTTACTCCTCAGTTCCACATGGCCAAACCATGCGAAAACATTGGTAAATAACATTGAAGTTCGTTGTCCAGTGGCCATGTCACTGGCTATAAGGCTTGGTAGTAAGCTTCCAATACGAACGGACATGCTCGCACTGCCCCTCGTGATGGAAATTTATTAACAAGGCACCCTGAAGATGCCTGTTGCGATTCAGGCGAAACGTCGGTTGACGAATGATCCTTCTGAGGACCAGACTTTGACGCGTGTTACCCGCAAAGAAATTAATACTAATATATAATATTTTCTCTATACTCTCACATTTTGTGGCCGTAAGTCAGTACAGAATAAATTCCATATGCCGGAAGTATGCAAAGTAATTGTGTGTGCAAAAAACATGAAAAAATGACAATTTTTTCTATAAAAAAAATAGTGACGTTAAAGTATGCCTAGTAATTTAAAAAAAAATTGTAAGTCTATTCTTCGCAGTTACTTTTTTTTCAATTATCACAGAATAAACTAAACATCACATATGAGCTATATTATACAAGGTGTGTCAGACCTAGTTCACAATATTTCATTGGTAGATTCCTGCCTATGTTATGAATCAAAAATATTCAGGCAACCCATGACCTAATATCAGTAGTTACGGAGATAATTAACTTCAAAGTTTGCATTTTTATACTCATCTTTTGCAAAAAGCTGGACCGTCATTAAAATAACTTAAAACAAAAATTAAAACTTCCGCTTTAACTTATAAAGATTGCTATGCTTTAACACAAGCCAAATGATTAAAACTTTTTTAAAGATTTTTTTTCAGAAATTAAAGTTTTTTCATTTTATTTGACCTATATTAAAGCGATTGAAATTTAAATTTTTGTTATACATACGTTACTTGAATGATGGTCCAACTTTTTTGCAGAATATTAGTTAGAAATATTAAATAGAAAAATACAAACTTTGAAGTCGATTATCTCCGTTACTACCTATAGATATTACAGCGATGATAAGTTGATGCATATTAGTTATCGTAATTTGAATATGAATATTTTTGTAATAAGTTTTATTATTTTTATGATTCTTCCGACATTTTCATTAATTTTATGAAAATCGGGGTTATAATATTATTTAAAATGATATAAATAATGTACATTGGATGATATTAAAAGTAATTATTTTTATTGTTCTCAAAAAATAAGAACAGAGCTAGGTACCTATGCCAAATTCAATAAACACATGTCTTATTTATTTAATACACCAAGTATTTCACAGCGTCATGTTAATTCATTATTCAAAGCCAAATAATTAAAATTTAACATACCTATTTTTTCAAAATTGCTATTCTTAAAAAAATATATGTATATTATTTTTAACTCCCTCTAAAAATCGAAAATTCAACGTCTAACAAACAATAATATTATCGCTGACCGCGGCGAACATCGGACCGAATGATCATTCGAATGATTTCACTCGGCGTTGACATTAGTTACTAATTTTATTCGAATAGAATTAGTAACTGAGTAAATAATCGAATTAATAATCGACGCCAACGGCGAGTGAATCATTCGAATAATCATTCGGTCATTAGTTACTAATTCTATTCGAATAGAATTAGTAACTGAGTAAATAATCGAATTAATAATCGACGCCAACGGCGAGTGAATCATTCGAATAATCATTCGGTCATTAGTTACTAATTCTATTCGAATAGAATTAGTAACTGAGTAAATAATCGAATTAATAATCGACGCCAACGGCGAGTGAATCATTCGAATAATCATTCGGTCATTAGTTACTAATTCTATTCGAATAAAATTAGTAACTGAGTAAATAATCGAATTAATAATCGACGTCAACGGCGAGTGAATTATTCGAATAATCATTCGGTCATTAGTTACTAATTCTATTCGAATAGAATTAGTAACTGAGTAAATAATCGAATTAATAATCGACGCCAACGGCGAGTGAATCATTCGAATAATCATTCGGTCATTAGTTACTAATTTTATTCGAATAGAATTAGTAACTGAGTAAATAATCGAATAATCGACGGCAACGGTGAGTGAATCATTCGAATAATCATTCGGTCATTAGTTACTAATTTTATTCGAATAGAATTAGTAACTGAGTAAATAATCGAATCAATAATCGACGTCAACGGCGAGTGAATTATTCGAATAATCATTCGGTCTGAAGTTAGCCGCCGGCTGTGGCAAAAAGACAAAAGACATACGTTCACCAACATTCACTCACATTGTAAGGAGATTAGACAAAGAAAGACAATAAAAACTCTTTCCTTGTCTATGTTAAGAAGTTTTCGTTTGTCAAATACGTTATGACATTCTGTTATCATCTGTCTTCTTCTTATATATGAAGCTAATGGTATATCAAAAGATAGAGAAATATATACTTAAGAATCTTTTTTATTCATACCTAATTTTCATTCGAATGATTCTACTAACCATCATGAGTGATCACTCGTGTTGAAATTATTCGGGATGGTTAGTAGAATCACTCGTTGTTGAATGCTTCGCGGAGTGGGTGGGCGTGATCGGTACTCGGCTCTCGGTTTTGCCTGGCGTCACATCGCGCAGTGCTAAATTGATATTCGAATGATTTTAATTATGAATGATTTTAATAATCGAATTATTCGAAACATTTCAATAATCGAATAATTCGAGTTATAATAATCGTAATCGCGCATCGCTAGTGGAGGGTGACGGGATTATGGTCGGGAATCGGGATAAGGGAATAGGAAGGATTAAAAGGAATAACGAGACGAGATAATGGACTGTATTGGGTCGAGAAGGAAGGGACGTTTCGACTCACCTTTGTCTTTCGGCGTCCTTCTAGATGTCACCTCACCAGAAAAAACTGTTTCACTCGATTTATCCGCTGTCCGGTGGTGACGAGACGAGAAATATTTTACAAATGCACTGTTCAACACAAGACGAAAATTTACAGGGCAGGAAGCGAGAGAGTGTGTCCTGTCGCTTTTATAACGAGATTAACGAGATAAACGAAAAGGTACACTGGTACTTAGGTAGGAAGGTAAGATTAATTCTCGGTAGAGACCAATCAGTGTTGCCACAAAAGAAAAAGAAACAATATTCTGTAGAATCGATTTCTGTGCCAACATGACGTCACATATATCGAACACACTCTTCTATCATTGCTCACCATTTTTTCTTTAAATAAATTTTACACATCTCTTCGATTTTTGAATCTTTTAACAGTGCCATCTTCCAATATTTGGTTTATCAGGCCTTTCGCGGATGCCATCTTTTCTTACTAGTTTCAATACTCGCCTCATATATTTTCTTTGCCATCCTCTCCTCGCTCATACGTTTCACATGTCCAAACCATTTCAGCGATCCTTTCTTTATTCTATCTTCTATGCTTTAGTCAATATTACACCTACTTTCGTACTAATGCCCCACGAAGCACGGAGAATTTGATTACTTAGTGAGAGTCTTGGTCACTAGACCAACGAGCTATTCAATTTGTCTATTCATCACTCTGTAAAATACAGATTTTCACACGTGGCGCGCATTTCTATCACATTTAGTCTATTTTTTATTTTCATTCAGAGCACTTTTTACCTTATTTCCCTCAGTCACTCTCCTCTTGATATCCCTCTCAGCCTTGACGTAGGTACCTAATAAACATACATCTCAAATACACAAACTTCGCTTGTTCTAAGCATTCATTGTTTTCCATTACATCACGCTTAGTCAATCTTTCATCTCTCTAAAACATCATTATTTTCAACATTCATCGAATGTTCACTCACTGCATACGCTTTATAAAACGTACAAATTTTTCATTCGTAACTGAAGAAAATATAAAACTAAAAAAAATTAACGTAGCCCGCTAATGACAAGGCAAGTCACGAATACTCACAATTAAAATATTACGTCTCGTTTTTGTATCTTAAATTTTCAATAACGGAACAATTTTAATTATTTATTTACGAAACGACATGATCTTGACATATTTTCAACCATTAACTGAAGTTTCTAAATTAAACATTGATGTACCTTCGTTTACACAAATATCTAGGTCAAAACCTGAATACCGACACAAAATCTCTCAGAAAAAATTTCAATATTCTTGGAATATAAATTTAAAATTTACATATTTGATTATACACCAGTTCTCATTGAAATTTCATTTGGGTAGGTAAATTATCATCATAGGTAAATTAAAATAATATTTCAATTAATTTCATAAATTTTCTTAAAAAATAAATTCTCCGCAGAATGTTACAGTAGAAGAAAATTATTGTTTTAACATAATTTCAATAATTTATTTTTAGTTAAAACAGTTCATTCATAAGTTAGAAAGTAGGATATCATAATATTAAAAATAAAACGCTTTACATATCTTAGAGATGTGAATCATGATACCCACTGAAATTGTTTGATTTTCTGATAAATTTAGTAGAATAAATATAACATAAATATAAATACAATATCAATTTAGTAGAATAAATATGAATAAAATTTTTCCTAGTGGAGACCCAAACTGGGGTCTTCCGCTGGGTAGGCGGTGATAACCACCGCATTTTCGGCGGATACCTACGAATAATTCTAATTAAAAATAGAATTAATAAATATATTTTTTTAATAAGCCCTTTAATAATTGTACAAAGCTCACTAACTGTAAATTTTTTTCAAATAAAATTCATTATCTGTACTAACATTTGACATTGCCAATTTGTAAACAAAACAGTGTACCAACATACAATGATATGCATTAAATTAGTAGCTTGTTGGTCTTGTGGTTAGGACACTTGCCTCGTGATCCAAAGGTCGCGGGTTCGAACCTCACTTCAGACTTAGTCCTATTTTCATAGCACAAGCGTTTAGCTTAGTTTGAAAATAATAAGAATATTGATGTGACACGTATTCCGTGTTCGTATCTCTATTTAAAAAAAAAAATTCTTCCACAAAAAAACACTCACATAGCGTGTGAAAGGTAGCGGTACCGATAGATTTAAGAGGCGCCTAGTGGCTCTTATAAATGTCGCTTCGCAAAACTTCTAAAATAATCGACTGACTTCTCCCCATTTATAGTTATTTCCAATTTATTGTAAAACGTGGAAAGTGCTGTACAATCCTCAATTACGTGCAATTCCTTCCGCTTCTACTATCTCGTGACAGTATATAAAAATGGTACATAATTTTGTTATTTATTTCATTTACTGGGATACCCGCTGAAAAAAAAATGTATATTCAAAAAAGGTTTGATAAATAAAATGCGTACGATACTACACAATACAATGTTTATGCTGTGATGGATCTTAACCGAAAAATAATGAAATTCGTATGACAACTTTCCGCACGCAAAGCTTTAAATCTACGCCGGTATAAAACGACATCTGTGTTTTCGTTTTCAGGAACCATGCGTGTTCAACGGATGCTTATATTAATCATTTTGGACGTATGCTTTTGTGAAAGATACAAATTACAACAATTTTGATAATATGCTTCTATAAAATTTTGGTCCATGCTCGTACATAATGCTAGTAAATAAATGTTTTCGTTTTTCATATGATTAACATGCGAGTATTTTTATCCAATGATTAAGTGTATCAATTATACATATTAATTAGCTTGAATTAATATGGTTACTCAACACAACCATTTTAATAGGAGATATATTATTCAAAATAAAAAATAAATCGTTAAAAAATCACATTGAGCCAAGCGAGAAGTCCCCGGTACATCAACATATTATTGTAATTTCTCACAATATCTTGATTTTATTGATAATAATTATATATATTGATAATAAATAATAATAAAAATCATTGTAACATACTCGTTTTACAATTTTTCACTTTTTAGTACACTGATATGTGATTGTGTATAATACACAATCGTTGAGTGGATTAGTGTGCAAATATGTGTTAGATTGGCCGTGCGGGTCAGTACGCAGCTGAATTTTTGAATAGAGATGGGCAAAACTCTTAAATAGCTAACAAGACAGAAGACAAGAAACCTATTAGAATTGTAGATATTCTTTCTGATCTATGAAAAGCGTTCTACAGATTGCCTATATTTAAGGAACGAGACAACTGAAACATTTGATGTCTGCCCCCGTCATGCCATTCTTCCGAGACACAACACTTTATAAATATTAATGAACACATCTACGAATCCAGACCATAAATCATATACGCCAGTCATGTCAGAGCATTCAAGCAGGTGGCACAATTTGTTGCTTCAGTTACGACCTCGCCGGTAGGGTCGTATAACTCGTAACTTGCAATGTACCTAGTACCATGCCATATTCAGGATGTTCAAAAACTTCGAATAAATAATAATAAATCAAATCATCCGCTTCCTAACAAACCCTGACCATTCACTTTTTTAAGTCTTTTATATTGACTTCACCGCCGGTCTTGAATGTGGAAAAATCTTAGAAGTGAAAATTAACAATTTTTCCGTCATCCAACTTTGAAATTTGGCTGAAATTTTGCACATTGACTTGATGTCGATTATTTGTGTTTCACTTACACAATGCACTTGAAGTGCATTCTTCAATAAAAAAATGCAAATTTATCTCAGATGGTGGGGCAAGCACCTACCTACTTTCTGGCACTATTCTAAAATTATTTAATTCATGGACACTTTAGAATTTATCTCTTTATTTAAAATTGCTATAAAACATAAGGTGGTTGTGTCAAAATTCCAATCATAATTAATACAATGATACAAGTACTCAAGAATCGATATTCATAAATATCTTAAATTACTTTAGCACTGATTTGATATAAATTAATCTCTTAGGGCCGGTTGTTTTAAGTTGGATCAAAGTAAAATTTCGTTAAAAGCAACTAACTTTTTAACGAACTTTTATTTTAATCCAACTTGAAACAACAGGCCCTTAGTCTAATATAAAACACAACTATAGTAAAATGGAAACCGATCTCTCGCTTACAAAAGGATTAATAATAAAAACTATGTTTTAATGGGTTAAATTTTTTTCAAATAATGCAGTATGTCATTTTCATTCATTTTTTAATTTTTAAAGAAAAAATTTCGTTGGGAAGCTACAATTTTAAAACAAATTAATTAGAAAGATGACCGAATATTTTTTCGGTAGATAGATTTTTCCGACTATCTTTCAAATTGATTCATTTAATTCATCAAAGTGATTTACAGTAGCTTGTAGTGATAAATGGTAGTCATTCCATTTTCTCTGCTTAACTATGATGGTCCTCGTAATCCAGTAGGTATGATACTGGTTTCTCATACCGCAAGTTTTGGTTTCGATTCCCAGTGAGGTCCAAATACATACAAATACAAGTGATTTCCTCAATGCAGTTTTGTGATCTATTTTGATACAGCAATTGGCTTGTTATAGCGTTAAAATAAATTATTAATAATAAAACTAAGATCTCGAAATAAAAAAATTAATTTATATCACAAGTAAACACTTATATTTGAATCCAATATAACGAACTGACACTGTATTACGAACTGAAGCTACATTAATTTGTAAAATCCCACGAACCGGAGCGACGTTCCATTTTTCTCCGGTCTGTTCGCATTCCGAGCTCTGGTAATACTTTTTGTGCGCCCGAAAAACTGTGGCCATAACTTACATAGCCGATCGTTATATTTTGGCTTTGACAAGTCTCTTTGATTCTTTTAACAATCACTATTTTGATTGCTGTTCAGACGGCTAGATCCAAGATTAATCTCCAGGCAATTTTTTGAAAAAAGCTTCGCCATCAATATCAAAATTGTTTAAAGCTTGAAGGGCACGATCAGTGCGCACCACTAACTTAAAATCACAAACAATTTTGACAGCTTCAAGATTATTGCAGATTCATCATAATCGTCAGTCATTTTCTATGCGCTCCTGGATGAAGGCCTCCCCAAACGTCTCCAACTTCTCTGACCAGTGTTATTCGCTACCACATAACTCCCCAGAATGTGATTATTTTGTCAATCCAGCAGCTTTTAAAGCAATTTTTTGACTTCCTGATTCTTCTCGAGTAGAAGTGGATAAATGCAATATGACTGCGATATATCTTCCCATTGCCAATTTTTTTTCTGCCCAAAAAAATGAGCATGGGATGGATCTCTGGTGGAGATTTACTTTCGTACGCGCGCGTTAATTTTTCCGCCCGCAGAAAGCATCAGTTGCTGGCAGCCAGCCTCTGAGTGAAGATGTGTAAGAGTGAAGAAGTCAGTCGTTGTCAATTGTCGCGAGATAAAATAGCGACTTCAGCAGCGATATTGCATTAAAAACCTTCGCAACAGAAAGTGGAAACCATTTGCAACCAGGCAAACAGGCTTTCGAGGATGATGCTATAAACATCTCATGGATAATAAACTGGTAGGTACAACCACTTCCAAGATGGCCGCACACCAGTGGGCAGCGAATTGCATCCCGGTAGGCCCTCAACAAGTCGAAACAACAATGACATTGACCAAGTACGAACTTTCGTCACGCAGGATAGTCATATCCATAATCTGAGGACTTGCAAATGAGCTAAGTGGTGAGCTGATACTCAAATGAGATCATAGCTCTGCTAGCACTGATACTGCTTACTACGTTATCTCATATCCATTCGAGCCCTATATATAAAAGTACATCAGTCACTTTGAACACTTAGTTTGTAGAAAAACAATTAGACCGTTATTAAAAATGGTTTCATTATTCCTTATTATAAAACCATTGTAAGGGTCAGTCGCGTATCCATGCCCGTTATCCCATACCTTAGAAAAAAACAAAGTTATATAATACTTGGTAGGGTGTATCCTAGCCTGATTAATCGGTCAAAACGCTATGTCAAAAATTCAAAATATTTATTAGACCTTGATTGGATTTCTTTAAATATTTTCGTAAATAAATAACAGAATTGAAATTTTCTCTCTAAAGCGCTAAATACATGGTGTAATATAGGGAGTGTGATTCCTGAATTAGTCTGTTTTCCCACTGGAAAGCTCATGAGAGGCACAGAGAAACTAGCCACAACTAAGTGGGAATGGTGAGAGGATCGTGATTACGAGCTTCCGCACCAATCAAATTAATTAGTGGTCAATCTCTCACAACAAATACTGAAGTAACGAACATTTGATAAAAACGAATATTTTTTGATGAATCGTAAAATAAATAATCGAAAAATATGAAATAAACGAAAATAAATTTAAAAATATTTTTAAAAACACTCAAAATAGACAATAAAATAATGTTGAACGTTTAAAATAATGTCATACAGCAGATATGCACAATTACAAGTTGCCAAAAATATATACAATTGCCAATATTTTATAATGTTAAGTTTGTAGCTTACCTTGAAAAAGTAATGGTTCCAAAACCGCTTGGAGTTAACAAAATATTAATATATTGGCTTAAACAAGATGAATTTATGTTTAATTTTATTTGCATTGAGTAACCACGAAGCTGATTACAATAGGAGAAAATTAATTCGTTTAGACGAAGTAAGAAGTTCAATACGAAACATTTCAGTCAAAAGTGATGAAACTTAGTATTCTACTAACCCAAGTCGAGTGAAGAATTCAGGGATATCTTTCTTGCTATGCCGATATCAAAAAAAAATATATCACGTTGAATAAAAGGCAATAAAGAATTCAGTTGAGATTAAAGTAACAAAAATATTTGAAGAACCATTCATACCATTTTGATTTATTTTATTTCTTTTAAAGCCATCTATTCACTAGGGGACAAATTGTCCCTCAACAGCACGCGCGGCATAGAGTCTACGTGACGTTGCAACGTCGTGCACTGTTCCGCGACCTCGCGCACAACATAGCGCGGCATTTCTACGTGCCGTGGCAACGTTGCCATGCGCACGGTACCCGAGCGTACTCACTGCAACATTCCGCGGAGCGTCAGTACCACGTGGTATGTTTACAAGTGAATACGCATGCGCTGTATCTGTCAAGATGACAATGCGGGGAAACGAAATCGTTCTTGAACTCATCGAGCTGTATCGATCGAAGATCGCATAGAATGTCCGTCCTTCTTTCTCTTTGCAGTAAATAATTTCGCATTCTCCCCTTTTTTCTCCTCTTACTTTTCGATAAACTCATTAACATAAACAGATACGCGGCTATCATCATAACCTCATAGGGCGATATATTTCCGCGACGTCTGGAAAACAATAATTATTTGCAAAAAAGACCTTGTTTTTAATAATATTCAATTTACTATAGTAAAACCTCGTTAATTTGAAATTGCGACCCAAAAAAACATTTCGAATTGCGCGGAACCCCGTTTTCGCCAAATGAGATACCGCAACTGTCATCGTAACATAACTGTCATCGGGTGACATTTCCGCGACAAGATATGCGAGTCCCGGTGTGTACACGTCAAATGACCGCGTCATCGTCCCCGAAACATGAGCGTAGATGTTGATGCGACATGCCGAGCGGAATGTTTCGCGATTTGTTCCCTAGTGAATACATGGCTTAAGCCTTCAAATGCCTTGAGCATGTTTACGAGCCAAACCATGCGCGTGATTACACTCACTTTTAGATCTTGCAGAGATAGGATTAAACACGATTTTCAGTGTCGTATATTGAAATCTACTGTGTTTAGATGATATTTCCCAGCATTTTATAGACCATCAAACCACCGAAATCTGTAATTAATTCGGGAGTTAATAAATCTTTAAAAAAATTTCATTTTAAAGGTTAATGACATTCACATTTGTTGCACATTAAAATAAAATATTCTCGTCTTTCCACAAGGTAAGCCTACATATGTTCAGCTCTTGGTGATATTTTTTTTAAGCCTATGTGGGGTTATTTTTTATATTTCGAAAAAAGACTTGTTCTTTCAAATATTTCCTACTGCCCCACGAATTTTGCTTCAGCAGGATTCGACCTGTATCAAAAACTCTAGTAATCTGTATCTTCAAATTGCGTCTTCGAGAACTGATTAAAGTTCTGTAGGCGAAACTTTATTTTCAATTTACGTACTTACTCAATACATTAACCATTTCACTTCACGAAATTCTATCATATCTCGGCCAGTGTATAGTATTGTACTGTGATACTTTTTTCGAGAAATTCAATTATAATTTCGATGTTAAAAAATAGATCTCAGGAAAACATTGACCGTGGCACATATTTTTACATATTTACATACGAGTTTATACATTAAACGGCACTCCTCCTCTAATGAATGTATAAGCTATGAAAATCTGTAAGAGATGGCAGTGCTACACTTGTTCCAATTTCTTTTTGGGTCTCTGCGATGCGAAGCTTTATTGTTTCCAACGAATCTCTACAGGTAGTAGTATAACACGTATAGATGCGCAGATATAGATACGCTCACTACTGGAAAAATTTAAAAGCGAGGCAAGAAACAAATTCTCCTCTCACATTTTCATTGTTTGCTTTTGTCTTAAGTTTTCTGCACACGCGGTATATGCAACTGCACTAATGCAGCCCGTGTTAGATAGATACGGACCCAAAAGATGCATATTTTTGGTATTCTTGCCTATATAAATATCGATCCAGAGTATGTAATATCTACTTATTCTAAGCAAATATGGACCAGGCAAAATATGAAAATATATATTTTATTAAATCATTAAATTTTTTTAAATTACCAACTAGGGACTAGCCTGCGCCGTAAAGGCATTTTTTATAATTACACTAGACATCGTCAGCATAGATTGTTTCACATTCCAATATACAGGACCAACCTGCCGATGGTTATGCCTGTTGGAAGAGCCACAGCTATGCTGAACAAAATTGCTTTGGGTATTGATATATTCCATGTGTCTGAGGGGGTTTTCCGAAGCGGGATTCTCCTACACCTTTGACCAGATTTTATGTTATTTTTAATTTATTAAATACTTTCATTTTTGATATATACTTCCTAATATGTATGCCTTAAACATTTTGTTTGTCATGTACATATTATCGTGAAATAAATTGAGTTGAATTGAATTGAATTGAATTGAATTGAATTTAGTAACCAATGCATATAAACGCCTTTTATGATAACATTTATTGAGTGCAGTGTTAAGGTAGTGGTACACCTGCTTATTAGTGGCACGTGAGCAAGCGCAGTATTGACCTTCTTGAGCCATTGCTATTTAGTGGCATGTGTGTACGCACATGAGCATGCTCATTACTAGCACGCTCAAAAAAGAATCGTCAGCGTCGGCCGATTTATGAGCATACTTATTTCATTCACCACGAGAAGCGGTATCTTTTGAGCATGTGTGAACAGGCTTGCTAATGAGCATGCTAATGTCATTCGCGGCTAGTATCGATTATCAATGCGATCTTCTCAGTCCACCACAGATGAAACAAATATGGCGCGTTGGGGAGATGACAAAATATTACATTAATCACGAATGTCTGTAAAATACTCGGTCACCGCTATGTAAAAATAATATAGCAAGAAATAATGTTTATTAAACTTTATTAAAAAACAAGAATCTTACAATAAAAATTATGAAAACTTAAATCAAAAATGTGCGGATGGAAACTCGGGAACTATTTTGATTTATTGATTCACTTTAATTTTCTACTTCAGTTTGCAAAGTTTCCATTTTGAACAAGAGCGTCTCTATTCTATGACAAGAGCATGCCAGTAATAAGCATGTGCGTTTGGTTGTTAGCTTTGGGCATGCTCATTTATGAACATGCTTAAAATAAGCATGCTAATAATGAGCAACTGTGTACAGTTGTTAGGGTATGCTAGTTTTGAGCATGCTAATGAGCATGCTCAAAATAAGCATGTGTATCTGTACCTTTAGACCATTAAAATTGTTTAGTTCTGATAAATTATGATTTAAAAAAAAACATTTCATAACTCCATTAGTAACACACTTAAGGGGGGGGTAAGGTTAATTCGTACAAAAAGACATGTTTTTGTGAATTTTTTGTGACGACACAGTTAAAATCTCTTTATTAAAACTAATGATACATTAAAGTACAATAATTGAAGAATATTGTGTAAAATTTTCAAGACTAAATATTAAAAAATACGGCAATGGCAGCAATTATTCGGACGTGTCTCGGAAAAAAGTAGAATTGCCGTGTCCATCATAACTTGGTACTAGATCATCTGAAATCAAAAAATCAAAGTTCATTTGTTAGATAATAGGTTTTCTCAGGTAACGCTGGGAGGGTTTTTTGAAATTCCAATTTTTCAATCTTTTGGAACACTTTGAAGGGAAAAACGCGATTTTTTGCGAAAAATATCGACTAATTTGTTATTAAAAAATAAAAATTAATAACAAATTTGAAAAAAATCTCTGCAGCGTTACCTCGTAAATTATGTACAGAAATAGTGTTCAAAATTTCAAAAGGATCGGTGCAGTAGTTTTGAAGTTATGATGGACACCGACTTTGAAAACGTGAGATGTGGGGAAAACGCTTTAAAGTTTTGCACACTGTAAAATTCAAAATAAAACTCAACACTTATTTTATACTTACAGATAATCGTCGATGCCATGTCCACACAGCAAAGAGCTTTCATCATCAGCATATTTTTGTCCTTGTCTACGCAAAACTCTTCCAATACAATAGCACGTCCGGTAGTCCTCAGGTGAGCGCGTCTCTCAGCTGCCCGGGGAGGTACAGAAAATCAGTCTGAGCATCGCTCAAATGTTCATAATTTCGTCAATTTTGCTTCGATTGACTTTGACACAATATTCTTGCGATGTTATACATTCATTTAAAAAATTAAAAATAAAATGCAAAAAAAAAGTTAAAAACCTTACCCCCCCTTAAAGAAAGTGATAGTAATAGATGAGAAAGAAAGAAATCTACCTGATTCGTGCAGCCAGCGCTGGAAAAGGGTCCTTCCTTTGAGATTTATGTACATGTATAGTTTTGTCAAGCTCGCTCGCGATAAAAAGACAAATATTAAGTTACTCGAGAGACGTCTATTAGCTTTGCACCGTTACGGAGAATTTGAAAAAGTGCTGGGAATTTCGATTAGTGAATCAAAATTAATAACGAAGTATCTCAATTCGTGTACTAATGGAGAGAATTTCGATTGTACAGCCGAGTCAAAAGCACGACAGCTGAATGAATGACACGGCCGGCACGCTTAGATTCAAAACGATGGCGGGGGCGGACGTTTTAATACGGGGATTGTCGAAAAAATCTAACAATTTCATTACCGGAACATTAATAATCCTTCGGATGATCGATCGTCCAGTAACGCCTGCCCGAAATTCCAGAAATCGGGAACGTCGAAGAACAAGAGCTGTAAACGTAAATCATAAAAGGTACATTGCCTTCTCGTGCTGCAACGTCGACCGTGGCAAAGTTATAAATAAAAAACGGGTTCTCGGGAAATTCACTGCCCACAATTCATCGCCGACACAATTCATCACGCTAACAAATCATTGCTCGGAAAATTCATCGCCTAAATAGAAGTATTATTTCAGAGCGGGATGTTTTATTTCGTCATGGAGACATGGCTCTGGGAGGCAAATGAAAACACGAAAACAATTTTTAATTTATCGACCGAAAAGTCGCTGGACACGAGTTAAATCGGAGTACAATTCTTAAATGTATAATCGCTTAATGTTTTCAGAGTATTTCACATACTATTATTACACCGTTTCTTTGGTCGCACTAATTTACGCTGTTTTTATTGCTCTGATCATTTTTTAGAGTATTCTATTCAATATTCGCACGTAGAAAAACGTCTTGCCCGCCGGCAGGTACTTCCTTTATTTATTATCGCTGGTATCACTAACGTTGCTCACACCGATTCTATCGCTGGAATATCGTACACGTTAAACGTGTGCGAATGACTGACCCGCGATTCATGACGTCCTTGTATTTATAGGTAAATATATGTCTTTCTCAATCTTTTGAGATTTTACGAGAGACTTGTGGAGCTTTCTAAACGGTTCCGTGCTAACTTTTGTCTACTTGATTTTCCATTTTGAATACCTTCAATTAAATAAACTAATTATGCAACGTAAAAGCGAACTGCTGCTATATTCACATTATAACATAGTCATTATAATTAGTAAGACATATAATAGACGAGACGTACGCGTAAAAATTTATATGAGAAATTTCAAGACAATTGTCAAATGACGTATCGACAATGTTTTAAAATAGCGTTCACGACATGATTTTTACGTTATATCGCTGTCTTGAGAATGGGCCTGACAATACCTTGTAGAGCAGAAAATTTTCTTTCGAATGAAATATATTCTTGACCTATTTGTTTTACTTACTTTTGACGCGAATTTTAAAATCTGAAAAAATAACTACATTAATTATATTAATACCTATGTAATACAAAGATTAATTAATTTATTATTTGCAATTTGTATTGGTTTACGTTTTTGTTTGTTTATGTTGTTATTTGTATGTTTACACATTTATAAACATAATATCGGTAAGTAGCTTGGTGTATTATACTATTCCAGAAAAGTAAACAATATTATAATACTAGCTAACTCGTCAAAAATGAAGGTACTTTTACAAATCGGTTTCTAAAAAATAAGTTTTATTAAAAAAAAATATGCTACAAAGTACGAGTATTTACGGACGTTTCATGAAGTTACTACGGACGAACAGACGGACAGACAATGAAATTATTATAATTGGAATACCCAGTAAACTTAGCATTTTAATACTTTTCTACGAATTGAATCAAAATATTTTCTTGTGTTTAATAACATTTCCCTGTATTTAAATAACATGTCTATTTCAACTTTCCGGTAGACAAATTTTGGTCTTTCAATTGTTTACTCTCCGAATTACGTCGGTGGCGTATTATGGGGGTGAACATTAGGGATTCGGAAATAATTAAGTTGTTTGTAAGTTCAGAGTAGGGGTTGATACGGGAAAAGCTGCTCCTAAACCACAAATCCTTTATTATTTGACTGCGAGATTAGGATGTGAAGTACATCCATATTACCAACAACGGTGTTTAAGAAGGGTTTTAAAAATAATAAAATGGCTAGGTGCGCAAAAATGATGAGTGTGCTAAATGACGGCAAATTAGGCCAAATCGAATCAATCATTAAGTACTGAGAATATTAACGACGTTCTATCAATGTTTTTAACTCTGAAGCTATATAATACACTTATAACTAATTGAAAGATCAATTATCTTTCACTCGTACAAATTTAATTGTAAATAGACCCAACGTATAGTTCAAACAGATAGAGATTAGTTGGAAGCACCGCTGTCTTATATTCCTATTTGAATGAAACACGAGAACTATCTTTAAATGGACCCCACATTAACGACCCATTTAAAGATATTCAAAAAGATGGACACGGTCATTATATTGTGTACGAGTGTGTATATAACCTGATATCTTAAAAGCTTCAACTATCGAAGATCGTGCGTGATAAGATGTATGAATGTGTTCGAAGCAAAAATGGTGTGCCAAGATAGAAGAGTTTAGTACGAGTATGCTATCCTCTCAGTTCACCTATGCGTGATAGTCAGTTAGTTAATAGATATGTTACATTGCTATGTTCGTTCACCCATCATGTAAATGATTTCAGTACACCTATGCGTTATAATCAGTTAGTTAGTTAATAGATACGAGTATGTTACATTGCTATGTTTGTTCACCCATCGTGTAAATTATTGTAAAATCGATTACTTCGATTGAATCCATTATCATTCAGCAACGACTTCGCGGGTTTATCACGTGATCAGAATGACTGAGATCAGTTTATCAAAGAAGATAATGTATAGGCACCTCTTTCCATTTAAGAAAGACAATCAAATTAGTATGTGTAAGCCGTGCGTACGGGGCACATTGTTTCGTTGTGTTGGTGTTTATACTCGTAAACACCGACACAACGAAACAATGTGCGCCGTATGCACGGCTTACACATACCAATTCGATTGTCTTTCTTAAATGGAAGGAGGTGTACTCCCAGTGATCCCCAATGCAAATGCTCACATTGGGCCCAAAAACGCTTCAAACACTCCCTGAAAACATTCCGGAAATCGGGAACGTCCAAGGACGAAAAAATTGTGCCACCTTCAAAAGGTCAACATTAACAGTTAGAATCCTAAACTCCTCCTACATGTGCCGTGACCCTAGACTCCTGAGCGATTTTCGACATATATTTTTCTCTACAGACAGCACATCTATTATTAGTCGACATAGCTCACTTTTTTCGTTCAGACATGTGTGTAGGACTGTTCAGTACATCGTACATAATTGTTTTCTTGAAGTTAGAAATATTGAAAAAAATGCAAACTTTGATGTCGCTTATCTCCGTAACTGTCGATATTAAACCCGAAGTGTAAAAAATATTTTCTATTAAAAATTGAATGTGGAAGATAATCTCAAAACTTTTGCTACTAGCTGCGAAACACCCTGTATAAGTTTGTTTTATAAGTTTTCCCGAAGCATCTAAACATGGACAAGTTCTTTAATGCTTTAGTGCTTTATAACATGATTACTTGGGCCTTGACAAATTAACAATAGTTTCCTACCCAGTAATACACCATCTCCCGCACATTTATGTCTAAATTTGTCTTTTTGCTATATTTCATTGTTTCTTTTCCTTTTACAACCGGATCCGACCTTCCCTTTCCCCTTCCATTAAAAAAATAATAATTTGTTATTTCATTTTTTAATTTGGCGCCCAATCTTACGTATCTACTTAGTTATGCTTTCAAACTTTGAAAAAATACTAAGGCTGGCACCACACAGCGCGTATCTTCCGCCTCATACATAGGTATTACATACTGCACAAATATTTATTTTATACGATACAATTAAAATAAATAAACTGTACACCATGAAAAAATACTAACCCATTTTGGATTTAAAAAATAAATTATACCTACACGTGTGCATAAATGTAAATTATTTTCATTTTTTATTTAGGATAAATTATAGTCTCACAGAGACGAAGCTGCTATATGAAAAACGTATACGAAAGTCATTTTTATAGGATGGCTCAGGGCTTACGACCTATATGAGCTGGCTTAAGTGATCACTCAAAATCGTTACCAGCTGCGAAATCTATGTAGGTATATTATTTCATGAGAACGACTACAGAAACTGTGACAAAAAATATATAGGCCAAACTGCGAGAAACTTAAATACAAGAATAAAAGACATCGCCGTTGCCTAAAAAATAACAACTACTAGGAATTTTCTGATCCACATATGTGATACTTATCATTTTTTCGACAGTCACAAACAAACTAGTCCGCTCGGTTCCTCGTAATGGATGGATAATTAATAAATTGAAAACCGTTGAAATTCTAAAAATAATTCATTTTGAAAAGATATCTACTTATGATTAATATCAAATTTCAATCCACTTCTCCGATCCTAGAGCTATTTCCGTTAATGACCAAAAAACACTCCCCACGGCTCGTGTTTTTAAATGGCTAAAAACACGGTGTTCGCAATGTCTGAATTCCGCCAATTTTCATATTCCGATATTATATACTTTATTTTTTACCCACAATATATCATACCCGTGGGAACTCGCATGCCAGGAAAACCACCAAAAAGGTGTAAAGATTGCTGCACTTCCCGAGAGGGAAAAGGAGCACCAACTTTCTTAACTATTATATAAGCTATCTTATCTACAGTTAGTTATGGATAAGATAGCTTATGAAGCTCGTTCACAGATCTGTCTAGAACAAAAAGAAGATTTTCTCTCTTCTGTAACGATCCATTTTTAGGTTCTGTTTGTTATAACGCCTTTATTTACTTTTTGTTTTTTTAATATCCTGTTTTTACGAAACGTTTTTTTAACCTTTATCTGTTGTAATGTTTTTTAATGTGCGTTTTTTATTGGCATTTTTTTCCGTTGTACGTTTTATTTATATGTTTCGTTTTATGGTCCGCTTCTTGTGATCCGCTCTTCTCTTTTAAAATTCTTTATATTAGTTTCACCACCGTACGTACGTGTGTGTGGAAATGTCATGGGAGTGAAAATTAACACACTTCCCGTCATTATCACTTAAATTTTGCACGTCCACTCGACGTTGGTGACAAGCATTTTGACAACTTTGTCGATTTGCACGGTTATTGTAATTGTTTTCGTTTTTCGCGAAAAAAAATTCGTCGACCGAGAGCTCGATTCCAAAAATTTCAAGTTCCCCAGATGGACGCAGCCCGCCGACGTCTTTTCGACATACAGTCGTCGCGGGACGTCTCGCCTCCTCAGATTTGAATCGAATTTCAGCTTTTTTCATTTTAATCCGAAAAAACACGTTGCAACGTTAATAACTTTGTGAGTTTTCATCCGATCCTGAAAATGAAAACTTTTCCTGAAACCCTCTTTGGGACCTGATTTTTATTTTATTTTTCGGGACCTCTCCCCCTACCCCACTGCCGCTGGGCCCTTCTCAAAAACGCAATTTTATTTTCATGTTTAGACTCTTTTTTATTTGCAATTAAACATGGTGTTTAAGAAAAAATCGCGAATACAAATGGTGCAAAAGGTGCAAAATCCGTCCATCTTTCTTTTGTATGTTAAAATTTTGCATCTGTCTCTTTCTCGCGGCGTGACAAAAACAAAACCCCTTTTTTCGGCTTTTTTTACAGATCGCGATGTTTCTGCAACTGTGTGCATAGTTTGAATGAAATTCAAAAATCGAGTGTTACGTTCGAATAATACTTAGAGACGGCATCCTTTACCCACTTTTCGATTTTTTTTTACCCCTTCCAGTTTTTTGATATCCACTCAAAATTCTGTTCTTTAAATAATTATTCTGTTTTTAATTCATTTCATTTAATTCGATTAAAAAAAATCGTAGCGAGGTGGGACAACTTCACACACATAGCGCGTAAAGCCATGTATTCACTAGGGGACAAATCGCGAAACATTCCGCGCGGCATGTCGCATCAACATCTACGCTCATGTTTCGGGGACAATGACGCAGTCATTTGACGTGTACACACCGGGACTCGCATATCACTTGTCGCCCGATGAGGTTATGTTGACAGCTGCGTATCTATTTATACTTGCCGCCCGATGAGGTTAGGATGACAGCTGCGTATTTATTTATTTTAACGAGTTTATCGAAACGTAAGAGAAGAAAAAGGTGCGAAATTATTTACTGCAAAGAGAAAGAAGGATGGATATTCTATGCGATCTTCGATTGTCTGGCGGATCTTTTGTCAATTTCACTCGATTGACAACAACTGATTTTGACAATTTATTACAAATAATCGGGCCTTCCATAGCCAAGCAAGACAATATTTAGGAACGCTGTTGGCCCTCACATCATTTTATTTTTATATTCACGGTTTGAAGTGTCCCACAAAATTGTACGTCGATGAGTTGGAGAACAAT
Source organism: Agrypnia vestita (assembly GCA_016648135.1). Taxonomy (NCBI): domain Eukaryota; kingdom Metazoa; phylum Arthropoda; class Insecta; order Trichoptera; family Phryganeidae; genus Agrypnia; species Agrypnia vestita. The sequence continues at coordinate 12,835 of JADDOH010023634.1, read as the reverse complement.
AATTTTGTTTCCCCACATTAATGTCAGTTGACAGATACAACGCATGCGCATTCACTTGTAAACATACCACTCGCTACCACGTGAGCTCGCTCGAGTACCGTGCGCATGGCAACGTTTCCTCGGCACGTAGAAATGCCCCGCTATGTTGTGCGCGACGTCGCGGAACAGTGCGCGACGTTGCAACGTCACGTAGACTCTATGCCACGCGTGATGTTGAGCAATAATTTGTCCCCTAGTGAATACATGGCTTAATACATAGTGCGCGTCAGGTCTACAGGAAATTGTTCGGAATTGCGTGTCTTTTTTGCCGTTTTTCATACTTTTGTATACGACGCGTTGGCCAATTTTACATGTAAATACGCAATCGGTAGAGCAAGAGTGCCGCTATCGAGTGTGCTGAAAATAAACGTTCCGAAGTGATTTATAAGAAGAAACATTTTTCAGGATGCCATTTGGCTGCTAAATCCCTTGGCGAAAATAACTGTCGTATTTTACCGGCATTAGTATGCATAATATGAGGACCGCATCCTGGCAATTGATTCATGTTCAGAATAGCTTATAGATTAACAATATAATGTCGCCAGAAACCAAGAAACCAGAAACCAGAAACCAGAAGTCCAATTTTTTTTCCCCCCTCCCTCTCTCTACGCAGCAAGTAAATCGCTTGAGTACATGCTTTTGAGCTATTTTAATGATTATTTTACTGTCATTAGTTGTTTTTTTTTTAATAATTATTAAAGGTAATAATAGGTTGTTAAATAAAATTAAAATATAAATTATTAATAAAAAAAACATAAATTGTTCTTAAAAAAATTATTTAATGAGAAAAAGCAACTTTAAAGATACAAACATGAAAAAAATTCACATAATCAACTATTCATATCTTTACGATTGATTGACACTTGCACGACGAAATATAAGTTAATTTAAATTTTTTACAATTACAAGCCATCGTTCGACAATCCGCTGCGTATTTACAGGGCTGAATTAAAGACTCTGGCAAAGGTTGTTTCGTCATTTGTTGTGGCTACAGGTTCCCATTTATCTCTTCGTTAAAATTAAATTAAATTAAAAAGAATTAAAATTAAATGGTTATTTTTAGGAATTTTTTTAGAGAAAACGAAATGTAGGTATGTGTTTTTAAAATTTAAAGTGTTATAACTTTTTAAATACTTACGACCGCCAAATTTTGATTTCAGTTTTGACATCAGGGCACTCAACTACATCAGGATACTTTTTTAAGGAAATCGGAGTGACGCCATTAAGTGAAGTTTTACCCTTTTTTAAACCAAAAGAAGATCACTGCTCTTTTTGTATACCTATCCTATAACTATAGCACTGCCAATGGAAAATTAGAAAAAAAGAGAATATTCTAAACACGTTCTTATTGTAAAGCTATCTCGCCAAGAAAAGGAAAGATTTCTAAGATGAAAAATTATACTGTAGTGGCTATAATGCCAATATTTCAACATTTTATAAGAGTAATTAAATGTTTCTAACTTCTCAATAAACAATATCAAAACACGACAGGGCCATTGTTATACCTATATGGCATGAGGGCATTACAAAAAGAGGTGTTATTGAAATGACTATCAGCATATATAAATTTTTAAAAGACAATTGCCAGTGGATGCGAAAAGTAACATTATGTTCTGATAACTATGTAGCGCAGAATACATAAGTAATAGTAATAGTAACAGATTGGATGCACCTGACCTCCTATCGCTTATTACAATCAACGTGCCACAAAGGCATACCCGTTCCCAAAATATTTATTTTTGCAACAAAACGAATACTGCGCACTTCCAACACTGTACGATTAACAGATTACACACACTAGGGAACGAATACGCACACATATCGGATATCTTCAGTGTTACATTAGAGTGCTACCGTACTCATCTCAATAAATACTTCTTAGAGAAATAAGGCAGTCCATTTAATTTCTAACTCTGTTGCTACATAATTTCATAAATTGTAATTAATTCACATTTGTTAACTTTTTCATACTATTGAATATATATTACTTCTTCTTAATACTTTTGTTTTTGTATATTTACTCTGTAATTATTATTTTTTTATCTCTGTTATTTTATGCTTTTGACAATATTATGTTATTTTATATTAACTCTGTATTCTACATATTTTATCTTTATTATCTTATACTTACTTTTATTTCCTCTCACATTTTATATTATAAGGTAATTAGTACAACATCCAATTACTGTAATAGGTTTTGTAACCGTTGAAATAAATAAATAAAATAATTAATAAGCATCTAATTGTTGGGCACTCGGAGAACGAAGGAGACTCAATACATTATTGTATTGGGAGGGAAATGATAAGGGTTTTAAAACAAGACCCTATATTTGTTCCAATTGAGTTTGCCATTATCATAAAGTGTGCAATTATGTTTTAATTTGTTTTTTTTTTAATTATGAAGCATTTCTGTTAATTTTGTAATGTACATCACTTTTCATAAATAAACTAGCTATGCCGGCGCAGCTTCGCACGCGTATTTTTTTAGAACACTGTTTGGACCGTCATAGAACTTTCGCCAACCTTCTAGAATATTCTCCTTCCAGAACTTTCAAGAAATTCGAATGTATGGGAACCTTCTAGACACACCGACACATTCCTCCTCTCAGTTTAGAACCTTATAGAACTTTCGGGAATTTTCTAGAACCTTCTCCTTACAGAACGTTCTAGAGCAGGTTGTGCTAGAAAGTACATTTTCGTCACCCACTCCCACCCACGCACAGCCACCCCCACCAAACTCGCATATTTTCAATGTGACACCAAGGGCTATCCACCACCATAACAAAAAAGTTGGCGGATAGGGAAACACGGGTTTCTTTATATATATATATATATATATATTGATTTAGAAGCACAAATATTTTTTTAATTATCGTTTGCTATTTAAAATCCTATACTTGTCAGGTTGGCGATCTGTAAGCATGACCGTGATGGATTTATGACATGACAGAGACATGGAACAGATCAATGTCCAGCATAGCAGTAGCTCTTCCAACAGGCATAACCATTGGCAGGTTAGTCCTGTATATTGAAATATGAAGCAATCTATGCCGAAGCTGTCTGAGGTAATTATCAGAAACATACAAACCATTTCTCCGCATACTTTCAGGATTATCGATCATACCACGCAAAAATCAATAAAAATGCGTTATGAAATACACATTCCTTCTAGTCTCTTGACTATTGTAGCCAAGCGTACCCTTGAGGAATTCGGTTGGGTAAAGCCAAGGTTATGCCCGTACTTTCTCACGTAGAGATATCAAAAAAACTTTTTTTGTACTATCTCTACCATAAGCTCGTGTGGCCCCCAAATCATTGAGCCACTCTCGATTCTACTTCGCACCAAGAAGTTGTAAAGAGTTCTCAGTACCTATTATTGTAAATCTGTGCAATCCAATCTCAAAATATACTGTTCTCAACAGGCCCTCGGGGGACTTTCGGACCACAAATACCCTGAAACCACCCTCGAACAATCTCGAGGGACTGCTACACGTAAACAAGTTAAATATGGGCTAAATCCAAGACGATGCTACATATAACAGATCCTTCTGAGTATCTTTGATATAATGAAATGTCCTGATTGCGAAATTAAGGAGAATTCACGCTCAAATAAGTATTGAATAAAATATTAAACTTTTAAGTTTAGAAAATTGTACGTATACTTCGACATTTCATAGGCAATCGGCCGTATTCCGAAAATAGCAATATTGGGATCTTAATATTGTTATCCCAACACTTAACAGATGAAAGTAAGAGTAAAAAATAAACGAAATGTAGGTAAGGCATATGTCGGTGTTCGATGTTCATCGTGCTCAAATAAGGAGATTTGTATATTTTCACATAACTCTCTCAAATTAAATACCAATTGACCTCTTTTTATATAAGAAAGTCATCGAATTAGTATGTGATAGAGATGGTACTTTAACTGGTGACATTAAAAAAAATTAAAACTTTTTTAAATTTGAATCTGATTGCATCAATGATTGACAACAAATTTTTCGCAGTTCGACGGTTAACCATCTGTGATGATCAATACGCTGTGACACGCCAGGTGGGCGTACCACATGGGCAGCCTAACGCAACCATCCTTTTAAAGAGGCGACGGTCAAGAATTGCGGCTGTTTCCTATAGCTCAGCGTCGAGAACTCACCCGTAACACGCTGGTGGGAAGCATCTCAGCGATTGATCGTCGCGGGGCTATTGATTTCATACCTCTATGTTCTGAATGCAGGAGTGACAGCTATTTCTCCATCATGTATATTCTAATTTATACTGTACTAAAATAGTTTCATCACCCATCACCAATTTGATAGTCGTGACTGACAGAATTGATTATGAAAGAAGGGAGATCGGGATTCTTTCGCATCGTGGCGATCAAAGTGTCGTGACACACCAGGTGGGCGTACAACATGGGCAACCTAACGCATGCCATCCTTATAATAGAGAGGCAACGGCTCAAGAATATGCGATTGTTTCCTATAGCTCGGCGTCGAGAACTCACCCGTAACACGCTGGTGGGAAGAATCTCGATGTTTGGTCGTCCTCGGTGCCATCGAATCCAGATCTCCATGTTTCAACCTTGAAAAGAAGCTGATTTATTTGAACGAGTATCCTGATCGGGAGTGCAAGTTGACACCTCACCCTAATACATCATTCACCACCTTTACTATACTTCTGTATACCAGGAGCCCTTCTCCTCTGGCACAGGACATACATATCAGGAACCACACAATTAACCGTAACATTCACTCTGGAATACTATCTCTTTGATATCTCTAGTCTATTAGACTACACCGTGGCATCAATCACATCGACTATAATTGGCGATGCTAACATGGCTCCGTCTGACGCACTCAGGGATGAGTCTTTTCCAGCCACCCGGTTAGTTCATTCAACCCTTTAATCAGCAGTAAACATAATAATAATCCGGCCCATGTAGCAGCGACGTGGGACCCTCATCATTATACACCAGTCAATTTGACTGCCTTGCGGGACAGTATGCAGACCTTAATATCAGACGCGGGATTTCTTCCTGATATGTTTGTCGCCATAAGGACGAGGACACTGAATGGATCCCAGCAGAGGCAGCAGAGTCTCGGGTTGGTTTTGGTCTGCAGCTTAGTGTGGGAGGTTATGTCTACACAGGGGTTAACCACTGGATGCGGCGATACGCTGGGGCCGTATCCCCCTCCCCCCTACAGGGGGGGGGCATCTAGAATCCACGTGCGAACAGAAGTGGTTAGACACTTCTTAAATTTTACTTACAAAACTGTATCTTCCATTCCCTTAGAATCTCGGGCTGTAATAATGTCAGACAAAGCTTACCCCGAGCCTCTGGATGCACCTGGTTGTTATAAATATGTTTATCTTCTCCCATTATGTACTGTGAGCAGGTTGAGCAGATCGGACCACGTGGGACACGCTATCGGTAAGCTTCTTACATGCGTCTCTGAATATAACGTATTCTATTCTATCTTATAAATCTATTATAAATGGGTACCGCGCGTGGTTGTGCAAACATTATTCTAAGTCGTTATTACGAGGCGTTGATAATCTAGGCGGACGGAATCTTAAGCGCACGCCGTTAACTTGTCAACGATTGTATTGTTTTATATTTCAGCATTTTAACCCCGGGGGTATTATAGTTATGACGATACAATGTAAGGAAGTTTTGCTACTAGCGTCTATTCTCCGACGACGTCGCATATACGTGACTTTTAGATCGACTCAGGATGTGGACGATATCGGCTATCTCTCGTGTAGACGAAACTATAGAATTCTAGGACGGTTTCTAAAAGGTCCGAAGTAGTTACGAAAATACGTTTTATGTCTCTGGAATTTCGTCTATAAGTGTTTGAAGATAATACGTGGATTTCGTGACGATAAAGGTCAGGCGTTCTACCTTTTTTAGTAAATATATCCGGTATGTTAATTACAGGTACGGAGTAGTTACTTGCGTTAGTTATTTCCCATAGTTAGGTAAGAATCCGTTCTATTTTAGTCTAGTCGCATTAATAATAATACGAGTCTCACCACATATCAAAAGAATTTTGGATAGCTACGAACACAACGGAGGGGGAATTTTTCTAACCACTAGATAGATCACGACTGGCCAATTTTGAAAATATAAATCTTAACAAAAAAAATAATATTAGCTTTCATGTAAATATACTTCCGAAGTTCTAAGTTCGACTAAAATTTTCATCTAGTAACTTAAAGCATAAAGCCTGTGCTGAAAAGTCGCAAAAGTCCTAATACACGAATGCTCTAAAAACGGTAAAGCGAAAAGTCGTAATAAAGTTCAATTCGGTAAAGAATGTTCTTAGGTTTTCATGGCCACTCAGAATCTTCAAGTTTGTGTTTACTGGGGTATTATGCCGTGTTGTTACGACCTTTCGGGCCGACGTTCCGGATCCCATTGCAGGGTCCATCATCAGGGCTGATGTGTTGACACATCAAAGTCTCAAGCTTTGGGCTTATATATTATATTATGAATGTAAATATGTAAAACTTATATATTATATTCTTATTAAACTTTATAGATAGGTATTAAGGTAGGGTCCAGTTACGTTACACATCGTCACTATACATTTTAGAGTTTACAGTTACATCTTAGTTACCAGTCATCGGTAAAATCAGATACAAATCGCAAATAACTGTACTGAAAATAACCGGTTAAATTTATGGTTTGACCATCTCTAGTATGTGAAAGCCGTGCGTAGGAGGCACATTTTTTCATTGTGTTGGTGTTTACGGATATAAACATCGAGTAGGGATGAGCATTGAATGGACGGACTAGTTGAAATCAACCGTTGACATTGCGTCGACGCGTCGACGGTTTACGTTTATCGCATGGACTAGTTGAATTCGTAGACGGTGGACGGCGGACGCCGTGGACGGTAGACGCCGTGGACGGTAGACGATTCGAGATACAATGTAGTGCAAAGCAACGAGCGAGAGCAAGACAAAACGTCTCCGTTTATTTCTCTCTCATCTCTCGCTGTCGACTTGTAGACGCCATAGACGTCATAGACGGCTCGACGGGTAATTTCATTTCAACTCTAAAGTACACGACCATAGAGTGCAGATCTGTGTACACAAACTATGATAGAGACTTGAAATTTGAATGCATGCGTAGGGTGAGAAAGGCTTAATAAGGTATTATCTATTATTTTTTACTTGATTTGTGCGACGTGCACGTGCGACGTTTCGGTGAATTCCCAATTTTGCGCTGTATAAAATAAAACAATTCCGTTTAATTATTTTATTTTTTATTGAACTAATATTTTACTGCTTACACCTGATATTGTTGTGTATACCTACTTCTTTCTTTATTATATATAGAAAGAAGTATATAAAACAATATGTAAAAGCCTATAATATGCGTAAACAAATAAATAATTAAATATTTATTTTTACATATAAGCACAAGTAGCGGTTTTACTTTTCAAGAAACTATATTCCTTCGAACTTCTTTAAATTTTAAAAATTAACGTAATAAAAATAGCCAACGATTGAGCCGCTGAGCAGCGTCGCGTGGAACCGTAGACAGTTGACCATTGTCCCGATATTTAGATAGAACGTCCGCGACGTCCGCGTAACGAAGTTGACGCGTCAACTAGTTGACGAATTCAACTAGTTGATCGTCTCGTCGATGGACGGACGTGGACGGTCTCGTTTCGTCGACGGTAAATACGTCGACGACCTAACACCAACACAACGAAAAAAATGTGCATCGTACGTATGGCTAGCATATGCTAATTTGATTGTCTTTCTTAAATGAAAACAGGTCTACTTGCAATACCTTCAGAAATGTGATTTTTTCGGTGCCTTCTTATCAAGGCGGTTTGGTCTGACAAAGCTTCAGATGGATTACCGAAGTACCTATCGCAAACGTAACATAATTCTCGTGTTTCGACTAAAATTACATGAAATAAGTACTAATGCTGTATTTAAAACTTATAGAAAAAAGATTCTCCTACAGCGTCCTAATTTTAAATTATGACGAATTTGCCGTTGTCACGTTGGACTCATATATATATATATATATATATATACATATGTTTTGCTTGAGGTTTCCGCGAGCGTTATTGTATGTAACAAAAGTAACTTCTGGACCACCTCTCGTTTTCTGTAGATGGTCTCCCTGAGAAGACCTAGGCCGACGTTTCGAAATGAAAGTCTCCCACCAATAAGGCTGACTATTGGCTATTGGTGGGAGACTTTCATGTCACCCGTGAACAAGTACGGCTAGTCCGTAACTTTTGAGGCCTTTTTAGCCTTGACAATGGCACGTGATACCGTGTCAAAACGTCGGCCTAGGTCTTCTCAGGGAGACCATCTACAGAAAACGCGAGGGAGTCCAGGAGTTACTTTTGTTACATATATATATATGTAACAAAAGTAAAAGTATATATATGAGTATATGTATGCATGTATATATATAAATATATGTATATATATAGTAAATTTTCAGTTGCTGTTCTACCTTTGGAGGTAAGCCAGTTGTTTGCTAAAGTTTTTATTTTATTAATTGAATATAATCTGATTTCCCGGAAGTCTATTTTAAATATGTTAAATATTTTAGGCCCTATGTATGAGTAATTTTTCTGTCCATGTGTTGTCTTAGTTGTTGGTATTTCGTCAAGGTTTCGTAATGCTTGTCTAGTATTATGTGAATGCGAGTTACTGGTTGCTGTTAGGTGGTTTGTGTTTTTGATGTAGAAGATGAGGGTAGACTTAACGAACAGCTGTCTAACGTCCAGTACATTAAATTCTCTGAATAGTCTGTCTGATTGGTATGTAAATGGTTTCTTATTAATGACTCGGAGCAAGGTTTTTTGGGCCGTTATAGCTGGTTTTAATGTGGTTTTATAAGTACCTCCCCAACTTGGAATCGCATAGTTCAAAAATGACTGGGCAAGTGCATAATAGATAGTTTTGAGTTGCTGTTTATTAAAAATATTACGTATGGATTTAAATAGATAAATGAGTTTCAAAAGTTTTCCCGATAATAGTTCAATGTGAAGTTTCCAGTATAGGTGCCTGTCTATTATGATTCCCAAGTATTTCACACTATCTGCATTTTCCAAGGGGGTGCAACCACAGTTTTGGTGTTGGCAATCATGCATAATCAATTTTAAATCGCTAGATGGCTGCCCTCTTTTATCTATGCTGAATGTCAAATACTTAGTTTTTTTGAGATTGACTGTTAGCAAATTATTTTCCAGCCAGTGTTGTACTATGTTGCAACCCAGTTCAGCTGCTTTGAAAACAAGATCCCATGTTGAATCGTGAAACAGGAGTATTGTATCGTCTGCAAAAGTAACTACTTTCCCCCCGGTTTTAGCTTGCATAAATCGTTTATGTATAGGAGGAATAAAACAGGTCCTAGTGTACTTTCTTGAGGGACTCCGTATTTGATGTAATGTTCGTTACTTTTAGTTTTGTCAAGTTGTGTAAATTGTGTTCTGTCTGTAAGGTAAGTTTTGAACCAGTTGCAACTTGCTTCTGAAAGTCCAGTCTGTTTTAGTTTGTGAAGCATTTTTTCATGTGAAACTATGTTAAAAGCTTTCGTCAAGTCTAGTGCTATTGCTATACGTTTTTTATTATTGTCAAGTTTGTCTGAAATATAACCAATAACTTCCTGTATTGCTTCTTGTGTACCTCAATTTTTTCTAAATCCAAACTGGTTGTTGGTTAAAATTTGATGTTTTTCTAAAAAGTTGGTGAATTGATTACAAACACATTTCTCTAGCAGCTTAGATAGTAAATTTAGGATGGATATAGGTCGGTAGTTACTTGGATCGTCTTTATTGCCAGCTTTGTGTATAGGTGTGATTTTAGCCGTTTTTAGTTGGGACGGGAAAATAACTTTTGTGATGCTTAAATTAAATATATGAACTATAGGTTTTAGTAATATCTCTTTGAACGATTTAATTACTCTAGCGGATATTCCGTCCGACCGTGGAGAGCAGTCTATGTTCAGGTCATCTACTATTTTTTCCACATCTTTGTAACAGATAGGGGAGATCTCAAATTTGGGGAGATGGGATCCGTTAGTTTTTATATTATCATAGTGTGACTGCTGTTTATATTTATTTAGTAATTTACGCGCTAGTGTTTCACCAATTGTGGAAAAGTGAAGGTTTAGTTTATCCGCTATTTCTTTCTTATCGGTGATGGTAGTGTTGATGTGTACCAAAGTATTAATGTTACTTTTTTATGTGTTTCAATACGATTTAATTCTTTTACGACATTCCATACGTTTTTAGTATTATTGTTTTGTTCGATTTTTAAATGATTGGAATCTAATCTAGATTTAATAAGTTGGACTCTAGCGTTCCTCATAGTCTAGTGGGCATAACATTGACTTCTCAAGGGTTCCGGATTCAATTCCCAGTGAGGTCATAATACATGTATGTGATTTCTCAATCCTGGATAGGTATTCTAGTGATATGTTTCGTTACAGTAATTTTGCTTTGTGGCCTACTATTATGATAAAAAATGTAAAAAATAATATATCAAATATAAAATTATTTTTTAATTTTTATTTTACTCATTTTACTCTTTAACTTCTTTTTATTTAAAAAAGTTCATACCAACTTTTTGTCCTTGCAGGATTCAATTGGCCTGTAAATGCATAGACAACCGCAACCGATTCCAACAGCCCGACTTTAAAAAATGTGTAATATTTGACAATTTAATTTTTGACTTCTTGGAATACATCTTCCTTCTGGAATTAAAAAAACAGTTGCTGTATAAGCTGTTTAAAAGCGCTCTCGGCTTTTTTTCGATTCAATTGTAAAGAAATTATCCCTTTAAAAATTCCTTTGGTACCCCCGCCCCTGTTAAAGTCAAGTGTCTTTCCAAGAAAAACAGGATAATCTGAACCAGTGGTTCTCAACTAGCACACCAGGGTGCCGCGAGCGATTGTGAATTGACCCGCAAGGTTTAGCGTCCAATAAAATTGAAGCGTCTACTGAGCAGGCTACTGTGCTCAATTTGTTTTATGCTTTTATTTGTAATTAATCTTTGATAAACTGAATATTTTCACAATAATATTAATCAGGTATTAGGGAACATACGTGCCTGTCGACATGCAATGGTCTATTTTTCTAAGTATTTTATACAGTATTATATTTTATCACATAAAACTGTTTCATTCCAGAAAATAAAGTTACAGTAGTTATTCTGAGAATAAAGATCAATGAAATGAAATATACAGTTATAAAAAAACAGTTCACTTTACTTAACGAATGAATTGTACAGTTTACTTTAGTGAACTACCAGTCTTTGGTTCAGTAGTCGTAAATTATTTTTTTTCGATAATGATGACTTTCTCGATGAAAACAATGAAAAATGACCGATCTCAAATCCTAATCTGAATTAATAAACGATTCCAAATTACCAATTCTACCTCGCTATTCCCCAAACAAATTAACAATTGTTGTAAAATGACCGATGCAAATCTCCCCCGCCCCGTAAGAAAGAAAAATTGGTGGGTAAATAAACAGTTCACTTGATCGAACGACAGTTCATAACGTAACGTAACTTCTTGATTCTGTGAAAAATATATATATATATTTTTAAATTTATTTATTTAAATTATTTTTTTACAAATACATGTTTTTTTTACAAGGTAGTGACAGTTACTTATGAATGGATGTTTCTCTACTACATGAGTGTCATAAATGTGTGCAGTAGAGGAGTACCATTACATTATACATTTAAAAGAATTATGCGATAAAATGTACATATTCATCAGGTAATAAGTATATGTATAGACAATCAAGTAATAATAAATAAGTAATAGGGTACATATATATATTCTATATATATACTAATAATATAATAGATATATAATATATATAAGTAATAAGTAAGGAATAATTATATGTAAGTAAAAGGAACATATATTATAAAAATAAAAATTTAATCATTTCTGAAGGTATTTTTTCACGTTTTTTTAAAATGATTCATAATTTTCCTCAGTCCTCATTTCAACAGGCAAATCATTGAACCATTTCACACCTCTGAATGTGTAGTGTATATGTTAAATATCTGAGAGTATGTTTTGGAGATACGCGAAATAATGAGCAAAGAAGATAAATAAAGCTAATTATCGTTAGCACGTGATGGCTTGTATGGATTGTATTATGAAACATATTTATTTTAAATAATTGTGCGTAGATAAGTATTTTTTACAAAGATACGTAAGATGTTAATCAAGACATTAATTTAAGAGTTTGAAAAAAGTGCGTGTCTATCTATGTATTTTTAGTGTGCTGAGAAAATTTTATAATTTATTTAGTGTACAGGGTTACAAAGGTTGGCAACCACTGATCTAGACGTGTTCTTCATACAAAAGTCTTGTCACGAATGGTTGTTAAAAAGTTTTATTTGCGACGAAATGGGTACTAAACAGAGTGTACTTAGTGAATGATAAGCAAAAGGGTGTAGGTACATGTGAAAGAAACCATGCTGTCATGATTGCATATTGCCCTCAAAAAACAATAGATTTACACAAATTACTACATGAAAAAGCGCGTTACATATCTCAGATACATGTATAAAATAGACTATATAGTCAATACATGGCTTTTTATGGTTTGAATAAAATATTAATACATTGTTTTGATAAAATGCGAATTTGAATTATAAAATAAAAGTTAGAATTTTGCCTTGTGAGAATTTTGAAAAAAATATTTTGTTGATTTCGAAAATATTTCAAAAATATTCTCGAAAACCATTGGATGGATTTTTTCTGATTTTGTGAATAAATTATATATTCATT
>JADDOH010023632.1:0-285289 GCA_016648135.1 Agrypnia vestita | reverse complement strand
CGATATTTTTAAAAATACCTGTAATTTTTTGTTTGTAGATTCATGATTTAATTTATTGACAGCGAGATCGGGCGGGCTTCTGTTAAATATTAAAAACAAAATATTGTATATATTTACAAAAACATACATACAAATTAATTCAATATTATTACACTGAAAATTTTTTGATTAATATTATAATCGTAAAAAGTATGTCGATTATGCGTAAATAATATCGATTGTCAATATAGCACATCCCTATAGGGCAAAAACGTATCTAAAGGTATCGAAAAAGCGTATCATATTTTCGTAAAAATGTCATTACAGAGATTAAAAAATGGATTAAGTTTCATTGTGTGTATAGAAAAAAGACTATATCATATTGTCTTCAAAATAAATGTAGGGTCAATGAAAAAAAACGGCAAATTCATTCGACAAACGCATCAAATTTTGACAGTTAAATGGAGAAAAAAAATGGCGGCCGTTAATTTGAAAGTTGACATGAAAAAACTAAAAACGTTTTGTAAATCCATTACCATGGTCTACAGATGTGGAATTTGTAGAATGAATTCCTCTAACGGGAATCTTCTGTTTTCTAACATTTGGACAATGCTTACGAGGCATTTTACCGATAAATTGTATTAAATTGGAGAACATTAATCTCACGATGCACATCGGCCGGTGTCCGGCGAACGTCTGAGGATACATTATAGTGCACTTTTATCTGGTATTTAAATTATTTACTATCCTTGTGGATTAAGTTTCATTTTTTGAATTTTTTTTTATTAATATTGATGAAATTCTCTAATTTTACATATATAGTTTAATATAAAAATGTAATGTTTTGATATTGGCTAGTGCAATATAGGAAATAACTTGTAAATTTTTGTCTTTTTGAATGCGGTATATTTAACCTTTCGAAAAATATTAATGGCTGAATAACACCACTTCTTTTTCAAACTTTATACAATCAATTTGTAAACAAAATGTATGGTCTTTATTTGAAAATATTACGAGATTAAGTGCACCAAAGATAATATTGCGTGAAAACTAAAATAGTGTTTGGGGGTTATAATTTTTTTGAAGTTATAACAATATATTTATTCATATTTTTTTAAGGAAATGCTTAAAGAATGAATGGATCTATTATAATAAAATTTATTAAAAGCTTGTTTAGCTGTGGGTTTTGCAAAATGATTTTATAAATTTACGTTTAATTCAGTCTCCCGAGAGCAAATACGCAAATCATGTACTAGGACCTCTTAATGTATACCTCACAATGCTTACAAGACAAAAGTTGGTCAATTTAAAAATTTACAAGTTGGTCAATTTATATTGTAACTTCTTTCGATTTAAAGATATTTTGCCATGTTCCTTCCAAATACAATTCAGTCAGGGCGAATAATATTCGAGTCTCTTTAGGGCCCTAATTTAGAATATCAGTGCACCAATACATATGCATACAGCTGAAAGTTTTGGAATCTAATCCATTGAGGATTGATTTCATTACAGACAGTGCATTTTTGCAAAAAATAAGAATTTTTTCAAGTCAGTTTTCAATTTCTCAATCAATCAGTTTTAGAGAATGTATTAGGTGTGCCGGAAAAGAAAGTATTTTTTAAATGAAACATGTAAATGCCATGAAATTTTTTATTTAGTAATTACGAATCTAAAATATGATTCCGATAAACAGATTGTTATTACAGTAAAACTGGTTAATTCTAACCCCAATAACTCAAAATTTGTCTTAATTAAAAAAATTTAGTACAGAGGAGTCCCAAAATGTTAATTTCATAGTTGATTAACCCTTGCTGTGCCGCCATGCGGCAAATAATATTTCCGCAGTCTGCCGCGCTAAATAATACACGAAAGTGCTATTTTTTTATTAGATTATTGTTTTTTTTAATTAAAATTTGTGGTTTGACGCCACTAGTAAAAAATCGTTTTCTTAAAGATACGTAACTAAGGTTTTTATTTGTATTTATTTTACCACTGTAAATTTTTATACTATAACAATTTCTTTTAATCTTTCAATCATGCTAAGTATTGCCTTATCCAAGGAAAATGATTATAAAATAAAATACTGAACTTTACATTGGGGTTTTGTTTGTTTTATTTCATATTTCGATAGATTTTACAGCTGAAGGTACAAAAACAATGTAATATAATATCAACTGAAAACAATATTCACGCACTACCAACGGACACTGAGAACTTTTATATGAATTTATTCAAAGATTTACATTATTTTTGAAAAAGTCTACTTCAAACTATTGCAAAATAATAAAAATACAAAATAAAAAACAATTTACACACCTTTTTAGATATAGTAGTAGTAGGTAATTTATTTAACATAACATAACATTAAATTACATTACAAATATAATTATACAATAATAATTTATCGTACAATCATATATGTAATAAAATATGTAACTATCCAACTAGGCTGGCCTGTTTTAGGGCAAGTTAATATATTTCATTTTAAAACACAATAATCTACTATAAGTACTCATTAGTATATATAATTGATAAATAATTTAGAGTTCAATTAAATTTTTGTGCAGCACAAATTTTTGAGAGTTGTTAACTTTAAATTACACATACCAATAATGGACATAAATTATAATTTTCTATTGTCTCTAATTAAACTAAATAGATTATCCGGTAGAAGGATAATTGCTGACCTCGTATTACTGTATAAAATCGTAAATAATTATTACAACAGTTCAGAACTAACGCAGCTAATTTTTTATCACATCCCTTCCAGGAGCACTAGACAAAGTATATCGTTTCATTGTGACAATGTCAGTGTAAATTGTCTCTATAGCTCACCTATTAGAAGGCTCCATAGGTTAGGAAACGAGTATGGCTACCTATCGGATGTTTTTTCGGAAACACTAGCCGCCTACAAGAAAGCTCTTCTGGACGAATTCGGTCGTTTATAATTGGTTATTGATGTCATGTCTATCTCTTGTTTTTAGATTTTTGAATTTTACATTTCATTTTATTTTACTGTCATTTTTATTGCTTCTTGATTTTTAGATTTGATTTGTTTACAATTATTTCATTTTGTTGTAATTTTGTTACTTCTTGAATTTCAGATATAATTATTTTAATTTGTTGAAGTTTTATTGATTGTTGACTTTCATATTTGATTTGATAACTATTATTTCATTTGATGTAATTTTGTTATACTTTATGTTAAGTAATGTTTTATTTCTCTTTATGTATCACTTTATTAATTGTTTTTGATAGAATTATACCTTATCTCCTTTTTTTATTATTACCTATCAATCTAAACATGTTTATATATATTGTTTCTTTAATAGTACGTTGTACCGTGTATTAATTAAATAAATAAATAAATAAATTAGTACATTATAAAAATTTTAATTAGATTAAAACAATACAAATATTTTAATTAAATTAATACAATAAAAAGTTAAATTAGATAAATACATTATATAAATTAATACATTAGTCGAACAGTAGTTTTCCAAAAAAGATAAAAAATTTATAAATATTTAAAACGAAGAAGAGAAAAAAAATATAATGATAATACTCATTTTACTAAAGGGTTTTATTTTATAATTTCCATTAATTTGAACATATTGAAATGAATATTAAATAGGTTTACTCTGAATTTTTTGATATCAGCAATTACTTCAATAAACAATAAAAATCCGTTGCACACCTTTCGCACCGATCATAGAAAAAATGGATTACTTTTAATTCATTCTAGGAATGAATTTTAACTTTTTTACACCGTTTTGATTGGTTGACAACCTTCATTTGTTCAGTAAGAATGCACGCGAAGGTATTTTGAACTTTATTCCGTAATATTATAATAGATAAACGGAAAAAAATGCACGCGGACGTAGAAGCGTGGATCCGCATTCCAGCAGTTTACGGAGGTAGTGGGATCCGCGTTCTGGCATACCAAGGGTTAACCCCGATAATTCGTAATTCAAAATCATTTTTGGACCCTTGTGCTATAAACCAAAATATTTTAAGTCACAAATCAAGTTATAAAAAATAATATTGCGCACGACTTTTTGATCAAGCACGCCCATGTGGGGTTGTCCTTTATCTATTTTGTGGAATCTCGTTCATCTATACATATTACGCCGCGATCCCTGAAATTGGGGAATCCTGGGTATGCTCGCTTAAATTAGCTGCCTTGATATACGCGGATAGTTTTAGTTTGCGCTAATTACTCATACTTGGACGCATTTAAAATTAAAAATGTCCTTAGGTTTTCACGACCATTCAGAATCTCCTGATTTGAATTTTCTGGGATATTTTGCCATGTATCTATGGCCTTTCTGACCGATGTTTCGGATTCCATTGCAGGGTCCAACATCAGCCCTGATGATGGTATTATTAGTAGCAGGGGCGTACAGTGAGAACAAGAAGCATAATTTTTATTTATACATATTGGAAAAAAAACAAAATTAAATATTTATCTGGCAGACTATCATGAATTTAGTAGTAGGGTTTGTAGTAAAATTATGAATCTATTTTATTTTTTTGCTTAGATGTCGGTGCATGGTGGTGTGAATGTGTTTTGTCACGCTAAATTATATATATATATATATATACTTATACGAATAACGTATTTGTAAATTGTTTTATATGCATGTTTATATTTTTATTTTTGTGCTACATCCTGGGATCGCTCACTTCTCACGTGGAATATGTTGCGCTGCATGTGGTGGATATTTACATGGCTTCATTATCAGACACTGAAAACATCAAACTTGTGTTTTGTGCTGTCAAAGATACAATTATGCAAACTGCCTTGAAAGAATTCAATTTGGCGTGAACATTTAATTTGTGCCATTCGGGATATAAATATTTAGTCATTAATTATTCTATTGCAAGAACTGTCGAACTTTTCTGTTTTGAGTGCCAGAAAATTATTTTGCTATACATAGTTTAAATTGATTTCTTTCATGGTGTATTTGGTGCTGCAATCCTAAACTTCACATTGAATTTATTTAAAAGGATGATGTTTGTTAGTTAGTGACCTGTACCACGTTTTTTTGTGTACTTAAGGAATGGAACAGTTCTTAAATGTCGATTTCTAATTAACAGTGTGTGCACATAACTATATAATAATGGCCGCCACACAAGTTGGACAATTCCAACACAATGCATAATAATTTTGTTGTCCTTAACACATAAGTATAAAATAATCCTAATGGTCGTCAAAAATATGGCTTTAATCTATGCTATGTATGCTAATCAAAATAATGCTGTTTCAAAAGCCAGCATCGACTGCCAAAGTTATTGTTTATTAATTATCGTTTATTTTTTATACCATTTTTTTTTTTTACTTTTTATTTTAAATTGTAATGTTTGCATGGAAATTAATGATTTAAATTAAAATATTTTTTTCTCTGATTTTAAAATCGAATTGACCAAAGAAATCTGAAGGCATAATCTGGTTTTGATATCACAAATTAGTTAACTAATAGCCAAAAGATACTACAGAAGCTACCGCAACCAAACATGAGTTGGATATTTTTTCATTCATGAGCAAGGTTTTCAGCTACTTTTGACTCCAATCAGGCCAGATTTAAAGCATTAAAAATAAAATAATTTCAGATAGTATTATACTACATAATTTGAAGACATAAATCACCAGCCTTGTTTGGTTTTCTCACATTTGACTGGTGTAAAAATGTACTGAAGATACAAAATAGTTTATCAAAACAAGATACTGCAGATAAGCCTGTTATCTCATTATCTCTTCTCCCAGAATGCCCAAATACAGAAGTTTACGTGGTTTACTTACATTTTTACCTGTAAAGTGTATTTGAAAAAAATTCATAATGATTACAAATATTTAAAATTGATTTATCTTCAACAGAATTTGTACACATATTTTTTTACATGAAATGAAAATTATTTTTTTTGCATAATACACTATTTTTTCCATATATTTAATGTTAAAATATTTTATGTTAATATATTTATGTTTAACTGGATGCTGTTTGTTATTTGTCGAGTACAATTTTCTTTAATTTATTTTTGTCTTTGCCATTAATAATAAATTGAAATTACGCATGGTAACCATGAATAAAATATAAGTGTATCTGTGTTTATTTTTTGTTGGTCCCTTTTGCCTTCCAATTGGTATGTTAAATTTTTAAATAAAGCCTTTTCAATGTGATCTGCCATAAATCCCCGGAGCCATAAGACAACTCGTCCATTTTGATACAAACTTGACATTTGGGATAAATTTTTTTCGCACTATATGTGGATAAATATGCTTTTAAAAAGAGCTTTCTTACCCAAAAAATTATCAAAATACACATAGTGTCCGATGCTTCCTTGGTGTAGAAATGAAGACTGAAGAATTAAGAAATCCTTGGTGTAGAAATGAAGACTAAAATGTTCTCAGGTTTTCACAGCCGTTCAGAATTTTCTGCATGTAGTTGTCTGAGATATTCTGCTGTGATGATGGACCCTGCAATGGGATCTAAAAAGTGGGCCAGAGAGGTCATACACACAGCAGAATATCCCAGAAAACTACACGCAGAAGAAGAATTAAGAAATCTTAGTGACCGTATTTTTGAAAAGAGCAGCATCTGCTAATGATTATAAACTTTTTTTAATGTTCTCTACTATACAACCCCACTATATTTGAATGCAATAAATGTGTCGTGAAAGCAATAACAAAAATAGTCTTCAGCCGTATTCTGAAAATGACAAAATTGTTATTTGGTGATTGTTGCCCCAATACTCGAAATAAGAGCACTGCCAGGACACCCGTAAAATGTCAATTCATCTATCATTGTGATGAAAATATTGGCTTTAACCGCTTGTACGCCGCCCGTACGTAATACGGAATATACATTGTCTGCCGCGCAATTTCGCACACGATTGCTGTTTTTTAAAAACTTTTTTGTAATTGTTATATTAATGTAAAAATCTAAAATGAGGTTGCAGTTTCTGGTTTCTCAATTTACAAACTTCAATAATTACTTATATTTCATTAATTACTTGTACAATAATGATTTATTCATTTATTACGAAAATAAGGAACGAAATTTACTGTCAGAAATGGACGCACATGTTTATTGAATAAAACCATGGAAGCAATAACACTAGAGATATTTTATTTCAATATTTTCGTTCTAAATATATCAAAGAATATAAAAATTCTTAATTTTACCACTTTAAAAAAAATAACTAACACTTTATTACATAAATAACATAATCACCATGCGGTTTGAAGATGACATTTGGGAATGATTTTTTGTCTGGTTTACGCAGCCAATGAGGTTACTTGACGAATTCAAAAACTTGAGATACAACCAAGAATAAGCTTTAAAAACCCATAAACACAGGTAAAATAGGTCAAATTCGTATACATGTCTAGGGAGTGTATATCTCAGCTCCGGCACACGAGGGTACAAAAAATGGTCGCGGAGATCTACGCTCCGGCATACGACCGGTTAATTTAATATTTGAACTTTTTGGAAGAAATTTGTAGATGTGTGTAAAACAAACTGATTTATAACAACTTTTAAAATAATATTAGTACTTATTTTATCAAAACTTATATTTTAGGCAAAACTCTAGTTGCAATGACTTGTTTGCATGATGATAAAAAAAAATATCTCGACATCAGATAAACGGATTTTTTTTTTAAGAACACCCAGACATTGTGAAGCTCTGACATTACAATCCATGTATGTGCAACAAAACTTTTTTTTTTGTGTTGCAATCCTAGGATTGGTCTGCAACAAGCACTCGCTTTCTCCACTCCTCTCTGTCACCTGTCAGCCTCTTCATATCTTGGTAGGTGTTGCAGCGCACATCTCCGATAATCTGGTCCACGAAGCTTAATCTCGGGCGGCCTCTGTTGCCTTCAGCATTTCCCTCGACGATGGTAAAAAGCAGGCCCGGATGCCTTATATTATGGCCTATCCAAATTGCTCGTTGGTCGATTCTGTTAAGGAGTCACCTCTTTTCGCCCACCCCGCTCAACACCTCGTCGTATCGGAAATGTTCTGACCAATGGATCCTCACCCTGCACCTGTAGCACATCTCAAAGGCCGCTAGCCTCCCGGACATGCTCTGGCCGATGGTCCATGTTTCGCTATTGAATATTGAAAAAAATATTGAAGTATCTATTTTAATTTAAAAAGGTTCATATTACTGCACAAATGCTGGGTGTTGAAAAGTGATATTGCACCATGCGTATATGTAGATATAAAAAAACACAGTATGCAACTTCTGTTTCCTGTCCTGGGTTTTTAATGACAATTATTTATGAATCCCCTTACACATGCTCTAAATTCCCCTCAATCAACATATTACGCTATTTAAACCATGTAGATTCACGATTACTTTCCAAAGGTCTCATATAAAATTGCAAAGGTTTTGTATGTGAATTAATTGAGCCCTTGCCCGGAATAACGTTGTATCCAACAATTCTCTCATTCCGAGAAAAATTGAAAAAACGAAACCAGTTACAATTTATTACATTTTATATTTTAAATATAACAAATATATAATTCTTAACTAATCTCAATATAAAATAGGGGGAAAAGTCAATTAAATTTGAATCTATTGTAAAAAAACATGCTGAATCAGTGGAAAAACGTTGTAAATGAAATTTTCACAAACAACGTTATTCCACAAAATGGATTTTTTTATTCTGCTTTACTTGATAATGCCTTTTAAAAGCAGCATGTGCTCATCTAACATGAATTCACAAATGTCATGAGGTCCTTGAGCTTAACAGTCTTATTGCCAGTAGATTGGAATACATCGAAGTTAGTTCCAGGCTCCCTAACTGCATGATTTTTTTTCCAAACGGTAGCCAATCTTGCCCTCCTTCCACAAATAGTTGGTAGAAAGCTATAGGAGGTCCATGATTCTAATTCTTTGTGGAAGGTTTGAGCTCTGATTGTGATGAGATCATTAGTAGGTAAAGATCTTTTACGGAACGATAAGTCTCTCGTACATACTATTACATATCTCTGTCTGTTTGCTGAATATAGCGTCGGACATTCAATTTCTTAATACACAAGACGAGATGATTACTTTTTTCATTGTAATTCAGTAACCTGAATACTGATTAAATATTTATCTTGATATTAAAATGGAGAAAACATCCCGGATTTAAACGTTTTTGGCACAAACTCGACCCTGCGAAAAAGAATGAGGAATTAAATAAACTTTTTGTATCGGTGTTATATTAAGTTACGATATAAAGAGCACTATAAAGCCAGCATTATTATCAAAAAGCATTTCAAATATCAATATGGATAAATCAATTGAGTAAAATCGGTTAACGTTCGACAAAATAATATTGTCACATATGAAATCACAATATCAATCAGAACTGCCAAATCGTATACAACGTTATTCCACAAACATGTTCTGGCGGGTCAATTGCAGGTTTGATAATATTTTTTCTGGATAAAAACTCCTTTCCTGCATCCTTCAACTTATTGGCTTTGATATCTTTCCAATTTAAAACATTAGATGTTCGTTTTCTCCCTTTATTCATGTGAATTAAACCACGCTCCACGATATTGACGCTCGGCGACGCCATTTTGAGAAACACTATACAACGTTATTCCACAAACCAATAACTTTAAAATGCAGCCAGAAGCCTAAATATTTTTTTCTTGACATATTATTTACCTTAATCGATGCATAATAACATACTTAACATAACTGCATCAATAACTCAAAATTGACATTTGTGTTGGATACAACGTTATTCCGGGCAAGGGCTCAATTAAGTAATTACATGGGCATATGTAAATCCTCCTATCCATTTTGAGTGCTGTAGTAGTAATCACCGAATAAGGCGTAAATCTACATCTTGTCTATTTTTGAGTGTTGGGCAACAATCATCAAAACAACTATTTTGTTATTTTCAAAATACGGCTGATCAAATATTGTACCATCTGCAGGACTGCCATTATTGGGGTATTGTGTACATTGACGTAACGCAATGGAATTTGTAGAATATTGACTACCAATTATATCCCTGTTTAGAATATCTGAGCATAATAAAAATATGAAATAATTATTGCATGTACCATATGCTGGCTACTATACGGCCATGACTTATTTATGGAATGAATCAAATATTACATTATTGTTACATACTCAATTCTGTATATTGATGCTATTTTATAAATTATGAACACTTATGTGGGGTGTAAAAGCAAAGGCAGCAATATCAAAAACAATTGTATTTGTGCTCATGTATGCACGGTAGAAGTTATACTTAAAAACTAAAATAAAGATAAAATTATATATTAATGACGCAAAGTATTGAGATGTCAACACTGATCATTGTCGATTATTTTATTGAGTTTCATGAAAATAATTAAAACTCATAAGTGCAGAAATATAACTATGAATATTTAAAATAATTGGGATAAACAAAAATTGACAGCTGTCAATAATTAAATATGGCTTCGTTATTGAGACGTTCGTTTTCAAAAAACGTGTACATTTTCAAAAGAAGTACAACTTTGACAGCCACATTGAATGTCACATGAATAAATGCGTTTTTTTTTTCGAAAATTAATATCTGACAATAACATTGTTTTTGCAATTTTGTAAATAGTTTCTCGAATATCGCTTTATTTGTTTTTGGCATGGTGACAACCAAAAACTTTCTTAAAAAACATTGACAATAACATGAAATACAGAAAACTGTACGGGAAGCCCCTTTTTGGTATTTCCACACAGCTAAAATCGTGATTCAGTAAACAGTTCTAATTTTCAATACAATGATCAATCATTTGTCAGCTTTTGCATTTCGTAGCCTCGCATGCTGCGCAGACTGCGCATGCGTAACTACTGTTGCAAAAAAAAAATTAATAAATTTATCTTAATGCGCCAAATAATCTTGATTGTAGTCATCGACGATTACTATTTATAATGTACTGAATTTAAGATTTTGTAGAAAACATAGCCTATAAATTTATAGGAAATAGGATTTTCAAAGGGATAGATACATAAAACCTAGAATTCAGTACATTTTAAATTAGTAATCCTTCGGTGACTGCATTTAATTTATTTTTTTAATTCTTTAAAAATTGCTGCCTTTCCTCTTATATCCACATATACCGTAGCATATTAATAAACAGACATTCAATTTTGGGTTTGTGTACTATTGCAAATTTGATTAAAGTAAAATGATTCATATAGAATTGGGTCAAAGTACTTTGAAACAATAGGAAACTGTTGTGTAAAAGTAAGTTTAAATGGGGGCTGATTTTCAGGTCTTCATTTGCAGGTCTTTCTGTAAAAATAAGTATAATCGCTCTCTGACAGATTACATTTTGCTCAAATACAGCAGACTTTCGATTATCCGGGATCGGATTAAGCGGGACGAATTTCCAGTCATTTAAATTATATTTTTTTACAATGAAAATGTTCCACGTTGTTCATAATGCCAAAACCATGTATTTACATGTTGAAAATATCAGCCTTCCGTCATGTCCAAAAAGTGATCTCTCAAAATGTTTATTTTATGTTTATTATTTCGTTTAGTGCCTTATGAGGCACCAATTGTCATATCCAATTGTCATTGTCACTTTTTTTTACAAATGAGCGGGTAATCTATGGCTACGAACTTTGCTCGTCGCCAACTGTCAGGGATGGCAGTTTTTGTTTTATTTGCCCAACCAAAGCAAAATATAAGTTGAAGATTAGTGGATTTATTCAGAAAAAACCAACTATGAATTACTTTGACTGCATTGAGCAACAAAACAAAGAAATGCATGTTGAAAGAATTAAATAATTATACGAAGTAGACTACGTCAAGAAGGGCACAGAAGGAAACATTTATCATTATCACATTACATTCTTATTTCTTTGATTTTATTTTACTCTTTTCAGTGAAATAAATAAAAAACGTCCCAAAAAAGTATTTTACATCCCTGCACAATCCTGACGGCATTTTTGTTGTGCGTTAACACGTGTGTGATTTTTGCAATTTTTGGCCAATTTTTCGATGCTTCTAAATTAACCGTGAAATCGATTATCCGAGTTTTTTTTTTTACTATCCATTCCGGATAATTGGGAGTCTACTATACATTTTAAATATAAATTAATTATAATGGTGCATGTACACGAAAGAAGCACAGATCTCTTGTCTTAAGAGATTGTTAGTAAAGGTCAATATGCATCAGCGAAATTATTCTACTCTGCGTACGAAATACAATCGGTGAAGTGTTATACAGTTGCCGGCAAACTTCTTGAAATTCTTTGGCGTAGTGGGGGAATGCGCAGAAAACAAAATTTGGGTCTCTTTGGTAGAATGGTACATGCGCAAATTTCCCCCCACTATACCGTAAAATTTCAAGATGTTTGCCAGCTGCTGTACCTCGTCTCTCCTGTTCTTGTGACATTCCAGACAAGTCTTGTCCATGTACGCAAGGACATTGCTATACTTTCTAATAGACAGAAGAATCTTCTGGTACCAGCATACTTCTGACATGCCATTATTCATTCATTCATGTTCACAAACTCGCTGGTGAAAAGATTACATGATCTGTATAGACGTCATGCGACAGCTCTTCTATTTCTGAAATATGCATTTTTTTTACACCTGATAATTTTATTTAGTATTTGGTTGAAATATTTATGTAATCTCAGCATAAATAAGCATTGTAATATATTCAGAATTCATGTAAAAAAAACTACCAATCTTACAAAACTAAAAACTCCATCTAATATTCAAATTTTTTAATTGTTTTCTGAACTGCTAATCAGTTAAATGTATCTGTTACCTTCTAACTAAATCAGTGATTTTTAAAATCTTGTCCATGAAGGTGTGGTCGATTTCAGGGTTTTATACACCACGGTGATCACAGGTAACAAATTAATCAACTCACAAGTGTGTCAACACGTCAACTATTTTAGCAGACGCATATTTATGTCTGTCTTTATGTAGAACACTTTTTAAATACGCATTGATACTGCAACGCAGCGGTATGTGCAGATCATTAGATAAATAGTTGCCATACACATTGTTTTCTTTTACTGATAATATTTAAAATAAATTATGTTTTCTATATTAAGAACTCATTTTTTAAAGTCATTTTTTGTCATATTAAAAAAAACAGTTTCATTACTCTTAAGTATTTTATTTTCATGATAATAACACCAGATAGTAAATATGTATAATATGATTTGTGAAGAGGAAATGTTTCAGAGACTTTTTTGTGTTTATATTTTTTTTAATACCTTGAGGTAAAATGAATTTTGTCAGGAATATTTGGCATTTCCAGCTGTGTTCCTCTGTTTGATGTTCACTGATGAATGTATCTGTTTCCAGACACTGAGAACATCAGATTTGTGTTTGCGGCCGTCAAGGACACGATCCTCCAGTCCAACTTGAAAGAGTACAACTTGGTGTAGACGTCCCCCGGGGAATGGGTCAGTCAGGGAACAGTTAAGTCAACGATGATGAAGTATCTCCAACCAGATTGGAAGCGAAGACTTTGCACATATATTAAATAAAACTTGATATGGATTCAACGGTTCCTAAGCCCGCACAAAGTGATATGGTGTGCAAAACTTTTTATTTGTAAGGCTTATTATATTCTTGCGATATGCGAAGCTTAGGCAAATGTTTCATAGTCTCGAGAGAGGAGTCCGTTTTTGTTTTCACGCATATTATATTTATAATGTAAGGTTTAGTATTTTCCTTTAAGTTATGAAATTTAAAAATTATTTATTTTGACAGAGTGTTTCTATTTAATTGTAAAATACTTTGTCCCGGGAGGTAACTTTATTTTCTGATGTACGACACTTTCTTCATCACATATGATTTTTTGTTGTGAGTCATTCCTGCATTTCATATTTATTTTTTCCATTGAACATTTCTCTTATCGCTTGTTAAATTAGCACTAAGAAGTTGTGTGTATAATTCAGTCAAAATTTTCTTGTTATAGTTTTGTTATTTTTTTACGCAGCTTGTTTATTGATTAATTTTATTTTATTGGACAATTATAATTATTGTTACGTGTCTTGAGTTTTTATGAAAATGTTAGAATTATGGATTCGTCCATGGATGTGTTTGCTGACATTAGTTGTTCTACATATTTGGTCAATTGTGTAAATATATAGTTGAACACAGAAAGTGATACCACTTGTTCATTTGGAAAACAGAATTAAGAAAAATTGCAATGGTCTGGTATTCTGATGAAAGTTCATTCCGTTGAAAAATAATTTTAGGTTATATCTTCTCTATCTTAAGGAGCACAAGTACTTTCTGTGATTTGTTAATGGTTTTATTCTTTTATCATTTGTTTTCTTGGAAATGTTTTAAACATTGGGATTTATCTTGGGAGCCGTTGATACATATAATTCATTCACCCACTCACGCATACTTATACCTAGTTATCGGGTGTCCCCTTCACACATATTGTTTGGTCGTAATACTATGAATGAGATTAAATGGAAAGTGAAAGTTAATTTGTAATTTTTATATTTGTAAAGGCAGTTTGCGGCATGTATGGACACCTGATGGCTGTATATGTATGAATATATATAAATCAAATAGCTTTAAGTCATTTTAACCTATTGATACATAATTTGATGGGAAGTGTTAGATGGCGAAAAGTGATGTGTTGCGCAGGATCTTGTGGCCAGTGTGTCTACGATCACCGATCACCGGGGGCGAGACTGACGTTCTGCTTGTGTTCGGAATGCCGGTGCTTGCCAATACAGGAGGGTACTTGGACTTCAGTCGTTTTGTTTTTACTGTCGGAAGTCTTTTTCAAAATTATGATTATTTGTGATATTTTATAAGTTTCAACTTTGGACTATTAATATTGTTTAATGATATGTATTATTTATGTCAATGTCAGCCAACATTAATTTATCATTGACTACAAGTACTGTGTGAGCGCTATTGTGTCTACACTCGCCCACTGTCCTGGGTAATAAATCTTTGTCTTTCTCAAACCTCACACATCACATTCTATCATCTTTGTACGAGTACAACTTTTTTTAAATTAATTGACGCTCGTCAACATAACAAACTTGTTTCAATTTGAAAGTGTTTTCATTCATTTCATTAATGTTTTAATGTAATCTTTCATTGGAAAAATAATATATCAAAGTTGGAGCTTCGCGAGGGTGATGCCGAATACGGATGTTTTTATGATTGGTAGCGCACATAACTATTGTCCGTGTACGGTTCTCTCGGAAGTGCCATTGTTGATTATGTCTATATAATGTATAGTTTTTTCCAATCAATTTTAAGATTACGAAAAAATGTAATTTATTTTTATGATAACACTAATTTATATTTCCCAGCTATGTTACAGGATAGGTATCAATTAGTGTGGTGCTTTACTTTCCAATTGTATCATGTGCCATGGATGTTTTCACACAAGTATCCTACAATGTACATTAGCAATCCGAGACGTCGGGTTGCCTGGGGAGATTATTATAGTTAGGAAGACTGTAGCAAGTACACCCCATCTGTCACTGCAGGCCTTCCCAGTCTCACAAATATAATAAGTTGGAATTTGTAGTCAAAATAAGTTAAGGTTTGTTTTGTAATTAACAATCAATTATTTGGCCATGTTTATTCAGTGTACATTTTTGCTATTGAATACGAGTTCTATTTTTTTAATCTAAAATTTAGAACTGGATAAGTTTTTTTTTTCCTCATTTTACTGTAAATCTGCAAACATTTCCTATTTAAGTCTGAACATATTTGAGTCAGGTTAGCATGCACGTGTCGATAATGGATGCTGGTGTGTCGTATCAAATTAAGTCACTTTTCAGTGGCGTGCGGTTTTAGAACATTTATTCTCTGTATAATGGCTACTTTTTTTCATTGTAAATTTAGTCTTGGATTGAGAGAGCCACTTGCTCCAAGGCTAAAGACAATCGGATGTATTTTACTTAATGTAAATGTATTTGTGACCTAACCTGACATTAGTAACTGTCTCATTCGTAGAGCTATTCTTATTATATATAAATATTCGCACATTGATTTCGTTGTAGTTACAATCCTTTTCTAATATAGTGGGAAATGATACTACGTAATGCCTCGACATCATTATCCTGGCATATTCACAGTTCAGTGTGTAATTACTATTGCTGAAACTTATATGATAGTCTAATGTTGCTTTCTTTTCTGTGGGAGATTGTCAAACTTTAGCTTAAGGTCAGACTGAGGAAGAATGTTTGATAAATATTGTAAATTATAATTTCTCATAAAATATAATTTTTTTCAGCATTTCACCTTTTATTTGAAGGCCCTTATTTTGTTTTTTAAGATTACATTATAAAGTACAATTATATGTCCATTGAACAAAAATCTAAACTGAGTTAACTTTAAGAGCTGACGCTGAAACACTAAACTAAACATTAATATTTCAGGGATTTTTCTGCAAATTTTATGCACCAAACTGACAGAATATGAAGATAAAAAGTGAAAAGGTGGTTTTGATTTACTTTAAATGCACAATAACTTAGGTAGGACTGATTACTGACTATAGCCCGACTTTCCATTTTAAAGTATGAAATGATTTTCATAAAGCTCTATAAATAATTCATAAATTTCAGAAGGTACATACCCGAAAGTTAATAATAAAATGGGTAATCTTCCAGATTAAATACATAAAATATTCAGTAGTTAAAAAAAATACATACAGTGGACTCTCGATCGTCAGGGGCGGTATTTAAAAAAATGACCCAGAAAATCTCCAAAAAAACAATGAAAATAATTTTTGTTAATTCAAGTTGTTTTTCTACTTTAGGAACAACTCTTACATTTAGGCAAGGTCACAATTAATTGAAAAATAAATTTAAAAACTTTTAAACCGGTTTTTCCTTGTTGGGCGATAGCACTGATGCAAAATTTATGCATGATTCCAAATTATTAAAATCGTTTAAAAAAAAATATGCAATCACACATTGTTATGTGACACAAAAATAAGATATTGAGCATACAAAATAAGAAATTAAAAAGTCCAAAATACATTATTATGTAAATAAAATAAGGACCACTTAGAACGTATTTAAATTAACAAGTAGACATGCGGCATATGCCAAAATAAAATCTCTATTAACAGGGATTCCTGAAATTACGTCATTTGTAATGTTCACAATTTCGCTCTCGTAGTCCAGTGGACATGACATTGGGCTTCTCACACCGAGGGTTCCGGGTTCGATTCATGCCGAGGTCACAAAACATCATTGGTGATTTACCGAAGCCCGAGTGTTTTTGTGATGTATTTCGCTACAGTAATTGGGCCTTATGGCTTGTGGTATGAAAATAATAATTTCACATTGTATTGTACATAAATTTCAGGTCACGGTAGGTATAAAGGTTATATTAATATATGGAGCTGTAAAATCTGGAAACAATTCCTAATTTTTAAATTTCTGTCACTAGAAACAAAGTAATTTATTTTTCCATTTGAAAAATACACCTTCAGAACAAAAAGGATACCCGTCAACATAATTTACTATATGTTTAATTTATATTTCAAAATTTTCTTTCAAATTAGAGTATACGTTTTATAACTTTTAAGTCCAGCTATAGGGTCGATCCTTTACC
This sequence comes from Agrypnia vestita, assembly GCA_016648135.1. Taxonomy (NCBI): domain Eukaryota; kingdom Metazoa; phylum Arthropoda; class Insecta; order Trichoptera; family Phryganeidae; genus Agrypnia; species Agrypnia vestita. The sequence continues at coordinate 267,729 of JADDOH010023632.1, read as the reverse complement.
TGTGAAGGAAAGCAGCCTGTATTTTTCTGGAAGCATTTTTTAACCATGAATGATTTTCACTTTTGACAAGTCAAGTTGAGTGTATATCAAGCATGTGATAAAAATTCTGGCTTAACACATTTGCGCCAGGTAATTTCACAAACTAATCAGCTGTTTCACGTTCAGAGGGTGAAAAAATTCGGAAAAAATATTTTCATGAATTGGCCAAATCTCAAAAACTGCTAAATATTTTTGAATAGAATTTTCTTATAGATGTTATTGAGCGTACTCGCTGTATATTCGTACTATGAAAAACAATAGTTATAGTCGAAAATACCTCCTAGTATAATACACAAAATTCTTGAATTCCATAAACATAAACCTTTTTATCTAACTTATATATATTTTTTTAATTTTCCATTTTGTCATAAAAATACTAAAGTGCATACATAGAGGTGGCAAAAATACATTCATACATTTTTTCACATACAATTTCGAGTGTCTAGTGCACAGTAATGGTGGTTATCATGATCATCAACGCAATTAGATATAAATCTCAAAAGGTCAGTGTGTCTCCGGTTAAAATACTATCACTAGTGTGCTCTGGTGCTAATAATACGCATATCCTTTGTTTTAATAAAACAACATTCATTTTATTGCTTTTAATTTGTCATGAAGCGTGATAACCAAAGGAAGTGAATTTTATTACCTTTTTTGCAATTAAGACACAAAGCGAACGAGTATTAATACCTTTCCCACACAAGATGTGTTAATAGCACGCTGTACCAAACTAATGTCACAGCATACATACAGGGTGGGAAAGAACAACTTGCTTATTTAGAAACACAATTAAAAGAAAGTAATGCAGATACATATTTAATTCTTGAACAGCATCAAGTACAATGTTAAAATTTTATGTTTACACAGTTTTAAAGATGATATCAGACAGATGGCATGCACCATTATTCTCAATACACTGTGTTAATCGAACTCAGAAGTTTCGTTCAGCTTTTTCCAGTATATTGATGTATATGTTGGCAGGGCCGTCGCGTGGTTTGTAGCGCGATTTGTGTTTTATTTTAATAATAATGTCACCACAAAGTTCAAGCCTTCATACAGAAGAAAAAATATTCTTCGAACAATTTATATTATTAGAAAACCTATAGGTAAAATTCTCATAAACCTAGTTAGAGAAAATTTCCTACATTTTTAATTATCACAAACAATTAACATAAATCATTTAAAAAGATACATAGCAAAATTAGATCTGTAGAAAAAATATTCCGCTTGTTTGCGGAAATTTCTATTGTTGGTTAATCTATGATCTATAGAAGTCGCCAAATTTAATCTAGATACGTTTACTAAGTGAGACATCTATTTTTTTCCTGCGAAGATTATACAAAATACCTTTATTGAAATACTAAAGGATTTAGAGCCTTAAGGATAATCACTGCTAGATTTCGTGTAATGAGAAACTTGAATCTTGAAACTTATAATGCAGCAAAAGTTATTTAACTAATGATTGAGCTTCAGAAGCTGTTTGAGGATCATCTGATTTTTCGTTTCGTCACCCAGCTCTACCAGTGTATCTCGAACCTCCATGTACTGATATCTAACAGGCTGAACTGCACCTATGCGAGCTTCCCATCGCGTTTCACACACTTGCTTCATGGTAAATGCTTCGGTGTAGTCACTGTTCACACGCCATCGATTCATTGATCTAGAGAAGATGGTGAAGAGGCATATACCAAACAATGATGTGGACTTTACGGAGGATTTAGCCCCATCAGCAATAATTTAGTTAACACAAGGGACAAATTCAGCTAGCGGGAAACTGTCTAGAACTCGGGCTTGGACGCCTTTGTGAGTGCCTGCCATATTGGCCCCTTTGTCATAGCTCTGCCCACGACAGTTCGTCATGCTCAAACCACACTCATTGATTTCATTGAACAATAAGCCAGCGAGAGCTTCTCCTGTGGTTTCTCTGGCAACTCGGTAGGCTATAAAGCTTTCTTCTATTTTGATGTTTCCGTCATCAGCATCGTCAGTGACGTAACAAATTGTTAAAGAAACTTGCCCCTTACGGTTTATATCTGTAGTGCAATCAAGAATTACAGAAAAATATCTAGCTTCCTTTATTTTCTTCAAGATGCTTTGCTTTACTGAGTCTCCAAGTATTAGCTCATTTTGTATTGACACACAAGTGAAATATTGTTTCTTTGTCAGATATTCGTCTCAGATGTTCCATTAATACATTATCCAAAAACAAAGTAATTTCCACTAACTAATGCAAGACTTCTTCTGAACGCTGTGCCTCAGTTTCAGTTTGCTTCATAATGTGCTGGTTGATTGATTTGTTCCCTTTATTTCTTTTTTCTGACTCAAAAAAAAAGTTAAGAAAGCCGCTTAATGTGAGCCGTATGTACATATATAACAAAGTGACAGTGACCATTGAATGTATGACAGACAGTAAATTTGTATAATCTATAGAAAAACCTTCTGATTTTTTTTGCCGTAGCGCCCCCTGGCTGGTGGCGAATGCCTCGGTCACCCACGCTACGGCCCTGTATGTTGGCGATAGTTCGACGGGTATGTTCTTCAGATGAGCCAAAGTCCTAGGACGATCGTTATAAACGAGTGATTTTAGATAGCCCCATAAAAAAAACTAGCAGGGGTCTAAATCAGGCGACCGTGCTAGCCAGTGCAGATTGCCCCTCAAGGAGATATGGCATCCTGGGAAGTGTTTGCCGCAAAAGTCATTGACACTCGTGCTGTGTGTGCAGTGTGCGTCCTGCTGGAACCATACATCTCCCACATCTCGTTGAGTTTTGGCAGGAAAAGCTCCTGAATCATGTGGACAAAATGGTCAGAAGTGACCGAAACTGCCCGTTCGTTTTCTTAAAAAAAAAACTGTGGACCAGTTATTCCAACTCGCAGTAGTGCACATAAAATAGTTATACCTTGCGAATGTAGAGGACGCTGATGAAGGGTTATCAGGGCATATCTCCAATAGCACATGTTCTGCTTATTTACACATCCTGAAAGATGGAAATGAGCCTCTTCACTGAAGAAAACAAGTGCATCATGAGGCATGCCAAGAAGCGCCTCTCATGCATTTTCTCAAGCATCAAAATCGCATGTATTAAGTTCCTGCACTACAGCCAATTTGTAGGGATGAAATTTTTGTTCTTCATGAGGGATTCTTCTCACAGAACAAGCAGACAACCCAAAAGCAGTTGTGTGTTTGCTGGCAGAGCGCTGAGGGGATAGCCAAACAAAGAGCCTTACCATGTCAGTGTTTTGGGGTGACCTTCTTGTTTGTGGAAGCCTGGGTTTCTTCTTCACAATCACCAGATTCCCTAAAGTTTTTTTTACCCATGAAACTATTGACTGCCGGCCAGCAACTCGACCATGGAGCGCAATACTGAAATGGGCACGGTTGTGTGTCGATGATTGAGTGACTGTTAGAAAAGTATGCCTCGACAGCGAACGCACGCCCCACCTTCGAAGGTGGAGCCCCGCCCTCGACTACCTCAATGAATTTGCAGAGCAAACAAACCTCTTTATTAAGTTTTTTTCAAAGGATTTTAATTTTTATTCCGTTTGACGAAGGTCGGCTCAATCTTTACACAATTGCGTGGACGTCAGCAATTCCTAACACTTCTTAAACCGCTTGAGATGATTTAACTTTCAGAAAAAATTGCAAATATGGGAAGAATTAATGAAGACGGTGACAAAGATGATGTCCCCTTTCTTTATGGTTATCAGGGAGACAAGTTCACAAGGAAATGTAATCTATTAATGGAAGGGCATATTGACAAATTAAAACAACTTTATTAATATTTTATTTTATATTATTACTAGGTAAACAAAAGAATAAAACAATGCAAGACAAAAAATACTTTATAATTAATTAAAATTATAGTTGCACACAAGTATTTAACAAATAATATTTTGATGTATATTTTTTTCTCATATAAAAATGTTTACATGCCACATTTTTTGATGACAAATTTTATAATGCTATTTTGATCAATAAAAAAGACTTTACGTTAAAAGTAGAGGAAACATGAGTTCTGGAATCTTCTACTTATTTAAATGCCTCAAAAGTACTAAATCTACAAAAGTTAAAAGATAGATGGAGTGTCATCCATCCACAAGGCACATTTACCCTTTTCTAAACACTACATTTTATACTAATCTATCTAAGCTACTAAATGAAGGGTTCAGAAGCAAAACTACTACCTTCCATTGACCCCTAAGGATATGTTATTTGACAAAATGACCGCTTCATGCTAAAGTGAGGGTTGATTTTATTTAGACTGAGACATCATAGCAATATCAAATGTAAATAGCGAAAGCAGCAATGTCCACTATTTGGTAGCAAACAGCAATATCCATTTTTAAAAGTTAAATATTTATATACATAAATAAAAGGAAGACAGGTGGCAATTGTTTTTAAAAACATTTTCCGATAAGATGTAGGTTTCATAGATTCCAGAGAAATTTCCTCGAATAGTGACATGTTTTTAGTATTTATCTCAGAAACAAATGTGGGATATTTGCTACCTTCGCCTTCATACCCCTCATTTAATGTAAACCTAAATCTTCTCTATCTAAACTCATTTAATGTCTGTATAAACTCCCAAAAATTGGAGTCGAAGGAGAAAACAATTGAAGAAAAACAAATTTCTTATAAAAAAACTCATTATATTTTACAACATGATGGCAATTCTAATGGTGCATGTACAGAGATGAAACTAGTCTCAAAAATCGAGCCATGTACAATTCATCGTCTATTTTAATGTCTGTTATAATACGAGGTGTTGCATAATTAAAATGATTAAATCAATTTTTCCAAAAAATTTAAAATATTCAAAATAAAGTTGTAACAAAGTGTGTGGATAATTAAACAAAATTAAAATGGACAGTTAATTTAAATTTGTAAGAAAAACACTTTCATTTTATTACGGATGAAGCAAATAAAATTGTAGGACAAATTAACGTGAATATTTTGACATAAAGTACAGTAATGGAATAATATGTATGTATCCTCTTCGGGCCCAAGGTATCATATATAATGATATGAACCGTCCACTTGTCAATAACTAAGTTAAAATTTGTTTCTTATTTAAATAATATCTGGTTGAATAAGTAAAACTATTTCTTATTTAACCAGATACCCTGAGTTTGTGTTAGACAACATAATCAGTAAATATATTTTCGACATAAACTCCGAGTATCATACATGATACAGTGTGCCCAATAAAGATATAATAGTACAATAATATATCATCGCTGTATATATAATAAATCCTATGTGCCGTTTAGTACATTCTGAGATATACAGCGACAATATACATATCATCGGTTGACGAAAGTGGGTGACTTTTGCAATTTGATTACTCTGAGATAATTCAAAATTAAGTTTCTTTTTTGTTCACTTTAGTTTTGCATATATGTATATCATAATTTTTTCGGCCTTTTACAAATACAATATTAAATTTTCGTAAGAAAACTTTATGCAATGAGGGTGGGAGCGAGAGGACGCTGGCCAAGTTGGTTGACAGCTTTCTCGAGGACTTGGTTGCGTAGGTCGGAGGTAGGGCAAACTGTTCAGAGGGCTTCCAACGCCTCTGAACATGCATAAAATATTTTTGATTTTTATAGCACTAACTTTGTGTCTGGACATGATTGTTGGTTTTAGTTGGCTGAGGGCTTTGTGTAGACCGCTTGGAGGGACTTTGCGTTTGCCTGTTTCAGTGCTGCTGTGTCTTCGTTGGAATGGGCACGTTCTTGGGCTAGTTGGGGGAGGGGCAGTTCATCAGCAGCCACCCCCCTTTCAGGGATTGACCTGTTTGCCGGGATAGGTGATAGATCGTTGATATGCATTCATCCTGACAGGGGTGCAGTACTGTTGGTAGGAATGGAGTTGCTCTGGGTGATTTGTACCAGTTTTTAGTTGATTGAAATTAGTACACATTCTATACACTGAGGAATGTTATCTCTAAGGGGTGGGGGGGGAGAATGGAAGAAATGGTGAATGTAGTCATGGCGTAAAGGATCCGTAATCTGCCAATAACGGGTCATAAGCCCTGTGGCCCGGATTTAACGACATTCTGGTTCCTTTCCAGTGAGATTGTGGATGTTAATTTTCACAAATTCTAATTATGCCAAAATTTTAGAAAATCTAATATACATATTCAACTATTCTTATCAATAATCTTAAGGATGTCGAAAAGTACACCAAGAAAAATGTCAATTAGCCACTTTTTGCCAAAACAATATGTTCTAAACAATTTCACATTCATTTTGTACATAAAATTTAGAGTTATAAAAGATATTTTGTCCTTTATTCTAATAATTTCAATGGCTACATACCAGCCTTTTATTTAGAGCAGTTTGGTATTTCAAGACTAATCGCAGGATATAATACAATTTATAGTTTAATATAGAATCACCACCAAATCAAATTTTAAATAAAGAGAAATAAGAATTATGTTACATTGTTACAAATAAAGCTATCATCCCTTTTCCTCAAATGAAAAGTCAAGCTAAATAAAAATGTTTTAATTTATGTTCAGTGCTTTTTAAAAAAAATAATCAAAATAAATCTACAAAATTATTTACAACTTATCAACTAATGGTTGTTCACAAGCAATTTATAATAAATGAATATGCAATATTATAAAATTTTAATTAAATTCAAAATGATATTAATATTTTTAAATAAACAACTGTTTTGTCAAAATAAGGATATACAAACATATTTATTTTACAGTCTGGGGTGACAAGGGTAGTCCAGATTTGAAAATACATCTCGCACGTCCGTATACGAGTATACTTTCCTTGCACTTAACGTGGATGTTCTGTTGATAATATTTTTACAACTTCACCATTTTAAACACAGTTTAATCATAAATCCAATTCCTAACCCCTCCTCCTTCATAAAGTATTCTAACTAACAAACGGGGCATTTTTAGTTGTGCTAATAAATCACATGATCTTGATACATTTTTAAGCAGCAATAATATTTTCATATTATGTATAATATACAATATATTGTGATCAGTAGAATATACAACTAAGATCATCTATTTGTCAGTTGTGATACTTTACGAAGGAGGTGGTCAATTTTTTAAATAAAGTAATCGCGAGTTTAAATCACGAATGCCCTTAATGCCGCAATGATTTTTTTCTCTGTAACAAGTTATCACATACAAAAATTATGCTATAAAGTTGTGTTGCTTTTAATTTTTTTGTCAATTTTATTTATAATAGCATTGTATTGAATTCACGTTGACCGAATTTTTTTTTTCCTTTATAATATTATATAATAAAAAAATATTTATTTTTCCATTACAAAGCTGTAGAGGAACAAAACATACTTGAATAGAGCTTTTACATAATATCTGATAGCTTGAATATCTTTATCTTCCAGTATTACACAATTTGTCACTTAATGGCACTTGGAACGCAGAATTTAAATCGACTTTTTATATAATAATATGTATACAACAAGCACCTTCTGAAATTCAGGAAGATTTATGCAATGCGAATTTTGGCGCTTCTGGCCTCGTCAGGGGTACGTCAGATTGGTGAATGATGACCGGGGCATAATGCTTCACAGGTGCTGCTTTGTGAACTAATTGTGCTCTTAGGGCGGCCTCCTCTTTCTCCTCCCTCAGTAATCTTTCTTCCTCCGCCATCCTCTTTAACATTTCGTGTTGTTCTTCTTTTTCTTTTATTTTCTGATTAAATGCTTCTCTCTCCCGTGCTCTTATTTCGGTGGTCAACTGTACTTGGCAAGGTTCCAAGACGGGCCTTTCCTTACGAGTCGGTATAAAGGGTTCCTTGAATAAGACTAGAGGAGGTCGCGCTTTAAAGACGTGGTGCTCCTCTGTCACATTTTCCTTATTTTCTTTCTTAGAATCAATTTTTCTTTCATGAACCTTTATTTTGGGAGATGAAACTTTACATTTCTTCAGGATTACTGTCGGTATAGGATTAGCATGGAACTCTCGCATCCTTTTTTCTTCATCATAAACTTGTTGGATTTTCTCCATTTTCTTGGTTTGTCTTTCTTTATCCCTTTGTTCAAATGAAAATGGTTTGGGCTTGCACGGATGCAATACATTTTTCTGGGCAAGGGGAACACCAGAATGCCCCGTGGAGGATTGTTCCGGAATCATACTGTCAAACTTCTCAGTAACTTGCAGAGGACATTTAATGCGCTTTGTAAAAACTTGCTGACTCAACTCTGCAATAGATTTTGGTACACTTTCCAAAGAGCGAGATCGGTGAGTCATACATTTGGGAGTTATAGGTACTGTCACAGGAATTGTTTTCTTGGGTGGATCTGCAGGCTTTTCCAAAATGTGTCTCGGCATAGGCCTAGCAGTGAAAGCGATTTTTTTCTCGCTGGAAAGTGCCGGCTTTTTTCTGATCTGCGTCAAATTAAATGGCTCAGGCTGAGTGACAGGTCTACGTTGCACAGCGGGCATATTAAGAATACCTTGTAAAACGGCTTTAGATATGGGGTTTGCTTTTATGTGATAGTTTTTAATTTCTTCCACCTCAAGGTCTTCGATATCTTTCTGCGATAGTGCTGTCACCGGTCGGACTCTGGTTTTTGCTATTAAAGCAGGTGATTGTGGAATAGTAGATTTAAGTTGCTGAACTTTTTTGCGATTTGCAGCGGCATCTACAGCTCGATTATCTTGCAGTCTCGAAGAAGAATGAAATCTTTTGGGTGTATCTTTTTGCAAGCGATAAATTGCTTCAGCCATTGAAACAAACTTTGAAGCGGCGTGCAAGTTTGTCTGAGATGAAGATGAAGAAAATGATTTGAGTGACTTGGATGTCGATGACTCGTATAAATTTTTCCATTTTGTATGTGAGGTATGTTGTTCCTCGTGGGTTGATGTTGAAAGATTCATATCTTGGATACCTTCATTCAATTGAGACATGTGTGAGACAAGTTGCGTAGTTTGCATGATGGCGTGCACTGACATGGAGCGTCGTCGCATTTGTCCTGTGGCATTCTTTGGCTCGTTCGGGGTAACTTTTTCCTTTTTTACTTTTGTCTCGCATGGTTCTGGACTCTTAGAACCATTTTCAGAAGGATTTAAGCAATTTGGTGAAACAATCTCTTTTTTTATTTTAATTGGTTGTACAAAGTTTAGGGTGCTTTCACTTTTAACCTGAAAAAGAGATAATTTAGTCATGTCATTCTTTTCATGGATAGAAAACTTTTTTGAGATCAAATTAATAAAATTTAAAACAATAAAACAAACAACAAAATATTGTTTCACTGTGAAATTTAACCCACATTACAAGAAAAAGACGCGTAAAATAATAGTGAATTTATTAAAAATCGCTTTCTTGGTAAACTTGTAAAATTAATTTTTACACATACAATGGAAATCATTTAATACCAGGGTTCGAAAAAATCCGATTTTTCTGATCCGAAAATCCGATCCGAAATAAAAATCAGATTTTTTGATATATATCAAAAATTGGATATATATCAAAAAAAAATCTCCTTTTTTGCTCACGTCGATTGATACAAACTCGAAATAATTAGGAAAAATATTTTTATTTTGTATATGTATTATTTTTTATTAAATTAATTAATTGCATACTGAAAAAAGCTTGTATATGCAAAAGTTATAAAAGTTGCTCTTTCTAATGTAGTGTTAAGAGTGTTTGTTTCTTTGTGTGAAATAAAAAACGGATTATATGAAACAAATTAAACTAAAAAATAACCGTAGCACTTTTTAAAATACAACTAGCGCCATCTAGTAACGACCGCAGATATTTAAAAAAAAAAAACAACGGATATATATCCTCAAACCCTGTTTAATACTAGCAGTTTAGCAATTGGTGACAGCTGCTGCTTGCTGCCATGCCCTGCGGGCGGGATGCACTGGCCGCCATAGGGCCGCCGCGCAGCAGTCGCGACATTTACTCTTTGCCTTGTATTTATTCTCTCACACTCCTTTTCAGTCAAGTGCACTCTCCAGACAGAATAGACATTTAGTAAGTACATTGACGCATGACTTGTATATTTGTAAAAAAAAGGAAAACAAAATATACATCCCGTTAAGTTCCTTTTTTTAAGTCACAAATATTGTCATATTACTCAGATTTTAATTTCTTTACATAAATATTTAATTTTGATTAGTTTTCATAAATATATTGTAACGAAGTAAACATTGCAAAGGAAAAATATTTAAAAATTTAAATAATTATTAATTCGAGAACTAAAATTTTATCAGTTGCACAACACTAGTGCGACATTTTGTTGGCACTAGTCTATATAAAGCTCCGCAAAGCGATAATCGGTCTCTTTGTGCGATACTGGTGCTAGCATCCTTTCGACGAGAGTTCGGGATATCAGTTTTTCTGCTCTTCCCGGTAACAAACATCACAATTCTGCTTCATCTGATCTCAGCTATATCATAAGGTACAATTCTAATTATTGTACCATTTATTTATTAATTATATACCATTTTACACCAGAACTTCGTCATAATCTACTAAAATTTGGTAAAACCTAGGATAAACTCATAATTCAACATCATGAGTTCGTACAGCATAAGTCGCGAAAGCAATCCAAATCCTAGCTAGTAAAGTAATCGTGATCTACTGATGTAGATCACGAAATATAAGTTTAAGCTGCAATGTTAAATTAATTTTAGTAACTTATTAGAATCATAATGCAATAGCATGCGTGTATCTCCATTCTGATCTGAGTATTGCAACTCCATCTAAGTAAAATTTGTCATCATCTCAATGTGACAATCTCTCATACCTACCAATCATAAATTATATCAGATTGCGTTAAATCTATTGCCTATGACTCCCTCACTGGAAATATATCGCGGTCATTGCGGATTCAAAATACGAGAGCGAGGCGTTCGATAATTAGAGCACAGGACCTGATGGATGACGGACGCTGAGATTGCAGCCAAGCGGATCATGAGGTGCGCGAACACCTTGCGATACGACGACTCAATCTAAGAGGACGGCGCCTTCCCAGTGGTGCATTTTGGACTTCAACTCGCGGAATTTGTCAACCTAATCTTAGTGATACTAACCGTTACTTAGGCATGATTTGGTAGATAGCTCCAGCGCAGGGATAGTGGCCAATTTATTTTGATTAAACCAATTAAATAACGCAGGTTAGATAGGATAAAATTAGAAAACATAACGTTTGTAAATAAAACTTATTGTAATAAACCTTGTTAAAATACTCAATCTGTTTCAGTGAATCATGTAAAGTCCACCTAAACCAGTCAGTCATATCATCCCCATATAGGTCCCTTCAAAGCACTTTCGTAGAAATATGAATGCACTTCAATTAAAAAAATAAAGTAGAATGTGAAAACATCAAAATTTTATCAACAGTGTTCGACATACAGCGTGCATACGCAATAATAATAATAATTATTGGATCATTTATATAGTGCCGTTTTCGTGAGTACTCTCATTTTAAATGGCCAGCATAAAATAATAAGTGGCAAGATTAATTTAAAATACGTATATAAATTATTAAACGTGTATAAATATTTAATAAATTATTTTTATAAATGATCCACTCCTAGATAATATTTGATATGTATAATATTTCTATACATTAAATATTATCTACATTATTTTAAAACAATCCTTACATCTCGCTACTTCATAAGATTTCGCCATTGAAAGAAATTCAAAATTACTATTTTAAATAAACACTATGTAATTCGTCTTATGTTTAATTGCATAACTGTCAGTAAAAAAATAAGGTAGTTATTTTGCATAGTGACAGAAAAGAAAAGTTTACTCAATATTTTTAATTACATTATATATTTAACAATACAACCTAATATAATCTCCTCGGACCCAATGTCGCCTATAGGAGACATTGATCGACAATTGGAAAAAATCTCTTAGATTAGTGTTTGGCATTGTGTCCTTTTACAAATTAGTTAAGCTAACCATCAATAGATATTATAAGGCTCGGTTGCGCCAGCAGAAGTAAATTTGGTTCGAGTAACATTGACCTGAGTAACTTTTTTTACCCTCAGCTCAGAGTAAACTCGATTTCGGGTTGCACAAACAGCTTTTTTACCGCTGTCAAACCAATCATAAGGCTAATAGGGTGCCAAGCGGAATAAACCTCAAATACCGCATTTGTCTATGGAATTTGATTTATTTCAGTTTTTCACCACTGGCAATACGTACTTTTGCGGTTCAAAACCAGTTCAAACAAACCACTTTATTCTATAAAACAAACCAAACAAACGTCAAACCATCGCTAAAATAACGCGAAATTAAAAGATTCATTTTAATATTTACAAATTTCAATACGAAAATGACAGCGACAAAATTCAAATGACAAGTACCTATATGGATAAATGTCACATTTTCAAATCAGCTGTGAGAGGACGGCCATTTTTTTTACCAACGTTTTTACCTTTACCCATCTATCTTGGAGAGTAAAAAAAAGTTACTCAGATGTATGTACTTCGGCGAGTTAAATATTTTTACCATAGATGGCGCAACCCGTTTTAGTAAAAAACGTTACTCATGTAACTTTTTTACTAAAACTTTACCTTTACTTTGGATGGCGCAACCGGGCCTAAGAGCCGGTCTTATAAACATCTGTTAGTTAAATTTCAGACCAAATGAACCAAAATTTGATACAAATGTCATATTTTTCATCTTATAACAATATGTTAGTCAAATTTTACCGATGGCCGATACCGACAATCGAACCACCAGTTTACCATCCATTAGTTGAAATTGACAGAAATGACAGATTGACGTATTATTTTTTAAGGTTAGATCTATTGTCAATTAGCGTTTCATGCTATTTGTCTAACATGTACATAAATAATGTGCTGACTGCTGCTACATTTTCAAGGAAAAATGCTTTCAGATGGCAATTTTGAGCTATTAATGTATTCAAGTTCGTCGAATGAAGAACAAATTCGACGACAAAGAGTGTTCAATATACGAGTGGATTATTTTAATATTTTACATGACGAAGGTTTTATCTACTGTTTTCGCTTGTTAAAAAGGTCTGCTTAAGAGCTTCTAGAAGATATTGGGCAAAATTTATAAAGGCGCATGCGTAGGAATCTGACATTACCAACCACACAACGGATATTTGGTATTTTGTTTATAAAACCCGCCCTAAGTGGTATGTTGAATCCCAAATTTGAAATATTTTAAGAACTGTAAAAATTTTTTTGTTAAAGTTGAATTAAAGGACCGATTTTGATTATCATTTGGGTCCGAGGTTATTATTGATGGAAAGGTTATTTAGGTGGAAAATCATGGCTGCATGGTTCATCAACAAAAATATCTTTCATCTAGTATCTCACCAATCATTTTTTTAAATTATTTATGTGGAACCATGTGTTCACTAATTATTCTGTATCCTGGAAGTAATTCTATAGTTTTAATAACAAGGGTGCAGCTGGATGCCGCCAGATGCTTCAGCCATTTCATGTATAAATGTCAATTGGAAGCCATCATTACCAATGTGATACAGGTAGGCTTATCATAATGACTGTCCCTATGTAAACTCGGACTCATACTAAATTTTTTTTGTATCAATACATAGAAATTACTCTTCTCCTCAACACAAATTAAAAAATATATATTTATATTTAAAAAAAAAAAAAAAACTAACTGTAAATATTGACATTTACGCTCATTTTCTAGGTAAAGCATTAAATAGCTCTTGTGTAACATTGCTTTTATACAAATGGCTTAGTTTAAGTAGGGACTGTTAATATTTTTAAGAAACTACTATACTTGCGGGTGGACACTTTATATTACAAAATATGGAATAAGTTAGTAATACAAAAGAAACACAAATTTCATTAAAAAAAATTCCCTGGCGTAAGAAAGGATTGCCCTGATTACATAAATGATGTCAAATTTTGGCGCAAGCAAGTTTAAAAGCTGTTATTTTAAGTTTAAAATGAAACACAGGAAACCATAAAAAATTATCCTTCCTTATGGTATCCGGTAGGGAAAAGGCCAATTTAAATAAGCCGAGATAAGCTCTTGGGAACAATAATCTCCAAATTCAAATTCGCAATCATTTTTTCTCAGCTAATGCGGGGAATTCATTATGTTGCACGGCAAGCCGCCACGCCGGCGTAATGCAGGATCGTATAGTTGACATGAAAGATAATTAATGGGCCGTGAAGTGTGAAAAATGTGAAAAAAATAAAGTGTGAAAAAAGTGTCAAAAATGTATCATTTTTAAACTTAAAATTACTGCTTTGAAACATGCTTGCGCCAAAATTTGACATCATTTATGTAATCAGGACCCTTTATTACACCAATGAAAAAAAAAAAAGAAATTTTTGTTTCGTTTGTATTACTAATTCTAGCCCAAAATATACTTATTTATAACTTATTAAGCCATTTTCAATTTTAAGATGAAGTTTGAAAATTGAAAAAAAAAAAAACAAGTAAAATCTTTGTCACCTTGTCCTAGCAGGGTAAAATCAATAGCTAAATGATAATGACATCATAAATACTAGTCTTTAAATTCTGAATTTGACACTGACAATGAATGCATAGGTATAACATTCACTGAAACTTGAGAAAAAGAAGACATTCAATTTAATGTAAAATTAAAATTAAAACGCAGACACTTGAATGTTTTCATGATATATGGATGGGACAATGAACAACCTTCTAAATTACAGGATGCTATGGGCCACAACACATCGGCAACTTTTACCTGAAGGCTAGAATGTTCTTACAACTTGAAGTCACTCAACTCTTCAATTAGAAGCAGCCAAAAGTTGTGGGTGAACATGCCCATGATAATATATTGGCACCCAGATAATAAATATGATGATGTATAGGGTTGAGGGGAGTTTCTTCAGGGCGTTGGCTTTCGATTCTAACGATTCATAAGGCCGTATTATACGGTGGGCTTATGAAAAAATTGTGGAAGATATGTAGGTTTCACTATAATTTTATTTATTTAAAAAAAGGCTAATAATAAAGGGAACATATTAGAATAACACCTATAGCAGTATAAAATTTCCACATAATTGTCTAAAACACAGAATCACTCTAAAAATCTATAATGAAAGGACATTCTGTCTGAAATAACAAGAACTCAAGTCTCTTCTTCGAAACATAAAACATTCAACATTCACAACAAAGAATTACCTGCGTTGAAAGGATGCGTCCATTGGTATTTTCATGATCTTCATCGAAATATGCATCCGAAAACTCCTTGTCGTAAACTTCATTTAAAATATCTCCGTATGATGGTGAAATATAGCTCCACGGTTCCATATTTCAAAAATGTTCACTTCCACAATTCTAAAAAACGTAGCAAGAGAATTAACCGATTTAACGATTGACAACCGTTTCGCAACATTCAAATTTTAAATAAATCTAGTGCTGCCATTCGCCAAACAGAACAATAAATTGAATAAAAAATTTAAAGTACCTACTAGTTCTAATGTATGTTTGTAAAATAAAATGGGGTAGGTTGTTTCATTAATAATTAATAAGAAATAAAACTATTAATTTTACTTTTGATATTAAACTGTATACGTTTCACTCCAATTGTTATTTATGTGACAAATATAAATAAAAACCAATAAATAAATGGGTAATAAATGTAAATATTTTAAAATACATTATGCATCAAAATTCGCATGACCTTATTCAAATATTTTGATTTATCTTATTTAAATGTACTGATTTTAGTGTTTTCTATACCTTGTGGCAAAAAACGGATGTCATAGAATGATAAAAAAATATACTTAATTAAATGCTCAATTTACTTAATATAATATATAATTTGTCTTATTTTCATTATTGATCAACTGAAAAATTCTGTGCAAGTATAAAAATGTTATAATTTATTTAACAGAAGAAAAAAATAAAATTCATGTGATTCAATTATAAAATAAAAATACGTCGATAAACCGTACTTAGGTTTTTCAAGATTACTTACTATAAGGCAACAACTCGTCAACAAAATGCGGTTCAAGAAATAAAATATTCAAATACGTTGACAACAATTCTATTCTAATATTCTATTAAGTATATGGTTTTACTATCACCTCATTGCACAGTTTCAACAAAAAACTTCAAAACATTTAGAAAATCTAACAAAAATGAAACATATTGAAAGTTTTCGATCGTAAACCTTCGCATCATACTCAAAAACATTTTTTAAATTAACTAACCCAGTTTCGTGTTCTTCCCGTAGAATCGACAATGATGATTTGCACATGAGCCCAAGTTATAAAGTGGCCCCTTTATATTCGTCATTAATCTATTGCCAGGGGAAGGATGAATATCATAAAGAACGAATAAAAAACAAAATTTTCCTATAGGAATTAGCTAATAATGTGTGGATGTTAAGTGTGATGTGAATAACTTAAGCCAACTCATACAGGCTGTGAGCCCTGGGCCGGCCATCATGTAAGAGACTTCCATACACGTTTCTCATGTAAATAGCTTCGTCTCTGTCAAATCATATTTTGACAGAGACGCATTAACCACCGCTTTTTAAGGGGTTACATGGGTTTACTCGGGGAAAAAAAGCTTATTTTCAACATTTTTTTTTAATATAAAAAATAAAATATTTTATTCAAACTTTTTATTGTCTTCAAGATATAAATTTGAAAAAGAATTTCTGAAATTTTCAAAGGAAAATATTTAAAACTCCGCCATTGTGACGTCATTTCCGGTGACCCCTCGGAAAAAAGGTGCATCCGCGTTAACAGTACAACTCATGACAGGATCATCTGAAGTGAAAAAAAATACGTGATTTAGTTAGGACCATAAACTAGAATTTGGACGAAGGAAAAAAAATAAAGTGAAAATTGGATTTTTGGCAGACCTTTATACAAAAAATGCAAATTTAGGTAAAATTTCCTCAACATTTTTTTTTAAATAGTTGTGATTGAAAAAATAAAAAATCCTTCGTCCAAGTCCTCGTGAATTGTATCTCGAAGACCTGTGCAAAATTTCATCAAGACCGGTTGAGTAGTTTTCGAGAAATTTTGACAACCAACTTTAAAAACACAGTTTCGAGAAAAGGCGTTTAAAGTTTTGAGTAAAAATAAAACTTGATTTTTTTTTACTTACATTGAATCGTCGATTCCTGGGCCATAGAGTAAAGAACCTGCAGCTGCAATGTCCAGGGCATCCTTTTCCTCCTGTCTATGACGAATCCTGGCTTCGCGAGTCTCGTTCGCAGATTTTTTTTCGACTGCGCACACACGGTTCTCATCAGAATTTCGGGCATATTCGTGGGAATTTCGGACAAATTTTAAATCTATACCGTTCATAAATAATAATAAAGTTGACGTTCCTTCATTAAAAGTGCAAGCAGTGACCAATGCAGCAATATTAACGACCTTTGAACCAGCAGGAAGTAAATTTAATAAATTTTACAATAGACACTTTGGATAACCTCAAATAAACCTCGTGATTCAAGAAGTAATCACCAACTGAGGTATTTCAAACAAGTTGCCCTTAGAAAGCAATGGACAATAAAGACGGACAAACAATACATGAACAGCTGCTTCAAAAGTTTTATTCGGATCGACTTGAAAATTTAAAATAATATTCTCGAGATGTTGTAGAAATTAATAAGACAATAAAAAAATCGATTTTTGAAGCCGTGAAACCCATGTAACCCCTTAATTATCTATCATTATGACACAGATCTACTCTATGATGTCGTAAATATTCTGTAGGTCTGCAAACGTAAATACCATTTAAACCAGAAACTCTTGTTAAGAGTTTTTATTTCACAGAGGTTTGGCGATTGTTTATAAAGGGAGGCACCTTGCATTATGGTATCAGGTCTCCAGTGACAGAAGCACTACGTGAGACTGACTGACTCACATGGCAGGTGGGATGAATATCGAATTATCGGGCGAATATCGAACAAAAATTTCGCGAAAAAAGTGAGACGAATATCAACATAGATGAAAATTGAGAGTCCACTATATTTCTATTTTTATGTTTGAAATCGTGTCGTGTACGAGTATTATGATTAAAACTCGAAACCTAAGGTATTTCGAAAAATTTTGCAATCGTTCGAAAGTAGCACGGTTTGTATAAAAACCCACCGACGGTTTAGTAACTACCAAATTTATAATGATATCGCCCTAAATACCATCCTATATAAACCCTTCCATAAACTTTCTCGCTAATTACGATACCATCATTCCCTCTTAACTATAATAATAATCCTGCCCCATTTTTGGCAGCAATTTTTAACTCCAGATTTATTAATGTTTTCAAAAGCTACAATAGTATGAATGTGCATACAGGACTTCAATTTTTGACCCGGTACTCTGTATGCTAATAGATCAAAGTCAAGTCCAGTAAAGATAGATTTATAATGATTTACTTAAGAATTAAAGCAATAATGCATGGTCAGAACTGAAAAAAAATACACATCCAATAGACTTCGAATAAGTAATTCTCTTGCATGCTGGAAGTAATCATCTCTGATCGGAATTTTCATAAGTTCGGTTCCAAAATGGATTTAGGTTTATCGTTAAGATTAATAAATACGATATAATTGAAAGGACAATAAAAATAATGCCAATTGATGTCATATAATTTAAATATTCTGTCTGAAGTGCCAATATTAAGGGGTAGGCACTAAGTCAGCTGCAAGGAAAACCTACATGGTGAGAAAAGGAATGATATTCTGGTAACATTGTCAAATTGACTTTTGGGCAGTGTAAATTCGGTATTTTTGTTAAATATATCATTATTTTGTTGTAAAAGTGAAACTGTGTTGTAATCTTTGATTGTGTATAAATTTTTGTTTTTAATTTTATGAGTGACGACAGAATCACAGATCCTCAATACTGCATTTGTCTCGCATGCTGATTGGTGAGTTTGCTAACCTATACGATTTTCTTTTTGTCCTTGACATTTCTATATATTATTAACTTTTACAAGGCTTTTGTTGTATAATTTCTTTCATTAAAATAATTCCCTAGCATTTTATTGTTGCACGAGTTAAATTATTACTCCGGAGATACTCATCAATCAAACCTTAAACTTATCTTCAAACGTCTTTCTAATTAGTACCCACATCATATTCTCGTAACATTTTGTTACATTTTTGTAACGGCTTTTGTTTTTCTTTTTAATTAATCGATTATTAAGATAACTTTCAGGAAATTTATCAAAGATTATCAAGCTAGTGTTCTTACTTTTACAATCCTTTTAATTATAATACATTGCCTTTTTACATTCCTTTGAACATTTTATAAACATTTTGTTAATTTGTCCATTTAACTTACTATTTACTCAAACTACTGATATCAACTAGCCAGCGTATAATTTAACAAATGCCAATATAATTTCATCTTAAATTACATTGTTTATATTCTATAAACATTAAATGACATGTATGCATTAATTTATTTATCATTCTTTTCCCTATCCTGCATGTAAGACTATATATACCTATACTACATATACTCAGTTTATGTTACTTATCAGCTAGGTTCGTTTTTGCATCTTCGTGAATTATTTATAAGTAGTAAGTAAATGATTAGAAAGAGTTTATAAATACATTGAATAAGAAAAATGTTCAAATTCAATTTCATTGTATCTTTTTTCTTCTCGCATCAGTTGAGATTTTCCGTTGAATTCGACCGAGGAGCAAAGGGGTGATGGTATCAAATAATGCATCTATTTACTGTCTCAAAACAGTTTATCTCGTGAAATTTTCACTATATTATATTATTGTAGTCTGAGCATTATTAACATTTCTCATGTGGTATGCACATGTATCAAAGCTGAAGTGTTCTAATGTGTCGACCGGTGAGGATGGAATTTAAAAAAAAATGTGGTTGATATTGATACATACATTTGAGAATCAAAATGGTATCCTATTTTCTAAATATATAAAAATATAGTCATGCTACAATTCATCACCGCACTTCTTTCAACTCAACTGATTTATAAAATATAAATTAATTAGGTGATAAATTTTTTAGAATGATAGCTGAAAAAGAGATTTATTTTTACATAATATACTTTTAAACAAAATTTAACCAATCATATATTGGCCTTGAATATTTTTTCAATTTTCCAGTTTTAGATATTATTAAATAACGTTCATACTTGACACTGCTTGGGTCTTCACATAAACAAGTTTTATCTTTGTTTTCTGATATTTCTAGATGTCATTGCTGAGAAAATAATCTCACAGTTTGAATTAGTTTTAGTTTATTACTTCATATCATTAGAAAGCACACACAAAGTGTGCACGTAATGGAAAAATATAAAAGATGTGCATAATGAAAAAATACAGAGCCATTAATAATTTCATAGATTCAATCATGATCTTAAAAATTTATTTGTTATCTTGCAATCATATTCCTGGACATGGAGACTACAGTCCGTTATTTTATTTATTTATTTTTATTTATTTCACATATCCTTTACCTTAATTTTTGAAATATTTAAAAAAATCATTAAAATGCATACAATGAATGTACTAATGCTGTGGTATAATAAATGTAGTATATCAAACATAATATGACAGATGGTCATATTCTGCGCATAATCCAAGATCATGGTCCCATTGTATGTACAATGAAAATGAGTATTTCACTATATAAGTGAAAGTCCTGATTACAAAATGAAAGATAATTAACGCTTAAATAATAAGTATTAAATAAGATATTACATTTTAAAGTTTTGAAAATTTTATCATACATTTTGAATGTCAGTCATTACTTTAAGAACCATGAAAAGGGTATATAAAAGAAAAGCGCAAACCATAAAGAATAATAAATATTACACAATATGTAGCAAAAATAACCCAAACCCAACCTAACAACCTAACCTAACCAAACCGAATAACCATGTCATATACATATAATAAATAACTAAAAAAACTATCAACAAAATACGAAAAGTACCTAAGTTCAATATTCATCATATTTCTTTCGTCTATAAATATAAATATGTCATGTAAACTTAAACATTGTCTATGATTTACATATTTTTCCTCAGATTTGCCTATTAAATGTCAAAATATACGGTACATTTTTCGAAACTTTAAAATGTAATATCTTTTTAAATACTTATTATTTAAACATAAATCGTCTTTCATTCTGTTATTAACACATTCAATAATATAGTGTAATACTCATTTTTATTATATATGTGATGGGACCGTGAACTTGGATTTAGCCGTATTCTGAAAATAACTATTGTTAGCCCCAGATTGTTACCCCACACTCGAAAATAGAGAAACATCAAGACATCTGTCAAATGTTAGCTTTTATTTAATATTCAAACTCTTTGAATGAAAAAATTAGTAGATGTGTGTGAAACAAACTGATTTCTACCAACTTTAACTCTCTTTGTACTCATTTTATCTTCTTCTTCTTCTACCCCTTATCCTAATGGGTCGGGTTCCCTGCACCGCATAGAAGGTTCCAACTTTTCCTATCTTGGGATTCGCTCTCCATGCCCCCCCAATTTAGTTGCAACCTCGTTTTGCAGCAGTCCTCCTACTGTTTCTGCCAGTTCCTCCTAGGACAGCCCCTCGTACTTCTGCCTTCTGGTCTTATATGCTACTATAGCAAGTACTTATTTTATACTCATCAAAAACTTATATTTTAGACAAAGCTCCAGATTGCGATGACTGGTTTGATATAAATATCGCGTGGACATCAAATAAACAGGTTTTTTAAGATTATCCAGACATTTTGGAGGTTTGACGTCACAATCCATGTATGTGACTAAATATTGGTGTACCAATTTCGTTTCAAGATGGTTTGTATGGCATTTCTGATCAATTGTTGGGTATTGAAAAGTGATTGCACATTGTATATGTACACATGAAAACACTGGGTGCTATTTCCGCTTTCTGTATTGGGTTTTTAAAGACAATTATTTATGAATCCTTTATACTACACATTCTCCTAAATCAACATTTCATGCAAAACATTTCATTTCATTCAAAAGTCATAAATGTAAATTGATTAAATACACATGCGTTAATAAATATGTCCTGTCTATTTTTAAGTGTTGGGATAGTAATCACCGAATAAAGCTTTTCTTTTGAGTGTTAGGGTAACAAATACAAAAATAACAGTCATGTTCATTTCAGAATTTGGCCGAGAACCTTGTTTTAAAACCATAAACTGTTAAATGTGAGCGATTCTCCATTCACAATATATTTGCTTGTTTACTATGGTTTTAAATTATTTACTATCTTCTTCTTCTTCTTCTTCTTCCTTAGCCTTTTTCCCTTCACTGCTGGATGTAGGCCTCTTCCATTTTCTTCCACTCATCTTTGTTTCTCCCCCTTCGCATCCAGGTTCTTTCTGCTTGCTGCACTATATCATCAGACCACCTCTTGGGAGGTCTTCTGACGCTTCTGTTTTTCATCCAGGGCCTCCACTGTAGGATTCTGGGTGTCCATCTAACTTCTGTCGAGCCAGATGTCCAGCCCACTACCATTTCAGTTTCGCAATACGGTCCATAATATCGGCAACTTTTATTCGGCGTCTTATTTCTTCATTTCTGATTTTATCTCGAAGGCTTACGCCGAGCATCTGCCTTTCCATGGCCCGCTGTGTACATTTTAATTTGTGTATGCTTTTTTCTGTTAGTGTTGCTGTTTCTCGGCCATATGTTAACATCAACATATTATTTACTATGTATATGAAAAATGCTTCAAGGCTCAACAAATTAAAGATCTCTTTAAGACACTTCCAGAAATGGGTACTTGTACTGGTAGTAATTTTAATAATTACATATAGATTTTTGATTACACAGGACCTCTTGATATTGTTAACCTCCATTGGTGACAATATTTTGCCATAGTAAATTCCTTTGTAACCCATAGGCGACTATATATAGTCGCAAACAATAGGTGTATTTATTTCTCAAAAAGGTACCCTGTAGCTATTAGCGCAGGTATAAACACATTACGTCAGTTCTATACAATTATTGCTGATATTCGGATGCATACATTGTTAAATATTTATCACGCAGTTTCAATTGCGCATAGAATAAATCAGTTTATATTTTTGTGACGCAATAAAATGGATACAAATTTCGAACCAAGTGTGAATGAATGTATTTTTAATTTTTTGAGTGTTGTTTGATAAGATTAATGTTTTTAATATGTATAGTGATAAAAACTATTAAAATTTCTCAGAAACAAGCTACAATCAGAGTTCTAGTGATGAATCAGATTTCATAGGGCATAAAACGAAAAGTGGGTGTTCTAGAGTCATCAAGTCATCAAATAGATCGTGTTCTCTCAATGATTCGTGCAAAACGTGCTATAAAAATAAATTCTCATTATATATATATATATATATATTTTTATGATTTAAAAAGCAATAGTGTTTATCGGCCATAAATTTTTTTATTAACATTTTTATGCTTAATAAATGCTATTACAATGATATACAAAATATTACAAATATCATAATTTATCTTTGTTTCCTAAACTGTAAATGATTATTGGCGAAATTGATTGTTGTTGTATCTAAATTAGTACCTACTTAAACATAGTAAATATTTTTTATATTGAGTCCCTCAATATCAGTCAAATTCCTGTATAAAAAATGGGAAGAATGTGAAGAACTGGCTAAGTAGGTGGAACCATGCCTTGCATCCTATTTTTATTTCATTTTTCAGGGCTCTTCTACAAGGAACATCCTCTTATATGTGTTTTAAATAGTTTTCTATGGACATCTTTGATTTACGTTTAGATATGATCACACATATAATATCTCAAGTAATTTGCATTCATGAATATTTTTATCATTTTATGGATGTATTAGTAGAACATTAGCAGATCTCTTGCTTGTAGACCTCTGGCTGATTTTATGATAGTTCATTCTAAATAGGTATAGTATAGGAAAAAGTTAATGATATCATGTATCAAAAGTCAGCGATAATGGAGTAGTTTTATTCTGCATCTTATATAAAACTGGAGTCATCACAGTGACATCAGATTATAATAATAAATTTTCATCCTTTTTGTCTTACCTATATGTATATATGTCCTCTCATCTATGTACTTACTTAACTAAAGACCAAATATTTAAAATTGTGTATAAACTGCAATACTTATACAATATTTATATTAATTTTTACATATTTTTTAAGAAATTTTATTCATGATTTTTACTGTAAGTACTTGCTCTCAAATGAAATATTTGATATATTGGCCTAAGGTATTAAAATCGTCAACAACGGCTACTTCCCACAGCGTGGGTATTTCTATATATTATCGTGGTAAGTAGTGGCTGATATTTTGTGTATGTATTAAGCAATTAATTGTCATGTGTGCCCGAATTATCCGCACTGGAATGAAACGATGGAAAAAGTATGCTTTAAACATTTTTTAAAGTATGTGTCTCTAATATATTAAGAAGATAAAAAAAATATAGGTTAGCCCGGAGTCTCACAATCAATAGGCGTATACAGCTAGGATCGGTAGCACTATATATAATTTACCTAGGAAAGTAAATCATATGCTCAAAGCTAAAATTCAACGCCCAGAAATAGGGCTTGAACCCTGGGTCAGCAAGCCTGAACCGGCCGCTTGTTGCTGTCTCTCTTGCCACCTCTCCGTGGACTGTCAAAAAGATACTTTAAATATATACTAGAGCTTAGCAAAGACGCGAACCAATGTTCTGTCATTTTTGATGGGTTACAGCTAGTGATAATAGTTTGAAATAAGGTTGAAGTAAAATATGTAATACCAAAATAATAAAGCTGTAAAAGCAATGGGCTGGGCATATGAAATGAAGTCCTCGTATTGGAAGCCAAAACGCAGGTCCTTCTCCAACTTTTTGGTCTGATGGAAGGGACGTGGTCTGAAAATTTTTTTTTTTTTTTCTCTTCCTAAATACACCCTGTCCTCCAATATTTATTGAATATTATTTGTATATATTTATTTATACACATCGTATTACATTTAATGCAATATTTTAATTTTTATCAGTCTTTTCTCCTATAGAATCCATCTGCTCAAATATAAGCGTGTTCTCATTCCCTTTCAAATTTCCGAGGTGTGTTCAGAAATAGAATGTTTTGGTTGCTTGACTTGGGGTTCATTTAAAAATAACTTCCTCCTGTTACTTCACCATAGGAGCTACAAAGTACATGTGTGAGCATTTTAAAATATCTTTACGTACTGTATACACATATTAAGTTTACATTTCTTTATAAAACTGTTTCAGATAAGATATTAGCATGACACAAGCAATGCTTACTACCTAGTCAAAAGGGACACTTCATATAATATTACGCTATTCTCTTGAAATGAGTGTCTCAACATAGTTCCCTTTACTTTCTGGGTCAGTTTTATCACAAAGCCCGTAGTATCGGTTACCTTAGTGAGAGGAGGGCATGACCTCCTTTAAACGTAGAAAGTAGCGCAGGTCAACACTCTCCGTCTCTTTCTATCGCCGTTGTGTAAAACCACGACCGAAAGAGACGCCGCCATTCACCGCGTGTGTTTATCTCTCCAGCTGACGTATTTGTACGGATATGTCCCGTGAGATGGCGCTAGTGACTGCAATGTGAAAAAGTTTCCGCAAGAAAACGAACGCTTCAATTTGTGTCCTATTATATTTTCACTGTAAAAAAACAATTATTTATATTTAAAAAGCTTACAATATGGTATAGGTACCTACGAAAAGTTGAATACGATTACATTTTTAGTGCATTTCTCTTATTTGGAGAAAACTATTTTGCTTGCCAGAAAATGAATAAGTTGAATATGATTTTTAATAATAAAAGTTTGCGACTCGATTCTGGATGCTTTAGCGGGAAAATTCTTTTAATTATTATTTTTACAGTTTATGTAATAACACATTCCGAGGGAAAGTAACCCAGTAAAATATGCAACAAAAACTGCGTTTAGATCGTTGGAAAATTTTCATTAATCTCACAGTTATTTTATGTTTTATTTTCATATATACCGGTACCGGACGCTTCCAAAAACCTTTTTGAAATCAAAATGTCGACGAATCTGGATCTCCATTGAAAGTGCCGGCATCTCTCCCAAGTTAACTTATCTCCTAATGGAATGTAGTGTCAAATTATAATGTGGGTAGTGCTATTTTTTTTTACATCTACTTTAAGACTATCTATCACCTTTCCAAGATAGGAATTCTGAAATGATGGGTTTTAAACGTTTTTTTAGAGTAATTAATACAAATATGTAGTATTGTAAGCATTAAATATGATACTTGTTCATATCAGTATGACAAAATATCGTTATTGTTTTTATACTTCTTTATAAAAAGAAAATCACATTTCAATATGGATATTCTTGACCTAAATTAAAAAAAAGAAATTATCAAATGCAAACGTACCTACTACTTTTCATTGTAAAAAAATAATAAATAAAGTCACGCAGGGAAGATCTTTTGGTACGTAGTAGAACCAACAATGTACAAAAATATGACATTCTTAACTAAAAAACGCGTTTTTGGCAAGATAATTAATAGTCGAGGTACAGTATTTATTTACCTTATTATTTTTTAATACAGATACATATTTATTTTTATTTGAGTAATTAAATTTATTTTTTTAAATTATTTAATGATTAAAATTATTGTATTGTCATCCGGAATGCGTCTCTCTACCAAATTGCAGCGATTGTTAGTCAGGAAGTTGTTCAAATATTGATTATAACATTTTGCGGCTGACAAACAAGTGAAGCTTAATAAGAGGCTGCAAAATAGTTACTCTGAAGTGCTTTATTATAAGCTAATATTAATATAGAGATTTGTAGACGCAAATTAATCATTTTTATAGTCTCAACTTATTCAAATAATCAGCGATATTAAAAAGCATATCAATTCGTTTCTGTTTAAAGCGACAGTCGCCCACTTTCACGTAATAAAGATCTAATAGAATCTAATCACTCTTTCGATTTAAATACTGGTTTCAAAATTTTACATAGTAATACTAGTAGTTTTCTTTTGGATAATCTAGAAACATTACAAATTAGGAAAATTACCTATTAATAAAAATTTTAATATTATAAATAATCAGATTTGTCTTTGTAAATAGCCCTCTTTTAAATCTACTTCTTTATAATAATTTTGTACCTCTATGTAATCTATCCACGCTTGAACATATGTTAGTACATTTTAATTATCCCGAAGAAGGGAGCATCGTTTCCGAAACATGTTGAATTTTTACAATAACTTTTTTTCTACACATCTTTCTAACTTGTTTATATATTTTTTTTGGATATGGGAAAAGGTTTTTTTTAATAAAAAAAATTCTGTGTAGTGATAATATGTATTAAAATAGGCTGTGGATCACGTTAGTTTATATGTGATCACGTTAGTTTTGAACTTCCTAAATTATTCTATTCCTTTCTAGTGTTTAGGAGAAGGTTCCCGTCGTTTCCAGGTTGTTTCAGGCGTTTCTTAAATATCGTAGATAACTCTAGATCCTATAGTCCGTTCTCGATCCTACGACAGTGTTGTGACATTACAAGGGATTCGGGCAGTGCACTATTCCTTCTGCTTGCCATTTCGTTATAATATGTATGTGTTACAGTGAATCTGTATTTCTAGTGAGTCTATATTTTCACTGGCATTTTAGTCAAATTATATTCAAGGTCATTCTTATCATATTCAAGCAGATTTTCACCAATAGAAATTAATACAAAGTAGTGAAAAATATTTTAACTGATATCTTACTAGTGAAATTATATTGGTTTCCGAACTGTCAGAACTGTTCTTGACAGATCATGACAGATGATGTCTATTTCCAGATTGAGATTGACCTCTTAGAATAACAATTTAAGATTTAAGTTATTGCGTGAAAAAGGTTCTTACTGCATTATTAATTTCTTCTGTGCATATCAACATTACGAGGGCGGTCCAATAAGTACCTAGCCTACAAAAGAAAAACGAAAATTTTGGAAAAGTGGCAATTTATTTCTCAACATAATCTCCTTTTAGCTCGATACACTTGATCCAGCGAAGCTCCAATTTCTTTAACCCGTCTGAAAAATACGTTTTCTCGAGGTCTGCAAATAGGCCTCCGTGGCGGTGATGACCTCCTCATTCGACTCAAATTTCTGCCCGGCGAGTGACTTTTTCAAGTTTGGAAACAAAAAGAAGTCGCACGGGGCCAAATCTGGAGAATACGGTGGATGGGGCAGCAGTTCGTAGCCCAATTCGACCAATTTGGCCGTGGCGAGGGCGGAGGTGTGAGCCGGTGCGTTGTCATGGTGGAAGAGCACTTTTTTCTTCGCCAAATGTGGCCGTTTTTTCTGCAATTCGGCGTCGAATTGGCCCAATAATTCGGCATAGTACAGCCCTGTGATCGTTTTGCCCTTCTTCAGGTAGTCGAAGTAGATCACACCTTGTGAATCCCAGAAAACGGTGGCCATCACCTTTCCGGCCGATAGGACAGTCTTCGCCTTCTTCGGAGCACGTTCACCGGGTGAAGTCCACTGTTTCGACTGTTCCTTGGTCTCTGGTGTGTACCAGTGGATCCATGTTTCGTCGACGGTCACGAACCGACGTAGAAACTCCTTCGGATTGCGCTTAAACAGCGTCAAACACTGCTCTGAAGTAGTCTCACGGTTTCGCTTGTTGTCCGGAGTGAGCGAACGCGGCAGCCATCGCGCCGACAGTTTTCTCATGTCCAAAATTTCAAGCAGGATATGACCCACGCGGCCTTTTGAGATGCCTACTGTCTCAGCTATCTCGCGCACCTTCAATCGGCGGTCTGCTAATACGAGATCGTGGATTTTTGTTATGTTATCCTCCGTGGTAGCCGTTTTCGGGACACCTGGGCGTGGCTCATCAAAAACCGATGTGCGACCACGTTGAAACTCATTAAACCATTTTTTGACAGTCGCCATCGAAGGAGAAGAGTCACCATACACAGCATCCAAGCGCTCTTTGATTTCGCTGCGCGATTTCTTTTCCAAAAACAAGAATCGAATCACTGACCGATATTGCTCTTTTTCCATTTTTCTAAAATCCGCGGACAAGCCCACTTCCACACGCGGTCAAAACAAAACTACGAATCCGATTCGACTGAAATTTTTACAGTAGTCGTCTACGAGAATATACTACACTATAGTAAATTTCTATTGCGATAGTAGCGCCATCGGGCGGTGAGGCTAGGTACTTATTGGACCGCCCTCGTATATTATATACCGGATATTATTAATATTATTATTATTATTATTAATAGGTTACGTTAGATTAAAATATAGTTTCACCGATACTGCGCAGTGAATCTGAAAATTCATTGATTGACCTGTTTTCACTGCCCGACCGGGTAAAATATATTTCTACTAGTGAAAATATAGACTCGCTAGAAATACAAATTCACCGCAACATATGCAAAAATTGAATAAATAAAGAATTAACTTCCAGCTAGAAGATTATTTTCGGTAAAACGCTTCCATTGTGCATGATATTAATTGACATTATCAACGAATGTTTTTGTTCTCGAAATACAGGTGAGCGCAAAGTACGGACCTTTTCATCTCCGTCGTAAAGTTTCCGCTTTACCTCCGCCGTAAAGGGTCTCAACCCCGATCCGCCGCGACAAGTGCACTACTTCCGCGCCACCCTCCTTTGTTTCCCCCTCTCGCTCCGTTTTGTCATTTCCCTCTCGCTCCCTCGTTTCCTCCGACACGGCGGCGTGGCGGGAAATATCCGCCAACGGCGTCCAGCGCCGAGCACATTGACAGAGATAAATATATAAGTAGTCATCTCCGTTTCGTGATGAATATCTTGGTAACCTGGTACGGTGGGGTCGTGTTTATAAAAGTGCCGCAAATTACGAAACTAGTCCCTGCCTCGCTAAGAGCTGCCCAATTTAAGGGGTTATGCAACCCAGGGAGCCTCAAATTTAGATTGGGTGATTTTTCGACAGACAGACAAACAGACAAACGGATGGACAGACAATGAAATTATTATAATTGGGATAAAAAAAAATTTACATGTCGTGTCCATTATCGTGAATCTCCTCCGCCGTGACTGAGATGCAACGTTCCCCGTTTCAACTTTGTCTGATACAGAAAATTTCACGTACCTGCTTATTTAGAAATGAAATATCTGAAATGTAGCGCATCCGGTTTGGAAAAAAAACGTTTTTTTGTAAAATTGGGCGCAGTTTGAAAAGAAAAGATTAATACATGGCTTATCGGTTTAAAAAATTCGTATTTTACATTTAGATATTTCATTTCTAAATAAGTACATGTTTTCTTTTCTGTTTTGGACAAGCGGGCGTCGGGGAAAGTTGCATCTCTGTCAGGGCGGAGAAGCTACGCGGATACGACGCGGACATTTTTTGATGTGTAACATCTTTCCCCTCGCTTTCCTGCAATCTGTGGCAGTCATTTCGTGAAAATGGACAGAAATGCGTAACAGGAAATAAGACGCCAGGGAAGAGCGCGCAATTTCATTTAACCATTGAGCGCGCGCGGAGCACGCACGATGGAAAAAATCATCGTTTATAAACAAATCAGTGTCCAGCAAGTGTCATCACAGCCGAGACGCACACTTCCAACAGCCAACGCTTCTGATTTCGTATATATCTTACGTGGCTGGTGTCAAGTGTGTGGATGTTGTAACTTTGATATATTTTGGCTTATATCTTCGAAACTATCCAATAAATACTTTTTTTTACATGAATGTAAACAATAACTACCCTTAATGATTTTTATTCTCAAATTTTGTGTAATTTAGGTAATTATTTTTAAATATTTATTCAAAGTTTCCATACACTATTATATATACGGTACCTACCTAGTGCGGCAAAATTCAATAATAAATAAATGCAAATAAATTTTCTTTATTCCTATTTACTAATTAATAAATATATAGGTAATTTATATAAAATAACTTTGAAAACACCACTTTTTTATTGAAAAAAATTCAACTATTCATTATAAAAGTGGTGTTTACAAAGTTATTTTATATAAATTATAATTATGTCACCACAAAATAATTTTGCTATATTTGAAGAAGAAAATATATAGGTACATATTAGCTTTTTCAAATTTTGATGTTAATTTCTGTTGCTGCTCAATTGATATTTTTAATTGTGAGATGTCGTCGTGTCACATCGTGTGCGACTACTGAATGGCTCGCTCGTTTTTTTTTATTTTTTGACATTTTACAGTAAAATGATAGTCATAATAACCTATAACCTAAAGGGCTCGCGCTTCAAGTATTCCTGGGCCGGCCGCACTTTGGATACGAATTATTAAGTACGTATTCGTACGACTACTTTCGTACGTATTGGAGCGCGCCACATTGATTGCTTCTTGCGTTGACACGATCAGTTACTTTGCGCATTTCTCCAATGACGTTCGCGCCAAATGAACAATCTGTATCTTATGGAAAACTCTATTATGGCAGACTAAAATAATGACAAATTTCATGACTATCTAGCTAATAGATTCACAAATGCTAGGGAGAATCGAAGCGCAACGAGAGCTCATAACATCGGAGAAATATTTAAAAGTTTTTTTGTTCGAAGTACATAATTATACCTCACCTTCATTAAACCAAATTATTTAACTTACAGGTATTTTTTTAGTTCTTTATAGCTTCTCCGCCATGATCTGCGCTGATGGTCACGTAGTTGAATCACTTTGGTCCCACAAACATTTGTGGTCATGTGTCAAATTGACAAATTTTTCAATAGATTTCAATCCATCGTACGAAATCGCAAAAATTTCCGAACAAGTCCGGATCGTGTCGGACGTCGCATCTATACGTGCGTACACGCACTACTAAATCGTGTACAGTGTGCGATGTTCAGTACTACTTCGAAGGTTAGGAATGTACTTGCGTATTCGTACGTATACGTACTACTCAATTTCGTACGAAAACGCATTCAGTGTGCGGCCGGCGCTAGAGGGCTCGCGCGGGTCACATGCGCCACCCATTATGGTATAGGTTTTTTTGTTACACCTCTTATTTGATAAAATTAAATAACTTATAATGTGACAAATCAACTTTATTTCTTACTAAATACTTTAATAAAAGTCAACAATTTCTTAAGTTATTTGAATTATAAACTAAAGATTTCTATGAAAATTAACATATTTTGAACTTATTGACATCAACCAGTTTTTAATTCTTTGGCACATATTAATTTGGTAAATTAATCATCTTATTACAATGTTTACGAATGGGTTGTTTCTATTCAATAGCGTTTTCGTGACAGCTATGATTTTGTGATCCGGACAAACACGCCTATTACACTTGCCACATTGTTTGCAGGTGCTTCGATCTCTCGCTCTACTGCAGAAGTCACACCGTCCTTTTCCACTGCGTATTGGCAAATTTTGTGTGGCAAATCTTGCGGGTTTTAGGGTAGCTCCAGAAGAAGCCTGGCTTTCAATTTAATAGCCCTGTGTATATTTTCTTGCGTAATTCGTCGTGTAATAAGTTGTTTCACAAGTTCGAACCCGACCAGTCGTAGCACCTCTGGCAATACCTTTTGGACCTGGAGGTCTCGTCATGATATTATGGGCCCTGGTTCTAGATGTAGCTGGGGGTCCTTTTTTCATCCTATTGGAAGATTCATAAACCGCTAACTGTGACAAAGGCACACTATCTTTGTCTTCGTCACTTTCTTGTTCCGTGTCACTAACCTGAGGCGAACCAATTGGAGCTGTCTGCTCCTCTGGACCACTATCCCCTTCTTCGTCCTCTGACGAGCTACTTTCTGTGAATTCTTCCTCCAGCCATCTACTTATAATCAAATCTTTCGACGTCGATGCCATTACAACCTAAAACAATAGGTTTGTTCCATCACTTGGTAGGTAAAAAATATTTTGGCCACGTAAGTATACAGGGTTATTTGTAAAACATTAATAACCTCGCAGGACTATACTCCTGCCTTGATTATGAATCGAAAATGTTCAAGCTATCATGACCTAATATCAAAAGTTATGGAGATATGCGACATCAAAGTTTGCATTTTTTAAAAATATTTCTGACTTATTATAAGAAGCTACAATAAAGGAGTAAAATAATAATCTATAATTTTTTTTACAAACATGGCTAAAGCGTTGAAGGATGGTAGAGAAGCTTAAAGATAATATGTGGCAAGTCTATTAAGCTTGGGTAAAGAATGGACAAATCAAGAGGAAAAATTAGGTGAAGCTGGTCTTGGAATAGGGAATATGACTAAAAAAGGGTTGCTCAGATATTTTGGTCGTATAAACATATGAATGAGGTGAGGATTGTAAGAAAAACGTGTTTTATCGCACCAAAAACAGAGGACACCCGCGGAAGATCAATCAAACCAAATTACTGGAAGATGATCCTCTTAGATTTATGTAGTACCTAGTGTGGTACACAAGTAGTAAAAATTTGATGACCGTAAAAAGTCGTGGTGTCCGTGGTAAGTTTTTGATAAGAAAGGCGAGGAAAGGACAAGTGAAAAAAAATCCTACTCAAGTTTGTACGTAAATAATATATATCTTGAATGTTACTTCAAACAAATTGTATAATCATCACAACAAAATTGATACATTTAAAGTATACTGGCTGTTCGTACCCGGCATTGCTCGGGGTAAAGATTAAGTTAAAAATAAGTTTGTGGTTTATAGAGGTGAAGGTTCCATTGTTTTGCAAAGCCTTTAATGAAAACAATGTTTCCATTTATCTAGGCTAGGATGGACGAGATGTCCATGACGTAAATGGGGCCTATGTTTTCCGCTGGGTCCTCAGAAAAATGTATACAAAATTTGGATCAGATCGGTCAAACGGTGTAGATTTTAAATTTCTTCCTGAGATTAGGCACTTGGCAGCAATACTTTATTCGATTTTACGAAATATCTTTAAGATATTTAAATTGATAGCTAATAATATTAACATAATACATCTGTTTTTTTTCAGTTTTAGTGTAACCAAATATATTTTATTTGTTTACAAGCAGTATGACCATAAAGCCTTTAAATTACATAATACAAATAAATTCACAGAAAAAGGAGAAAAAAATACAAAAAGTTTTGAAAAAATCAAGTTTGCGGTACAAGGAAAATCAGAAAGTGGACCACAATAATCAATGCATTGCAGAAAATTGAGAAACTAAATGCAGGAAAAAGAAAAATATGAGCGCAAAAGAAGCCCTCCAAATAATTGCAAATCAAGTTAAAAATGTAAATTAAAAATGCAAATTTAATTGCAACATTTGTAAATAATGTAGGTAAATCATCTTGTGTTTTATGTTTTTCCTGGTACACCTAGCAGGGACGTGATACATTATACATGTATTTACTTCAGGACAAAATAATACAAGCCATTAATTAACAAATTTTTATTAATCAATTAGAAAAGACGCAATTTTCGCCACGCCAGACTACATATTATAAGGTCGAAAATTTTTCATTAACTTACCAAGTTGAAATTGGATAACGCGCCATCTCCGGATAGAATGGAGATCCGTTGGTTCGAATCCCGGTAGCAGCTAAAATATTTTTTAGTTAATTTGATTTTTCTGTATGTCTTTTTTAATTGATTAATAAAATTTGCTTAGTTAATAATTCACAGAACTTTGTTCTGAAATTGCAATTTCACAATAATAATGTGTTTTATTTAATATACCTACATTAATTAACAATTTTAAAAAGACAAATGAGGTCAGAAAAATTCTTTCATCAGACAATGCAGCTAATTTTAATTTCTTCGTTAAAACATTAAAGCTTCGATATAAATAAGCGCACTTTTCAAACCCCTCGGCTCGTGTGTGTAAAATAATATTCAACACGTAGTAGCGAAGCGGGTAAGCTCTGCCATTAAATATGCTGGTGCAGTTTACGACCATCGTTACGGGCTCCGCAAATTACACTCGTGTTAAATCGCAAAAAATATCGCGGTTAATAAATGTAAAAATAAGTTGACCTAATTTAATTCTCCCTCGTACGCTTCGCTCTCCATAGCTTTATTTTTTCCTCCGCTATCGTAAAATACTTATACTAAAACTATTAAAATGGCAGTACACGTTTGCGTGGAACTTCATACAAAATAATTGATGACTTTTTACTTAGGAAGAAACACAGAAAAAGTCAAGCCGAAATCTGGTGATAATAATATTAGTTATCAGAAAAATATTAAAAAAACTAAAAAAAACAGTCAGTTAAAACTGGGCAAAGTATTGATTTTGAATACTTGATTTGGTCAAAAAGTGACATTTTCTTCCAAGCTGGAGCAGTTGACTTTGAATTTTGGAGAAAAGTTTACAGAAACATTATTCAGGATTGCATAATAATAAAAAAAATGAAGAAAAATAAAGATTTGTAGCAACAGGAGTGAAAAGACCGTCACAGGGTGTAGATTTTTTGATTTTTTTAAAATGCTTATAATTTTTAAAACACATGACATAGATTTTTTTAAATATTTTTCCGATAACTATTATGACTTGGCCTGTCACCCTACTTCGGCTTGACGTCGAGATACGGGACATCCTGTATATTGTTTAAAATGAAATATTTACCATCGGATCCCGGAAGTTTTTCTTACTCTTACCAATTAACTATGTTAATCATAATAATGAACAATTCATTCGCTTCAATATAAGTCTAATAAAATAATAAATAACTTTATAAAAATCTATTTTTACTTTTTGAAAGGTTTTATTATTTTATTTGACTTGTATTGAAGCGAACGATTTTTTCATAATTGATGTATTATGTATGATGTACTGTAATAATAGTTCAACATTTTGCAAAAAAGTCAGAAATTTTGAAAAAAAATGCAAACGTTCATAATGCATATCTATAACTATAACTATTGACATTAGGTCATGGTTGCTTGAACATTTTCGGAGTGGTAGTGGTTTATACTAATTTAATTAACACTCTGTTATAATGTCTAACCACAAAGTTAACGCTTTAAATATTCGATATATTAATAATATGAACATTTTCGACTCACAATCAAGGCAAGAATCCACCTGTAAAGTATTGTGGACTAACTCTGTTGCACACGCACATGCGTACATATTCTTTAATCGTGAAAATGAGTCCTTTTATACAACATTAACTTAAAACCCTAGCTTCGCCCCTTTTGCTTTACATATTATTACCTTTTTACCGCCACTAAGCCAGTCAGTCGCATTTCTAGGGTAAATAAAATACCTCGCCGTTACCTCTCCATCCCCGGATGTTGCGCCCCTCCGTTGAAAGGAAAGCGGGAATGTGAGAACTTGATAAAACCACCCCTTGTAGACATTTCGTGACAAATCTCGAATAAAAATGATTGTATCTAATTCTGATTTACTTAACACATCGTACACTTAGTAGATGTAAAAAGATAGTGGCTGTAAGATATAACATACACAGTAGTTTCAAAAACTAAAACTTGCGTTCATATACTTTGCCAACCATTTGTAGGTATATTCTAAAGTGAAAGTGTCCTACAATTTAAACTATTTTGACTTATGTGATTATTTCCCTCGGCCATTAGAGCATGGATATTTCCTTGTACGTTTTTCTTCGTACGTTTTCGGGAAAATTATTTTTCCTGAACCACCCTTCCTGACTACAATTCTCATCTCGCAATTATTCGCCTACGTACGGCAAGGATTCGTACGGCGGTATACTTGATTCTACAATCCGCAAACCATTGTCAAGGTAATTTTTATAACAAGATTCTTTTCTGTTTGTTTTACGTGAATATTTTTTATAGGTAGGCAGTAGGTTGTTTTTCAACATTTTTGGTGCTTATAGGTTGCATTTGGAAATGTTAAAATATGTTTTCTGATTTAATGTTGCAACGGTTTGTTTCATATTTTCCAATTGTTTTTGATATTGATGACAAATATTGAAAAACTTGCCAGTGAGAAAATTTAAAAATATAATTTATGAAACTGTAGATGAGTTCTTTTCTCATTAAATGACCCTTCCGGAGGTGACTTTTGGGTATACAAATAATAATAGAAATAAAAATGTACATACCGTGTTTTCTTACTGGCAATACACATATTTATCTGCTTAATGATCATTTCACCATTAATATTTGATCTAGGTGTGTGATATATAATTTAATTATAATATGATTGTATTTTTCACGTACCTATCCATTTTTGAGTTTGTTATTTATTATTAATAAAAGCATATGCACGTGTTTTTGTATGTACCTATGTGTAATTATAAATATGTATGTAGATATATATTTTCATGCATGTGGGTATATATTTACATAAGTAATATAGCACTATGTTATGTAGATATGAGATTTATTTTATTGTAAAAAGTGTAAAGCTGTTGAAATAAATAAATAAACCCTAAGCAATATTGATTCTCCTATCTATTTAAGGGCTTAACTTAACGAAATAACTCAATCTGTCTAATTCATCTAAAAATCATGATTATTGCGAAATTTATACTTGTATCTGATTGTCTTATTTATTCAAATTATATAAAAGCCATGTTCTTTAAGTCCTCTCAACACTAAGCTAAGAAAATGTTTAATAATCATTTATCAAAATAAAAATAAAAAACTCTTCCAGACATAACGTACCCGGCACGACAAATAATAACAAACGAACATTTTCCGATAATTCACATTCGCTGTCTAAATTATCTCCCTGTCTGGGTTTATTTTCGAACTTTTATCTCTTTCTCGTGTGACTCACGGATCGCGGACGGAGCGTGTGTCGCAGCGGCGTCAAAACATTCACCGCAAAATAAAAACATTTATGAATAATAATATTTTATCCTTTGTCCTAAATCGAACCACGGACGACCGTTATTTCCCTGTCGCTGTTATCTGCCATTTATCACCGCTACTAACAACTATCTGCGTAGCATGCTGCGTCCGAAGTTCCTTAACCTCTCAGTTAAGTTTTGCTCGCCTTACTTGACGTTAACCCGAATCCTTCAAGGTCCGTTTCGAAAGAATCCTAAACCAATTGGGTCAAGAACATGTTTTTTGATAAAAATACCTCACTATACGCTCCGGCCGATGTTTTATCGATAAAAATACTCGCCGCGCGGCCAGCTTACTAGCGAAGGGAAAAACTACATTTCAAAATGAAGACTGCAACACACACACATTCACCAGTTTGAATACTACAATGTGTACACTACATTTGTAGTAAAAACTACATGAAGTGAACTAATTGTAGTACTAATGATATGAACCAATTGTAGTACTAATGAAGTGAAATAATTGTACTACTACAAAATTGTAATGACCTACAAGAAGTATTTCTTGAAAAGTGTGCTACTAGAAAATTTTCAAAACCATGGGGGGGAGGGATTGTTTCAGTTTCCAGAGATTTCTTCATTCTATCCCAAAATTTTTCAAACTATAGGGGTGGGAGGGTTGTTTCAATTTTCAAAAATTTCTTCATTTATCTACATTGACTTCCCAAAAATTTAACAGAAAAAATGTACTATTTGAAGTATTTACTCGTACAGTAGCCGGCAAACATCTTGAAATTTTACGGCATAGTGGGGGGAAGTTTGCGCACGTACCTTTCCACCCAAATTTTGTCTTTTGCGCATTCCCCCACTACGCCCAAGAATTTCAAGAAGTTTGCCGGCAACTGTACTTTCAATAACTTTGAAGTGTGTGTAGTTTGTGTTATACACTTCTCATCTTTTGAAGTGTAGGCACACACACTTCAAAAGATGAAAAGTATATACTTCAATGTAATGTAGTACTGCATTGTAGTAGTTAGTACAGAGCGGATCCATTACTACAGCTTACTATATAACCAGACAAGACTTTTGACTATTATTTAACAGAGGAAAAATTTTGATCGTAATCTTAGTAGCGCGATCATTCTGCAATCTTAGCTGGGACAGTCTGGTATTTGTTTCGGAGACTCGCCTCTAAAGTCATACACAGTTGAGCGTGGAGCAGAGTGTCATTCATTGTCAATTGTATTTTGTGCGTAAAGTGGACTGAACAACTAATGCACATAGACAGAAGAGATCAAAGTCCCATCCGTATAAACCCACGTTAGTGTTAACAGTATTTTTTAGTATATAGTTTTTAATATATAGTTAACAGTATAACAACAGTATTGTACACAGTTGATGCTAAATATAACATTAATTACATTATAAATAACGAAAAATTTTGTATCGTGGCATAAGGAATATTTTATTTATATAATTTCCTAATTTTTTAATATATTAATTTAATAAATACAAAGAATTTAAACATAAAAGGTAAGCATAAAAGCCAATTATAGCTTTTCACTGGTAGTAACAGCATATCGTATTTGCATAATATATATATATACTAGAGATGAAACGGATAGTGATTTGGCCGGATACCGGATATCCGGCGAGCTCCTAAGCCGGATAGCCAGATATCCGGCCACCGAATGTTCGGTCCATAGTCACGGAAATAACGCCATTTGTTATTGTTATAATTTATATATTACAAGATAATCAAAAAAAATGTGAACAATGAAACAAAGATCGTTTGCCGTTTTTTATTGTGCCGCGCGTGCAAATAGAGTGCAAATTTCTCACGGTGAGGAAGGAAAAAAAGCAGGTTCCTCATCCATTATCCATACTTTCTGTTAGATATGAAGTGAATAGAAGCAAAGACAGCAATATCCAAAAAAAATGTTTTGAATGCAGTCACCGACGAATTTGAAATGTACTGATTTCGAGATTTTATAAGAAATATAGATCTATCCATTCCAAAATGATATTTTCAAAACACTATTCAAAGCAAAGAAAGCAATATAGAATTCAACTAATCAGCCCTCACGAATTTATCACGTGACAAAATGGCTTTATACTAAAGTCGTTTTGTACTAAAGTGAGATTGGTTGAGCTCACCGTCAAGTTGACGGTGAGCTCCGGACCCAAACGGTTGTACGCTTTTTGGAGAAGCAGCTCATCGACAAGGCGCCCTGAAGACGAACAGTGAGATCTGTTCGAAACGTCGGCAGACGACTGGTCCTGACGACCAGAATTTGACGCGGGTTACCCCCAAAGTAGTTAGAACTAACACATATTGTACCCGTGAAAGCCTTCGATTTAAACATTATATATATTATATATATATAATATATATATATATATATATAAAATTATAATAATTTTAATAATTATATATATATTTTTTAAAAAGCCGAAAAACTTGTTGGAATAATGTCATTTGATGAATCTTTC
The DNA here is from genome assembly GCA_016648135.1 of Agrypnia vestita. Classification (NCBI taxonomy): domain Eukaryota; kingdom Metazoa; phylum Arthropoda; class Insecta; order Trichoptera; family Phryganeidae; genus Agrypnia; species Agrypnia vestita. The sequence goes on along the minus strand of JADDOH010023632.1, from coordinate 227,582 downwards.
AATAGTGGAAGTATATCGCCATTTCCTAGGCCTGCTAAAAGAAACAGAAGTGACGAGACTTTCACTGATCAAATGATGATTCCATTTCTCGAAACGATTCCGAAAGCTCACGATACATTTCGGGATTGTTTCGACGAAGTGGCAAATGAAAAAAGCAAACTTTTATATTGCATATCTCCATAACTATTGATATTAGGCCATGGTTGCTTGAACATTTTAGACTCATAACATAGTCAGGAATCTACCTGCCGAGTTTCTGCTGCTAGCTTTGGTACACCCTGTATATTCGCTAGTCAGCTAATTCAAAATAGTATCCAAATTTTACAAAATGTGCCAGAATTTACCTTTCAGCTTCTTGTAGCGTAGAGCGAAGGACTATTTTCTGAAGCCGGTCTTGTTTACGAAAACATGCGCAATCGCTTATTCCCTAAAAATGCAAAGAAATTAGTGTTCACCCATCTTAATTTATCATTGGTTAATTTTGAATACTAATCAATTTATTTATTTATTTATTTATTTAATGTTTATGGAAGACCAACAGCACAAAAAAAAAGCATAGAAAACATTGATACAATATAGATGGCCAATTACAGGTCTCCACATTTAGAAATATGTCAGTAATGATAAATATTTATGATATACTAAGGCATATTAATTATATAGAAAGAAAGAATAAAAAATTTAAACAAACAGAAATATGTCAGTAATGATAAATATTTATGATATACTAAGGCATATTAATTATATAGAAAGAAAGAATAAAAAATTTAAACAAACAGAAATATGTCAGTAATGATAAATATTTATGATATACTAAGGCATATTAATTATATAGAAAGAAAGAATAAAAAATTTAAACAAAAGAAAAAGAAACTTAATTATTACGTGGAAAAAAATTCAGCACTCAAAATTTTTCTTAATCTTGTGTGGCTGCACTCGAACAGATCAATATCCAATAATCTTATCAGTTTATTGAATGCATCGCATACCCTCAAGAAATATGAATTCCGACGATAGTTGGATGAGGTAAAATCAATGTGAAAGACTGGGTTGTGTCTACGAGATCTACAGGGAACATGGAATTTTAGTCTATTTAATAGTTCAGGACAGTCGACGTTGCCTGATACAATTTTTAGTAGGTACATCAAATCACCTATTTCCCGACGTCTGTATAAAGGTAGGATGTGATATTTTTTGCATGAACTGTCATAATCGTCAGAAACGCAATTGAATTTAAAGTTGAGAAAGCGAATAAATTTTTGTTGAGTAAATAAATAATAACAATTTTTCTGTGATTATGTGGTTTTCATTTGCCTGCAAGTATCTTCCTTTAACAATTTACTGCCGAAAATTTTTTGAAATTTTCGCAATTGAATGAATATCCGGTATCCGGCCGGATATTGAGGTACTATCCGGTATCCGGCCAGATATTAAAAATAGGTCGGATACCGGATAGTTACCGGATATCCGTTTCATCTCTAATATATACAGGTGTCTCATAGCTAGTAGCAAAAACTTTACAGGTGGATTTCCTGCCTTAACTATGAGTCGAAAATGTTCAAGCAACCAATGACCTAATTAACATAAATAGTTATGGAGATTACAATTTCAAAGTTTGCATTTTTTTCTCAATATGTCTCTGTATTTTTTTTAAGAAGTTGAACCAGCATTACAGTTACTTATATTGATTATGAAAAATTTATTTGCTTAAATACAACTCAAATAAAATGCTAAAAACCTTCTAAAAAATTCTATTTTTGCAAGATTTTTATTATTTTATTCGACTTGTATTAATGCAAATGAATTTTTCATAATGATAGTTAAACTTAAAAAAAAAATACACAAACAGAAATATTGAGAAAAAAATGCAAACTTTGATTGCTACATATCTCCATAACTATTGATGTTAGGTCATTGTTGCTTGAATATTTTCAACTCATTATCAAGGCTGGTATCCACTTGTAATGTTTTTGCTACCAGCTTCGAGACACCCTGTATGATATAGTATATTGATAAAACTAGATGGATGTAATTAATAGAAAAATAATAACATATTTTATTTGAAAAATGGCTCGAAAAGCATGCGCCATGGTAGGATTATTTTGAAATAAGTCTAAATTGTACTTTTTTCTGAGTTCATTAAATTTGTTCCAATTTCGCCAAAAATAAGTATTTCGCCTGTAGTTTGCAGAAACAAGGGAAACAAAAGCAGAAGGTTACTTCTTACAACTTTAGGAGAAACATTAATGGAATATACTATTTGTTACAGTTATTTACATATTCAGAATATTTTGAGTTTGTCCAAATTTTTCAGAACACAGTACTGGATTTTGTCCCAGGAACATCATTAATCAAGGTATATTATTGACGTCTCATATAGACGAAATTATATTTTTTTTATGGGAAAGTAGGTATTGAAGTCTTTGGGTGTTCATAGGGCTTACGATGTATCGTACGGCTGGTTTAATTGATCACTTTACACAATGTAAAGTTCACCATTTCCACCCATGATATTATAGAATACCACATCTATCAATTTTTTTGGAAGTTGAATTTATGCTGGGACAAAATCCAGTACTGTTTTCTATAAAATTTTTCAAATTCAAAATATTATCAATGTAAAAAACTGGTTGTATACACTTTGAATCATTTATTAACCCGCTGACAAGCCGAAAAAACATATGATTTTTTTAAATACAAAATTTGTGATAACAAACCAACGTATGTATTGAAATTATTTGTTATTATTTTGAATGCGCTAAAAATGATATTTTTAAGATGTTGTATGTGAGAGATAAATGTTTCACATTATAATCGTGTTATTTGGTGAAGTGGATTTACCGCATTACGTATATTTAGTTTAATTTTTCGTTAAGTTCAAAGTTAATTAAAAAACAAGATTAATTGCTCCATTTTTTTTGTACACGTAAACTTAATGCCATCTATCACGCACGGATATCCTGACACAGAAACAATACAAATAATTCATTGCAAACATTTTCTCTTCTGATATTATTAACTGTTACGGCGGTCACTTTGTGGTGCAACATTATTATTTTAAAAAACGAGATTAATGTATTTTCCGTTTCTTAAAATTTCGGTCAACTGTTTAATATTTTTCCGCAGTCGGTTTTTTACTCTTGTCACTTTAAAGTCAGTCACTGACTAATCTGTGGCAAGTACATATAAATTATTTTATATATAGGGGATGAAATTAATATTTCATTCCTTTCACATCTTTAAAAAAAATAACAATTACTCTGTCGATGCCCTTTATCTATATATAAACTAGTGGGTAAGAAAATAATTTTTGATGAAAAGTGAACATTGTATTTTATTAATATAATGATAAAAACACCACCAACAAATTTTGGAAAAATTTTAAAAATGGTTTGTATTATTTTTTTTTAATTTACATCAAATTTAAAACAACGTCACACTGGCGCGGTGTACATAACCTATCAAGTGCGTTGTTGCATTACCGTCTATCGCGAAACATATATACATATATAACACTGTCTCTTTCTCGCATAGATATCGTTCACGCACACTAATGACATGTATAGGTAGTATACTCTAAGCGTCCTTGAAGCACCGTAACCAAAAAGTCGACCAATAATTTTAAAATTCGTTGGTTTCAGCCACAAACCACCAAAATATGAACAGATGAACTTACGTGAATAACTTGGTACAAAACCTTGTGCCACGGCCGGTTCCAATACGTTTGACTTGTTTGTAAAAATTACTACGAGCTTGTAAATTTTCAAACAATTGTGAAAAGGTCAAACTAAATGCTCTTTAAAAGTATAATGTCTTAGTGAATAAGTCGCGATTCATTACAGGAACGCCTTTTTATATAAGAGACTCGGTTTGGAACGAAATGAAAAAAAAAACAACGTCTGTTGTAAAAAAATACGTTTTGTTTATTATATTATTATAAAGGATTTAACAAATACTTTATCTGCGGTAAAAATATTTCTTAAACATACGCGCAGGGGACATTCTTCCGCTGTGACCCAAAGAACGAATTTGGTTAATCTCTGTAAATCTTTATATAATGTGGTTTCAGCCTTGTTTTTTTTTTAAATAGAGATGCGAACACGGAATACCTACGTGTCACATGAATATTCTTACTATTTTCAAATTAACCTAAACGCTAACTTATGGTCTGGAGTGAGGTTCGAACCCGCGACCTTCGGATCACGAGGCGAGAGTCCCAACCACAAGACCGACTTGTTTGTGCTTAAGTTTTTCACCTCGCTCCTGTAGTAAAATCCCATTCTCGATAGGTAGACGACATTACCAGAACTGTATGAAGACAGAAAAGAGCAAAGGAGAAGTCTTCGTCCAGCAGCGGATCCGCAATGGTTGTTAGGATGTAATCAAACTGGAGGAGTTCGCCGCCTGTGACGTCACAATGTGCCCTTCAATGTGAACTGTACACATTGTCCCTTCGCAGGCATCTGGGTCGAGTCTGTTTCCCACAATCCTTGACCTGATCTCCCCAACTGTACGCTCTTGTTGTTCGTTTAAACGAATTGACGAAAAAATAAATAATTTCCTTCGTTTGCATTGGGAAATTATTATTAATGTATTAAAATAGCTATTCGACCGCCAATATCTACATACATTACCGGCCATAATCTGAACTAAGCAATATTGCTATTTCTGAATCTTGACAGTTATTGTATAACATTGTAATGTCGCCAATTTTGATGTTTTAAGTTTGACAGATTTGAAATTAATGAATTCAATCAAACAGAAATAGCAATATTGCTTAGTTCAGAATACGGCCGAATATGTGGGGTATAAAAACAAAGGCAAAAATATCCAAAAAAAATAATTAAATGTTGTCGTCGAAGATTGCTCATTTATAATGTACTGAATTCGAGATTTTATAGGAAACAGCCTATAAATTTATAAGAAACATAATTTCGGAAGCGATAGATACATCTAGAATTCATTACATTTTAAATTAGTAATCCTCTGTGACTGCATTCGAGCAACAAAAAGAGGCTATAAATATATATGTACTAGGGCTTAGCAAAGACGCTAACCAATGTTTCGTCATTTTTGACGGGTTGCAACTAGTATGTAATATAATTACATATAATATACCTATAAAGCCTCAAAGTTCAATATATCGTAACAAATTTAAACATGAATTTAACACGCGAATATCACATTAAACTGAATAAATAATGGAAATATTTTTTATTTATCGTTTTGTAAACTCTGGGCCAACAAGATTTGTTGGGTTAATTTTGTATTTTTATCTTAATCTGTACATATTTATTATGTTGGTTTATTCTGTGTATATTAATGTAAGGCATTAAAAAATGTAGGTACGTGATAAATAAAAGAGTACCTATATACAATGTTGTTTTTCTTTATAATTTTTATTTTATTAAATCAAATTTTTTATTGCTAACATACGGATATTTCAATTCGATATACCATTTGTTTAAAGCAATCGGCTATATATTTTTTCTTTCTTCAAATTGCTCTCAATTTTACAAAAACATAAATGTTCTTTTCCAAATCCGATATGCTACATTCATATTTCATTTATTTAAATAAGTACATGATCTTCTTTTCTGTATCCAACAAACGTGCACCGGAGAATATTGCACGTCAGTCGCGGAGGAGTTCTACGGAAATAGACTTAACGCGGCCATTTTTTTTTGAAAATATTCCGATATACAAATATGTATCTTAACTCGTGCCAATAAAAAATAAAATAATTATCCAAACTAAATATTGTTCAGAATATTTTGGGTTTGTCTAAATTTTTCAATAAACACAGTACTGGATTTTATCACAGAGGACATCATTAATCAAAGTATATTATTGATGTCTCATAGAAACGAAATTATATTTTTTTTTATGGGAAAGTAGGTATGAAAGTTTTTGAGTGTTCATAGAGCTTACGATGTATCGTACGGTTGGTTTAAGTGATCATTTTTCACAATATAACGTTCACCATTTCCACCCACGATAGAATACATCTATCAAATTTTTGGAAGTTGCAGACATATTTAAGTTTTACAATCCGTTTCGCGTATGTGTTGTAATTAACATCAGCGCCACCGGCGTCCAAAGCTTTTTCATTCCCCTTATCGAATACAGATGTCACTAATGAGGTATCTATATTATTGGATTTTTTATAGCAATATCCTTTATATGTGTAGTGAAGTTTCACATTCAAAAATTTGATAGATGTGATATTCTGCCATGGGTGGATTGGTGAACGTTACATTGTGTGAAGTGATCACTGAAGGGGGAATACCTATCTACGAAGCGCGAAAAAAAGACAATTTTCGTGATTTTTTTTAAGTCCATAATTATAAGTCCTCCATTTTGCTTAGACTTCCCATATCATCGAGCACTCTTCACAAACATAATAGAAACAGGTCTTACGTTTCTATTATGAAAGAGCCCGAATGGCAGCTACCTACGTGTATCGCGGTGCGTAATCAACAAATAGATGCCACTATTATCAGCTATAACTTTGTTATTTATCTGAATATTTGCTTGAAATTTTCATCAGACATTCTTAAGATCTCAAGCTTTAAGAAAGTGCAAAAATTTTAAAATCGATTTTTTCGAAATATCTAGGTAGGTATTCCCCCTTAATAGACTATTGACTCGACACAGGATGAAAATATAACACTTGCCCTTAATTTTAGTTCTCGGGGATAGCGAGCAGCTCGCTATGTGAACAGTGCTCTAGTTCCTGCTCCCGAGAGAGTTGGATTGACGCGAACATTTGAACCGGAAAATCGGGTCATGGGGTGTCGCTAATGCGGGAGGTCGTAACGGGGTCAAATTGGAGTTCTTCCGTGACGCTTATGGCGTTAACCGCCATCATCTTGGCCGTGCACGACATTTGTCCGGCGCGGACTTGTGCTGACGTCGCGCGTCGCTCCGTCCCGTTCAGTTAATGACTGTTCCGGTTAGCTTGCACCGATAGATTATAATTTTATCCAAGACCTATTCACGAGTGTTGTATTTTTTAATTTTTTGTTCTGAAAAATATCTCATTTTTGCGTGGTGCAATGCATGCCGTTCATGGGATCTTCTTTTTTGCGAAGCTGTTTTCTAAATTGTCTTAATTTGATTTGAAAAAGATAAAAAAAAATATTTTTTTTAATATGTAATTTAAATTTAAAAATACAAATATTGTTAAAAATATATACTGGTCTACAAAAATAATTTAAAAAAAATTGAAATAATAATTTTCGGGCGTATTCTAGTGTATATGTTAAACAATTCATATATTCACTAAAAATATTGTTTAATATTCCACTTAAATGTCATTGTCATCTGCGAAATCTACGTGTACTACAGTAGCCGGCAAACATCTTGAAATTTTACGGCGTAGTGGGGGAAAGTTTGCGCATGTACCATTCCACCAAAGAGACCCAAATATTGTCTTCTGCGCATTCCCCCACTATGCCAAAAAATTTCAAATAGTTTGTCGGCAACTGTACTATGTCACGGAAAGAACTATAGATGTATCTAGAATAGTTCATTAGAATATATGAAACTGATTTATAACATATATATGTACCTACCTACAACTTTAATTTTTTTTATGTGTTGATGTTCTTACAGCAGAATAGGTGAACGTTACGTTGTGTAAAGTGATAACTTAAGCCAGCTCACAAAGCTCAAAAGCCCTGGACCACCCTATAAAGACTTCCATACACGTTTTCCATATAAATAGCTTCGTCTCTGTGAGACTACTATGATTTAACTTAACTGATTTAGAAATTGTCTGATGACATTATAATATTTTTGGGTTAAATATGTAGGTTTACTATACTATATAAAAGTATGTACGATAACGATTTCTGCGCTTGTGGATGACAACTTACTAGCCCAAGCGATCTTTAAATTGCTAATCTAAATATAATAATTTCGTTGTCTGTCCGTCTGTCTCCGTAACGTCGTGCAACGTCCGTAATTTCGTTCGAATTCACGGCTAAAAAAAAACAAATTAAACGGCCGGAGGTGGGGCTTGAACCCCGGCCAGCAAACCCGAAGGCGGCAACGATAGCGATATTGCTACCGCTGCCTCTCCGCGGACCGCCAAAATATATAAATATATACTAGGGCCTAGCAAAAACGCGAATCAATGTTCCGTCATTTTTGACGGGTAACAACTAGTACGTATAATAGTTTGACATGTTTATATAATAAATCTTTACGCGGATTGATTTTGCATTTAATATCACGAAACCGTTGAAATAAAAATAATAAATCTTATGTCTTATTAATTTTTTTGCTGATTATAAAATATGACACATTCAAAATTAAATTCTTACTCTGATTTAATATTGTTAGTGATTTTTTTTTTATCGATCATTAGGAAATCTTTAAATGAATAAAATTTATGGACAAATGGGTTCACAGTTATCTCATCTATGTATTAAAAACTGAATGTCTGTCTGTTCTCCATATAGCCCTACTCCCTTTAACCGATCTAAACCAAATTTTGCTCTCTTTAGTAGGTACTCTGCGCAAAACACAGGCAATCTCTCTCTTCTTGTAGCCATTTCATTACAAACCACTCCCTCCAATGAGTATTATACAAGAATGCCTTTCATTTCAAATTTTGCATCCTCTTCTTGGTCATCATTCCTCCCGAAATCAATGCAATCAAAATTTTGTTCATTTGCACTCCAGTACCCTTGAGAAAATATTGTCATTCCACCCCACCTTACTGTCACACCTGAAACCCGGGATACACCATGCACAAACCGCTAGTATTTTTAACCCATTTACAAATTCAAAACGTGCTGCATTTTCTTGGAATAATGAACATACTTTACATTATTATTAATACGTTAGTGTATTAGCGAAAGCTCATTAATGTTAATATAATATAATACATTTTGATTTCACTTATGCTTTAGTTAGTCGTTATTTAACATGTCGGTTGGCAGCGATATGTTTTATCCGCATAATCCTGCAGAGAAAACGAAACCAACGAGCGGCAAAAGGACTCGCCGAGCGGAATTACACCATTTTCCGGAATATTTTCTCCGGCATGCACAGCGTGTCTATTTTTTTACTTCCCTTGCAGGTGTGCATCAGCTGTTTTTCTCTGTCTTTTCTTCTGTCGGCAATTGAATGAGGAGAATGTACAATATAACCGCCGCAATAAATGTTGAATTCCCCGCCTCTCGAATAAACTAGAACAGCCGTCCTTAACAATAATTTGGAATCGCGAATCCCCTGGCGAAGAAAGTTAATTTGTACTTTCTGTGAGTGCGCAGAGTACAATTAAATTCCCCACAATCGCTGTCCAGGGTGTCCACATTAAACTTAACAACTACTGTCTATTGAATCTTGAAGTGATGATAAATTATAGCGGTGGCACCGTGGTTCACGATTATTATCTTAAATGATTGCGGTTGTATATATTCTCAATGATGATTAAAATCAAGAAATCAAAATCGATCTATTTATATGGGAAAGTTATTATGGAAGTCTTTGGATGTTTATAGGGCTTACGATCTATTACTATGAATGGTATAAATGATTACTTTACACAATGTAACGTTCACGATTCCACCCATGATTGACCACCGCGTCTATAATTTTATGGAAGTTGTATATTTGTTATTAAATGTATGCAGTACGTTTCCTTTAACTTACGTTACCAACAACCATGGTTAAAATGCGTCATCGCCGTGAACCAGTACATAGATGTCGCCGCTGGTAATGCGATATATATATATTTTTGACTAGAGTATGAAGCAATATTCCTTTTCATGTGTATATGATATTCATCCGAATTATTTATATATATACACTAGAATACGCCGGAAAAATATTTCAAATTTTAACCCTTTTGTAGACCAGTTTTTATATTTACAATTTAATAAAAATCATTTTTTAATAAAAACATCAATTTTTTTTTGTTGTTTTCCTGATGAAGAAGCCATTGGCTTCGAAACATGTTGATTTTTTTCAATAAATAAGTGGTTTAAACAAAGTTAATTTATATTAATTATAATTATGTTACCATAAAATAAATTTGCTACATTTGAAGAAGAAGTTAATAAAAATCTTTTACCAAGACGTTCATTTTGAATTGCACCCGAAATTCCATGATTCTGCGTATATCGTTTTATGTGTATTTAACATAGAAAAAAACTTTATATTAAGAGGCCCTAGTACGCCATTTGCGTATTTGTTTAATAAGTCTATCCATTTTTCATGGATCATTCTTTTGATATTTATAATGGTTTACAAATTTTACATACAAATTATACAGAATTACATTTTGATAAATTAGAAATTTTGGAAATAAGAAAGTGTTAATAAAGTATTCATTTACGAGTGATATACTGCGAAAAATTGTAGTTTAAAGAATAGCTTTACGTTTTATTCGATTTAAGTGATTTTGTACATTGAACAGTTAATTAATTATGAATGTTTCTAATTTATTTTTTGCAAAAAGTTTAACTATCATTACAGTAACTAATGTAGATTATGAAAAATTCATTCGCTTTAATACAGGTCGAATAAAATGATGAAAACTTTGCGAAAATTGAAAAAAGTTTTTTTTTTTACAAGGTTTTTATCATTTTATTTAAGTTGTATTGAAACAAGTGAATTTTTCATAATCGATATTATAAGTTACTGTAATGATAGTTCAACTTTTTGCAAGTCAGATATATTGAAAAAAAAATGCAATCTTTGATACTGCATATCTCCATAACTGATAGACTCATAACAAAGGCAGGAATCTACCGGTCAAGTTTCTGCTGCTAGCTCTGGTACACCCTGTATAGTAGTGAAGACACAGTAAATTTTTATTATATTAATAAAAATAAGATTACTTAACGCCATTAAAAAGACATTTACGTATTGTTATGAGATAAAAGTAATTTGTATTTTCAAATATTGTCTTAAAAATCAAAAATAATCATATATTAGAAAAATTTTCAATCCGATAATATATTTTAACATCGCAGAGAAATAAGCACATCTCTCGTGTGCCTTGGTATGGAAAGGCACATCAAGCTCACCGGTGAACATGCAAATTTAATGCACATATGGAAAGGGTCACGCACACAGCACTACGCGATTGAAAATCACGCGTTGAAGTTTGCGCATTTCTGTTTATTCAAATTACTTAAATGAACCAAGAATACTGTATGAATACTGTATATTGTTAGAATTTTTGTTAAATTTTTCGATGGTGGCGCCATTCTCGCGCGTAGTCCAGTGTTAGAAATGTGAAACTTTGCTACTTCACTATGTGCTGGGGACTCTTAATTAACTACTCTTTGCGTGAAGGCTACAAATTCCCATACATCTTACGCGCATTCTTTGAATTTGGCTGTCCAAGATTTCATGTTATTACTTACTTACCATCACGCTGTTTCCCCGTGGGGGTAAACAGAGAGGATAGAGCGCCACACTCTTCTGTCCTGAAATACAACTCTCGCCTAATCCACATTCATACATCTTCGCATGTAAGCTCGCTGGTTGTTGAGGCTTCTAACGGGACCATCTTACAGTATCTGGTTAATCTGGTCATGCCACGTCTTCCGCCTTCTCTTTCTGACGCCATCAACACTTGCATTATATATCTCTCTTACTATTATTTCCTAATTTATTCGCTCAATATGCCCAAACCATCTGAGCGACACTTTTTAATTCTATTAATTATGCTAAGACCAGCTTTACATTCGTTCCTAATATCTGCATTCTTTACTCTATCATAAATTGATTTGCCACACATAGTCTGAGGGATCTCATCTCCACTGCTTTCAATCTACTTTCGTTCCTCTTCTGCCAGCTCTAGGCTTCGCTTCCATACATCAGTGTTAATAACTAGAAAATAAAATGCAAAGATAATTTGACAAGTTGAAGATCGTTTGGAACAATATTTTGATTATATTTTCTTAAATCCAGTTTTTTCTTTTTGCGGATGGTAAAAGGTGTTACTCAACTATTTTAACTCTTTCCGACGATTTAGACATCTTCTCTGAACTAACTAATATTTAATTTTGGACTAGTAGGCACATTATTTTTAAGTTTTAATTTTCCTTGAATTGTTTAGACTGGCTCTGCTCGACATTTTAAGTTTTTTAAACTTAATATTCTAAAACGTTAACCTTCTGTAGGTTACGAGGGTCTTCGTCTCCCATGATAATAACGTAATTTAATGATCTACCTACCATGGTGCGAGGATTATATATCATATTTTTTTATATTTATGGATATTTATGGCTTGATTTTTATTTTTGATATATTGCCATGTGTCCCGCAATAAACCGCCTTACCTCTGGGACACATCACATTCACCGGCTAGCTTCAGCAGGTCGCACCAAGGATCTCAGATAAAGCCATCTCGTCAGCGCTCCACTGACCGCTCCCGTGTCATATAGATGTGTAGTGTGGACAAAGCGAGTATGTAGTGGGTAGGTAAATTATAAGATTCACGGGAAATTAAATATGAACAAAGGCGGTGGATTCTATAGCTTACAATTTAATAATACAAAATGGTACAAAGGATTCATCACGGTGGTGGTCACTGCCGCCCCGCGAGCCATCATAATTTTTGAAAGAATGGAATTCTACACAAAATCGGCAGCGGTCTCCGACGCGCCGCAAATCAAATTAAGCAATAATAACAAAACATTGCCGCCGTAAGGTCCACGAATGACTGATTTAAATAAACAGAGAATCAGAAAAAGTCACGAGTATACTTCGGGCCCTACGGTCGGCGGAAAACAAATAAAACTACAAATTAATTATTAGATATAGCCCCTCAATATAACCGCTGAAGGCAAACAAAATTAAAATACAGGCAAATACGGCACTCAATTATTAACAACTAAATATCTCTTAGTTCCGAAGCACAGAAAATGGATTTGGGTGGACATCGTCGCAAACGAAGACGATCGGATGGCCACATCTTCCTGGATGTGCATCTTACCGACGCTGGGGTAATTTCACCATAGTCAAAATTAACGATACCCACTTGTTGATTGTAGAGAATGATTCGGACCATACTTCAATCACGGCGATTGCCTTCGCTCCACGTCAGGCTCGCCACCCATCGCGACCCGACACGGACGTGGACCGAATTCATCCTCGGTCTGTATCACTGGTTCCACATCGAGGACCACCCGACTCGGAGAACTCCGATCTCCTGGAAAACATTTATCCGCCTCGCCTCCGTCGCCGGGAGCTGGCGGGTATCAATCTGGCAGCATACAACGAGCAGCCGAGAACGGGCGGCCATGAACAGATCTGCGAAGTCCATCGGAATTCCTTAACGACGACCATCGTGCGTCATTTGCGACGTCCAATCGGGAGTCTTTTATAACATCCAAACGGGCCCTGAAGGAGATACTACATTAGAATACGAATACTAAAACCATGCACGGGAGATGAGGATACGTCGCCTTATTTTACTCACCAGATCGCAAGATTTCGAAGACGCGATTCTGGGCCCGATATTAATAATTGCGGACGAGCTACTTACGCGCTGTCACCTGCCTTTCAATGGCGGAAGAAAAAAGTTTAGGCAACATAGCGGGCGACCATGCCAGGTGTGCCACTCGCGCGGTAAAAAACTTAATTAAACGGGTAGGAACCCGTAACATCGCAATATATCCAAAAAACTTTCTGCGGTCGTTAATAGATAGCGCCAGTTGTATTTTAAAAAGGGCTACAGGTTTTTTTTATATCTGCGGTCGTTACCAGATTGCGCTAGTTGTATTTAAAAAAACGTATAATCCGTTTTTTATTTCACACAAAGAAACAAACACCCTTAACACTACATTAGAAAGAGCAACTTTTATAACTTATATATAACAAGCTTTTTTCAGTATGCAATTAATTTATTTAATAAATAATTATTCATGTACAAAATAAAAATATTTTTCCTAATTATTTCGAGTTTGTATCAAACAACGTGCAAAAAAGGAGAAAAAAAGGTTGGATATATATTCAATTTTTGATATATGTCGGATATACAGGGTTATTTGTAAAACATTAATAACCTCGCAGGACTATATTCCTGCCTTGATTATGAGTCGAAAATGTTCAAGCTATTATGACGAGCTGGCTGCCGCCGCTGGTCGGTGATCCGTAGGTGGTGGCAGCGCACGATACGAGTAGTGGCGTACGACACTCGGATGCGGATAACGCGCTCTTGTAATTCTCCCCGAGTGAGTGACGCTTACGAAATGGGTTAAATAAAAACAATGGATCCGCGGCTCGGCCGAGCGCCGGGCGGCGAGCCCGCTGGCTGCACGTGGATGGGAAAGTTCACAATGAATACGACGATTGGAATAATTTCTGAATAAATGAATGATAATGCAATGGTGAATGCTGTAAGCACGGCGCGGCAGATAAATTTTGGCGTCTTTGCGCCTCGTCCATTGTGCGGGGAAATTTATAAATGTTGCATTGTTCGCGGGCTCTATTTGCATTTTCACGATTTGCCGCAAGTACCTACCGCCTAATGAATTTAAGCTATGCATATTCCAGTTCTGAAATACCTATAACTTATTCACTTCATTAGGAGCTGTAAGCAGTTAATACATGCCAGTTGGGTAGGGACATTCGTACCGTTCTTTCAAAATAGAATGTATAGAAATAAATATATGTAGTAGCTAGCTAGTATGGAATAGTTTGTTGAGTGATCCAGTGGTCGTCGATAAGAGCCGCTTTCTAGGGCCAAAGCAAGTTAGTCCTATTTTCATAGGACAAGCGTTTTAGGTATGTTTTAAAATAGTAAGAATATTTCTTACTATGTTCGCACCAGCATCGCACTATTTAAAAATAAATATTGAAAATTATTGCGTATTTTGGATGAATATTGTTGAAGTGGAATTTAACCGAGATACTATTTTTGAAATATTTGGCATAATTCTAGTCTAGAAGCCCGAATTTCGGGCGTTTTTTGACGTTCGATAAAAAAAAAGCAGTGAATATTTTTAGTATCCATATTTTTATCATTTTTTTATTGATATCTCGAGAATACATAAAAAAATTGAAAAAAAAAAATTAATTTAGTGAGTTACGCGCCGTTGAAGTAGAGGGGAAAAAAGAATGTGTCCTCGCCGTCACGATTCCCACCCTTCTGGTCATCTGTAACTAAAAAAAGGTAGATTCTTGATTAGTACAAATTTTCAGTTTTCATGGTATGAACCATGAAAACTGAAAATAATTGTTTTTTCGAAAAATGGTGGCTACTCAATAAAGATGGTCGATTTTTTCACTAATTTTTTAACTTTAAATTTTTTTTTAAAAATATTAAAAATTAGAAATTTTTAGTTTTTTGTTCATACTGAAGAGGGATATATAAAGGATATTCATACCAAATTTCAAGTCAATCGGTCGATTAGAACTTGAGATTTTGTGACGGCCGTTTTGAAAAAACTAGTTTCGAGAAAAACGCATTTAAACTTTTACGTTAAATTTCAGGCGGTGTAATTGATAAAACAGTACATATAACTTACATTTTCTTAATCAGCCATTCCAGCTTCGTACATTGGGCCTTCTAATTCATACAGATTATTTTCAGCATTTCTCTCCGCAAGACGAGCAGTTCTTTCTTCTTTTGAAGCATTTCTTCATCATGAATAGAACACAACGTTGTTTACTTCACACAATGACAGTTTAATTAAACAAATTAATTAATTAGTTATCATACTTGAAGTGATGTCCTTCAGAGGGACATCACTTCAAGTATGATAACGTGGAGGTGTTGCATGTATGCAAAAAAGGAAAGAAATTGGAAATCTTGGAAAATATAGAAATTCATCTAAATAATGATAAGGCCTTAAACATACAAACACCACCTATTACATCCCCCCTTCTTACCATACTAGCCCCTCCCAGCAACCACTTTCACTTTCCGCCTGCCCCTCCCCCGCTCCCGACAACTCCCGCCCCATGTAATAGATAAAATGTCTTCTAGTCTTAAGTTAGTATATTACTGAAGATGATGCAGTAATCATCGAAAACGTTTTAATTAATTTGTTTATTTAAACTGTCATTGTGTGAAGTAAACAACGTTGTGTTCTATTCATAGTTATTTACAATGAACTTCCACAAAGTTAATCACGAAAATTTCGAAATATAATTTCTTCATCAGTTGTATTTTTCAACTTTGCTGCCGATACACTGGTAAACGAAGTTTCCTCTTCAAGAGTATATCGATTGCCGCTGAATTTCCGTTTTCTTGATCTATCTGGACGATAAAAACCTCTTCTTTTCCTTTTTCTATCCATTTTACACACAAATATAAAATATTCACTCATAATTTACACTCATAATTAAAGAGTTTACAGAAAATTTCTCACTTATTTTCACGTCTTTACAGCTTCGGAGTTAAAATGAAACTAACTCAAACTAAACGCAAATATTATACGTTACAATGACCGTAAATAATTGTCGATTTAGTGTACTGGAAGTATAATGAAAAAAAGTAGAGGGGTATTTATATTCAGCCTCTAGCCGCTCAAACCGGCCGAGTTGTCACGACACTAAAAGGGTTATAACTTTTAAAATAATTCGAATTTTGAAAAATCCTTTTAGGAAGTTATTTTTGAACATCTAAACTCGAAATATGAAGAAAAAAATCTATTTTTTCAATTTTCTAGACTAGAATACCCCCTTAAGACGTCGATCGGTGATTTATTTGTAATTTATGCCAAGGTCCTCATTAAGGATATCGCCAACGGTAATAATTTCATTGGTTTGGGCATCTCTTGTATACGTGATCTTTCTTCTACGTATTCCGTGGTGACGCTAGTATGTTCCTCCTGGGGAGGCTATCTATTAATAAATAAAAAATCAGTGATTTTGTGTTTTACATGTTATGATTTTTATATTTATTTTCTAAAAATTACTTTTTACCCTGCGGTTACAAAATTCAGAAAACATTTTGACATACATAAGAATGGCGATTAATTTGAATTTATTCTAAATTATTTTAGCGAGAGAAGGTATTAAACTTTGAACTTAGAAAAAGAGCTCGAACACAACCCTTTACCGAGAAGTGTTTCGTGTCAGAACTTGAAAACCATAAAATGTATAGATCTGATCATTTGCATAACCTCAAAAATTTCAGAGAATTGCTTTAAAAATATATTTTAGTGTTAGAGCAGGCGGTTTAAGAGCATCAGCATAATATACATATATCACATAAGCAAAATATTTAATGCAACTGCCGAAAAAAATTTCTTAAAAACTAAAAGTTGTGTCTAAATAAGGTATCTAATAAAAAAATGGCGGAAAAACTGGAAAGGGGACAGTGAGAAAAAGAGTGGGAGGACTATGATGGTTGGTCATTTGATTTTTGACCACACGTAAGTCAAATTAATACAAAATACAATAAAAATAATAAGTATGTGCAATGTTGACATTGTGTCAATTTTCTAACGGTCTTGTATCGAATGGTAGACGCCAAACACTTGGGTCAATCTCAGACGCAGGAAGGGTTACGAAACCAAAGGGTTGGCAGACCCAAAAGCTCTCTTTTTCTCTCTCTCTGCCCTCCGTGGTTAGAAACTGTCCATCAGATACTCTTCAAAAACTCTTTCACAAGTTAGCATAACACATTTCATTTTCAAATACCGGCGTAGGACTGTAACTCTTAGAATACCAAGCCACTTATATCAGTATACCGATACCTCGGGCGTGGTACATGTTGTATCTAAAAACACCGAAGTCCTATGACTCTGGTCGGTGACAATACCGTACCAGAACCATCCTTGAACTGTCGCAGCGAGCCTTCGTGCAAATAGAAAGCCCTTTTCAGGGCCGCCTATCAAAATTATATGCCGACTACAATCAAATCCTTTACGGCACAACGACGCTGTATAAAGGATCCAATTTTATTAATATTATACTCATTGTGGTACTCCCCTTCCGCGCGGGCCGAGACGACCTCAACTATTACCGGTGAGTCGTGGCCCGCATTTGTTCGGTATCCTGGCATCGCATCATCAAAGCGGGCCGGTGTCCAACTTCGTCGTGGCCGCCGGGGTCTCGTACCACCCCCGCCCCCACAGCGCCGTGTAACTTTGCACTTGTGGAAATCGCGTAAACCGAATGCCAAACTTCATTTTGGTACATTAGCTTCTTAGTTGCCGGGAATATTCTACCGCCCGTCTGCGTCGGGACGGGAGACGCGAGGCAAGCGCAATTTTAACGGTACGTAAAAAACGAAGGATACTACGGTGGGATAATGTCTTTTAAAATTAAATGTTCAAGCAGCACTTAAAATGAAGAGTGTAAGAGCAAAGGCAGCAATATACAAAAAAAAATTTGATCGCAGTCCTGTCTTAGGACGGTAATATTATCAAAAGCAATAGATGTTTATTTATGGTTGTTGTGTTTAGTTTTATATAATAAAAAAGTTTCATTAAAAATAAACTCCATGTTTATTTTTAATGAAATTTATGTTCCCTCCACTTCTTAACTTGTTGAGGGCCAAAAAAATTCCAAAGCAACATATAGGCAAGGGCCGGAAATTTTCTGAATTTTTTGTGATTTTTCTTTTTACGAAAAAACCACGAAAACATGCGTATATTAAAAAAAACACACATTCATATTATTTTATCGTAAGTGTCGAAATGCAATGATTTTTTTATCATTTATGTAAAAAATTAATCTTTTTTTGAATTTCGATAATGTTGCCAGCGCAACATTTTCTGAAAAATAATAATTATTTTTTATTTGTTTATTAGAGACAACACTACTATTAATAATAATAATCTTCTTCTATGTGGTATATTTTGTTGCATGGCACGGCACACGACGGGACATCGCACTCATAACACATAAATATGATACACTTTCACACACACACATATATTTCAAATGAACGCAACAAAATTGCGTGTATTTTTGTTAATAAATCACTTTTAGTATTCAATTGAATCATAAACCAACAAAAACTGACAAATATCGCAAAACATATCGTATATATTTGTATATACGTGTACAAATAAATCGAAAAAATAAATCGTATTTCCCGCGCACATTGCGCGTGACCTTGACGATGGAATATTTGAATTTCGATTGCACAACACGCGATCGGGGCGCCATCTATAACAATTCTATACGATTTTGACGGCAGAAAAACTTCTGTTTTGATTGTTGATTTAAAATATAATCCGTGATGTTTTTGAGTTGAAAATGGAACGACAGGTCACAACAGGATTTCTCTATTGGGAAAAAATTACGTTTTTCAAATTCGATACGCGGCCGTCGATAAATAATTTATTTTGTGCCTGTCGCATATATGCGACGCGGCCCCTGGGACAGTCGCGCTCCGTCGCATATATGAGACGCGGCCCCAGGCTCATTAATATGTTTCAGAAACACAAAATCAAGGCCATAAATTAAAATATAATAATATTTAATGTAATAATCTCATGAGTTTTAAATAAAATAACAACTAAATAGATGCACTTTCAAAGTAATTCAGTTAACCACTTACAGAAAACTTGGGGAATTTTGATAATAAGCGTCACAAAGAATTTTATAAACCGGGGATCTTTAATGATAAGTGCCTAGAAAAAAGAATCTTAATATAGGGTTTCACTGAAAACATCTATTTATCCATAGGGGAATAAGACTTATAAATAAGTCGATTGTACGTGGTACATCCACTCTGATAATGGTCTTATAAGCCGAAACAGCTGTCACATTTAAAATGACACTTAACCTGCAGAACTTAATAATATATATATATATATAAAAAGAAACCCGTGTTTCCCTATCCGCCAAGTTTTCTCCATAACCAGCCTCAACCACCCACCGGTGTTTATGGTGGTGGATAGTCCTTGGTGTCACATCGAAAATATGCGAGTTTGGTGGGGGTGGCTGTGCGTGGGTGGGGGTGGGTGATGAAAATGTTCTTTCTAGCACATTTTTTTGTTATGGGAAGGCCGCAAATGCTTCAGATTGTTTCAAAATAGGCGCGCCGATTGTGTGGGTGAGCCTAGAAGGTTCCGAAAAAACCTGCTCTAAAAAGTTCTGGAAGGAGAAGGTTCTAGAAAATTCCCGAATGTTCTATAAGGTTCTAAACTGAGTGGCGGAAAGTGTCGGTGTGCCTAGAAGATTCCTGTACATTCGATAAATTTCTTGAAAGTTCTGGAAGGAGAATGTTCTAGAAGGTTCGTGAAAGTTGTATGACGATCCTAAAAATGTACTGAAAATCAATGCGTGTGAAGCCGCGCGGGCACAGCTAGTATTTATTAAAATTAAATTTAATTAAAAATAGCAATAGAGATTGACAATGCCCTCCTAAGGCGAAACACGTCTCATAAAAATTAAAAATGTAAATAAACATGTAAAAATTTAAAATGTTCTCAGGTTTTACGGCCGTTCAGAATTTTCTGTGTATGGTATTCTGGGATATTCTGCCGTTTTTATGTGACCTCTCTGGCCGACGTTTCGGGTCCCATTGCAGGGTCCATCATCAGGGCTGATGTGATGCACATCAGCCCTGATGGTGATGGATGGATGGATATTTCGAGTATTGGGGTAACAATCACCAAATAACGATTTTGTCATTTTCAGAATACTGCCGAATACTGTATTTGTTATTGCTTTCACAACACATTTATTGCCTTCAAATATAGTGGGGTTGTA
The DNA here is from genome assembly GCA_016648135.1 of Agrypnia vestita. Taxonomy (NCBI): domain Eukaryota; kingdom Metazoa; phylum Arthropoda; class Insecta; order Trichoptera; family Phryganeidae; genus Agrypnia; species Agrypnia vestita. Next base: position 206,933 of record JADDOH010023632.1, on the reverse strand, counting down.
TAGTAGAGAACATTAAAAAAAGTTTATAATCATTAGCATGCTATTCTTCTCAAAAATATGGTCACTAAGAATTATTAATTCTTCCTCTGTGTGTAGTTTTCTGGGATATTCTGCCGTGTGTATGCTGATGTGATGCACATCAGCCCTGATGATGGACCCTGCAATGGGATCTGAAACGTCGGCCAGAGTGGTCACAACATACACACGCCAGAATATCCCAGACAACTATACACAGAAGATGTAAAAATGATTATATGTTTATTTACAAGATGTTAAACTAGATGTGTTTTTGGCGGGGGTGGGGTGGTATGGGCCCGTTTACTTGTTTCTATGCCACCGATTATTAAAACATTATTTTATTAGTGTATTCGTGTTTGTCATCTCCATACCACAGTTTGGTTTCCCTCTTTTGTTCTGTGCACACGGTTCGTACGAAACACGCAGCGAATACCTCATTCGGTCCTTGTTTAATTAACACGATTTCTCAGCCTTGGTTTGGTGTGTTCGTAAGGTCTGCCTACCTAGCCACCTTCCCAAGTAGGCCCGCCGCGTGTGTGTCATTCTCTCTTGCAGGAGACCTCGGCGGGCTAGGAGGCGACTCTCCAATTTCACGGCGATGAAGGAAATATGCACTCGTCCGAATTTTTACTTGACATGTTTACTATTCCTTTGCATCCACCTGACTAGTGACATGTGAATGTAAATCTCGTTATTATTTATTAGAAAGGTTTTTTTTTCCAACTTTTTGTCGAATATACCGGGTTATTTGGAAAACTTTAATAACCTCGCAGGACTATAAAATTTCAACTAAATTTCTGCAGGGTTTTTATCATTTTATTTAACTTATATTGAACTAATAAATTTTTCGTAATCGATATAAGTTACTTTGATGATAGTTCAACGTTTTGTAAAAAATAATTCAGAAATATGAGGAGAAAAAAATGCAAAACTTTGATATTGCATAACTCCGTAACTATTGATATTAGGTCATGACTGCTTGAACATTTTTCACTCATAATCAAGGCAGGAATATAGTCCTGCTAGATTTTTAATGTTTTCCAAATAACCCTGTATAATAATCATATTCAAATACCATTAATGAATTATTATCACTTAATAGCCGAATTTTTGAACAGTAGTAATCGTAAAACTTAAGAAAAAAACATAAATTTTTACGAAAACGGGTTGGTCGACTGGCGGAAATCTTAAAATAAAAAGCCATAAAAATACTATTAGACAAATGTCTAGAAGAAGGAAAAATACCTTGTGATTGGCAAAACGCGGAAGTAAAATAGTATTTAAAAAAGGAGACAGCGATAACCTAGAAAACTATCGACCCATAGTTTGCTTTCGCATTTATATAAATTATTAACAAAGGATCATGACGAATCGCCTAACGCTAAAATTTGATCAATACCAACCCGTAGAGCAAGCCGGCTTTCGCAAAAGTTTTGGAACCAGAGACCACATTCAAACTCTGAGATTGCTCATAAAGAAATCAACAGAGTATAATATACCTATACACTTAGCTTTTATTGACTATCAAAAAGGATTTGACTCAGTTGAAAGGTTGACAATCATCGAAGTACTCCAAAATGCGAGAATAGACTCTAGATATATACGATTAGTAAACTTTATATATGAAAATGCAACTATGAGTATTACAATTGAAGACGACACTAGAACTGAAAAAATAAAAATAGAAAAAGGTGTCCGACAAGGTGATACAATCTCGCCTAAACTCTTCACGTTAGCCTTAGAAGATGTATTTGAGACCCTGAATTGGGATAAAAAAGGTGTGAAGGTAGATGGCACATATTTAAGTCACCTAAGATTTGCTGACGACATAGTAATAATATCAAAGAACTAAGTATAATGTTAAAAGAACTACATGAAGCTTTGAGCAAAGTCATCACTTTCAATGATAATAATATTGAAATAGTAGATGAATACATATACCTAGGACACAAGATAAAAATGAACAAAGATAACCAAACAACAGAATTGCCAAGACGAATAGGAATGAGCTGGGCCGCTTTTGGCAAACTCAAACATATCTTCGAGAATAAAGAGATCCCAATTAGCCTAAAAAGAAAAGCCTTTGAATCATGCATACTGCCAGTGATGACGTATAAATTTTTTTATTTTTGTAAATTTTAGTACTGTTCTAAAAACCGATCCTTAGATATCTAAGGTGTAATTATGTAACGCACGTTTTAAAGAAATTTGTTCAAATAAATCACAATACAATTTAAATGATTATTTTGAAACATCTGTTCAATAGTTTAAACACAGTACATAGCTATTTTGGGTTAGAAATCTTTAGATACAAAATATTAGATTTTTACTCTACTAAAATAATAGACTAGATAAAATATTAACCCCATAACGTAAATTCCTTCACCTTCAAAATGTATTTTAAATTTGGGAATTCAATTTATTTATTTATCTATTTATTTAACTATCAATCAACTATTCATCTGTTACCCCTATTACTTCGCTAGACTATTTACTGCATATGTTTGTAACACAATGGCGGCCCTCGCAGCCCAGTGGGCACGACTCTGGCTTCTCACATCGAGGGTTCCGAGTTCGATTCCCGGTAAGGTCACAATTAATCGATGTGATTTACTCAAGCCTAGGTGTTTTGTGATATTTTTCGTTTCTGTAATTGGGCCTCTTAGCCTGTTGAGGCTAAAATAAAAATAAAAGAGCCATTTCACGCCGACAAGCAAATACCTAAAATATATTTTTTTCAAAAACGTTACGTAGCGTATTTGTCCAGTAAGCCCTTCAAATGCCACGCACCATGCTATTTTGTCGTTTTGAATTTCTGCAACCGTATACTACTTTTTCTGTGTCATCTGCATAAAATATTATATTTGAAGTCAAGCTGTGGCTATTCCAGCGTTTTTTTTTTACGAGGAATGCTAATGAATAATTCATTGTCTTTATGGAGACACAAAATTTTGATCTGCAGTTGAATTTTTTTTTTAAATAAATCATTTTATCTTTGGAGTACTTTCTTGTTTGTATCCTTTCCCACGAACCCGTGATCTTAACAATAGCCGAGGCGTATCAACATTGTACCAGTAACAAACTATTTCAATTTACTTGACCAAAAATTGAATAGAATTTATAACGCAAGAAGATACACAACCGTATGACAGTATCGTAAAACAATGCATATTTCTGTTATCTCAGGAAGTACCCAATCTGTTATCAGGCGTACAAGTAAACAAAAAAAAACACTTTCAAACAAAACAACGATCTGTTGACATTGAAATTTCGAAACAAACGTAGTTGTTTCGTGATTCTCTTTTGTTTCAGATTGACTTTTGTTTGTTTTTGGTGTCTTAATATCCTTTCCGATACGAGCCGCAAAACTCAGGTAGATTTCGCATGTGTGCTTTGTCCTTTTTTTCTCTAGGCCAATTAAAAAAAAAAAAAACATTTAGACACGCCGGTTTGCGGCTAGCTACTATTACATAAAATCTGATAAAAACTTTTATGGTATCGTGTTCACTAGATTACTTATATATCATGTACGTAACCAGGGTGTCTAGTAGCAAAAACTTCGGAGGAATCTTCGTCATTCAATTTTGAATAGAAAATATTCTTTACACTTTGGATGAAATATCGACAGTTACGAAGATAAGCGACACCAATTTTTCAAATATATATTTTTTAATTATTTTTTGCAAAATCTTAGACTATTATGAAAGTAATTTATATCGAATATTAAAAATTCTTTCAATATTTGATTCAAGTTAAATAAAATAAATCAATCCTTGCAGAAATTTTTGAAATGTTATTATCATTTTATTTGACTTATTAAAGCGGATGAATTTTTAATATTCTCTATGTCACTGTTGTGATAATCATATATTTATGGAAAATAAGTAAAAAATGTTGAGAAAAATTCAAACTTTGATGTCGCTTTTCTCCTTACATGTCTAGATTGCACCCAAAAAATATTTTCTACTCAAAATTAACGAAAGAAGACTCCCCCACAGCTTTTGCCACTTTCTACGAAACACCCTGTATTATTATTATGAAACAAATTCAGTGATTAATTAAAATGTTCCAATAGTAGGTAGACGCATTAGCTTCGGTCGCCAAATTTGCACACCCGGTAAGTTTTTTTAATTACCTTTCAGTCTACGAAGAGGTCATAAGTAGTTTTGTTCCAATTTAGTAAGAGAGGACCCATTCAGTTACTTGTTGGCGTCTTATTAAAAAATCTCTTGACCTGAAATCGTCTCCAGTAAATTTGAATACGTTATATTAATTAAGATTGTGAAAATATTGTCTCCTTGTCACGTAGTATCCATTAACACGTATTGAAAGTGTTTTTTTTTTTCATTGAAATATTTTACGCTTATGTGTTTACCTATGTTGTGCAAGAGTCCATTCGATTAACGCAATTTTTATGATTTTGTCAAATGTCATCACCGTAAAAATAATTCTGCCATGACTTGACGATGGTGATTCCATATATTTTGTACGCCAACATCTGTACGACATTACATTTATACGACTAGCACTTTATACTCCAAGCATTTGTAATGTTATAATTTACATACATAGGATGTACATTATAGATTGGTTATAAATGATAGACTGTAAGAGTATTATCATTGGAAATAAATATAAATGTGTATTAATAATTAAATATAGAATGTAATAAAATAAAAAATCAGACTATAAAATACTAGTTAATAAACAATCGAACATAATTTCACTCAAAGTGTAAGATAATATTTTCTATTTAAAATGGAAAGAAGAAGACTCTCCCAAAGTTTTTACTACCAGTTACGAGACACGAGTTAGTTACGACATACGAGACATTAGAGAGATATTATAGATCTTTACGTGCCTTTAATATTCTTACCTGAATATTTTTAGTCATATTTCAATGTTAATGGGGCGATACTTAAATATAGGCATGACTGGCTACCTCTTAAAATATTGCGAGTCTTGTCGCATTGCGTTACAATTTTTAAAACTAGTACTCTCGATATGAAATCTCTCGCACTTCTTCCGAAATCATGGTCTCCACTTTCCAGCTTCGGCTCGGCGTACATTTGACAGTTTTCTACGATTACGTATTTTTTGTTCCGCCATGACACCGTTCATGGAATCACTATCGCATTCTATTAACTCCGCAGCCAGGCAAGGTAAACAACAAAATTGTGATTCTGGACTGCAATGTATTTTTCATAATTTTTATATCTAAACACATTTTATTTCGTCGTTTTATTTATCGCCGTAAACGTCATATTTTTATTTGTTGTCGAGTTTTAAAACGAAGCGTACAACATGCGCAAAGCCCTCATCTACACCTATAAAACTCAATGTCTGTCTGTCTGTCTGTCTGTCTGTCTGTTCTCTATACAAATCCACACCGTTTGTCCGATTCGATTCAAATTTTGCATACTTATGCTTTGGGACCCGGCGGGTAACATAGGCAACATTTCCCCCTATTCTCCTTCCCCTTCTTCCCCTCCCCCTGACATATTTTCTATGCAAATCTGTATCGTGTGACCAATCGGACTGAAAATTTGGAAACTTATTCTTTAGGACTCAGCGGGTAATATAGGCGATATTTCCCCCCTATTCTCATACCCCTTCCCCTCCCCCAGACATATTTTCTATAAAAATCTGTACCGTTTGACCGATCGGACTCAAAACTTGGAAACTTATTCTTTAGAACTTAGCGGGTAACATAGGCGATATTTCCCCCTATTCTCATACCTCTTCCTCTATCCCTGACATATTTTCGATGCAAATCTGTACCGCTTGACCGATCGGAGTCAAAATTTGGAAACTTATACTTTAGGACTCAGCGGGTAACATAGGCTACATTTCCCCTCTCCTCCTATACCCCTTCCCTTCACAAAGATGTGATATATTTTCGTTGCAAATCTATACCGTTCGATCGATCGGACACAAAATTTGGAAACTTATTCTTTAGGATTCTACAGGTAACATAGGCTATATTTCCTTCCTCCCCTTTTATCTTTTCTCATCCCCCTGATATATTTTCGATGCATATCTATACCTTTCGAATCAAACCTTTGTTTCCCCCCACAAATTTATTTTCAACTTAATCCTTAACCCGTGCAATGCCGGGTACAAACAGCTAGTATACAAATATTATTATAAAAATACTACAATGGTGGGGTATAAAAGCAAAGAATAAGTAAAAGTAGCAATATCCAAAAAAAATTGATGCAGTCATCTAGGATTACTAATTTATAATGTACTGAATTCGAGATTTTATAGGAAACGTAACCAATAAATTTATAGGAAATATGATTTTGGAAGGGATAGATACATAAAAAAATTCAGTTGGTACATTTTAAATTAGTAATCCTCTGAGACTGCAATCAAAATATTTTTTTAAATTTTTTAGATATTGCTCTCTTTGCTTTTATATCTCACTTATGATGCTAATAAGCATCGACGCCCCCCAGAAACGTCGTCAATTAGTGTTGCCTTTTATCAAGATATTCAATTATTGTCACGTCATCATCATCAGTACATAGGTAAATGTTTTGCGTTGCGGCAATATACATTTTTTACTCATCCCCATACATGTTTACATAATTGCAATTCCGAGCGGCTAGTGCACGGGCGCCTACAATACACGCACCTTTGCTGTAATAAACTCGAGATAGATTTTATTGTTGTAATTTGACATATGCCTTACACGACGAAATATGTAACCTAAAGGAAGTGATTGAGTTTTGTAATGTTTTTGCGATTAACAAAGTATTAATACCCGTCCCGCACTTTGGCGCTTGTCCAGTGTAGTCAACACCCGTAACGCCTACCTCTTCTCTAAGTGGTGTCACTCATGTCAAAATTGTACAAGTATCGCTTTGGATATCCGAGTTGTATAGTATAGAATTATTGACACAGAACAAATAATGCACGTTGTTTCTTTGCATAAAACTTCTATTTTCATTTTTATTGTAATGTGGTCGCGAATTGCGATTTTTCTCCCCTCTGCAGTGCACTGTGACCCGCCTTCATTTGCTGCTTATTGTTTTACTGTTTTTATCCTTGGAGCGTCTCTGTGTTCATTCTCTCGAAGCTCAACCACCATCTAGTTTACGGGGAATGCTGCAAAAAGATGCAATTCTCTTCGTGTGTATAATTTTTATAAATGCAATGGACACCGCCACTCGCGCCTGGTGCCATTATTTTTGCTTGTTTTTTCCGCCCGCGAACGGATCGGAACCTCGGAACAGATCTCGGTGATTGATGCTCTATCTGAGTAGTGCAGTAATAAAATGAACGCGTAAAATTTAATACGTAAGGCATTATTGTAGAAAACATTTTTGTGTTTGTTTTTTCTTTGGCCTTCTACGTAGCCTAGGCACGAGTTTATAATTATTTGCTAATCGAGTTAATTATCCATAATGTTGCTAGACGTCTCAATTACGTAAAACTGCTCAATTAATCTTAACTAAAACTACTTTCTTTCCGATTTCTGTCGATTTAAGCGTGATGAACATCAATAAGAGCGAAAATATTATGTAGAAAAAAATGGGTGCATGTACTTACGTTGGAACGATAGAAGATAATTTTTTTTGGCACACATAATATTAGGTCCTTACATATGAAATTGGCGTTTAGTATGGGAGGAACATAAAGCCGATTTTTTTTTATTATAATATATTTATTTAATCAAAGTATGTACCATTGCTATCTATGCACTTTTGCCATCTCACAGGTAGTTCATCGATCCCTTTACTAAAAAAACCATTCGGACGGGAATCAATAAAATCTTTGAAGGCAGTTTGGACTGCCCCATCGGAGTTGAATTTTTTCCTTTGCAAGAAGTTATCCAAATTTCGAAAAAAATGGTAATCTGTTGGGGCAAGGTCCGGAGAGTACGGTGGATGTCTTAGACATTCCAATTGAAGCTCCTCTAATTTGGTAGCCGTCTGTTGTGCAGTGTGTGGTCTAGCGTTATCATGAAGCAGCAGTGGCCTAGAGCGATTAACCAGCCTCGGTTGTTTAGCAGCTAGCTTTTCCATCATGGTTTGCAGTTGCTGACAATAGACATCTGCCGTAATCTTCTGGCCAGATTTAAGAAAGCTGTAGTGAACGACACCATCACTAGTCCACCAAACGCTCACAAGTAACTTTTTTGGAGTCAATTTTCGCTTGAGGCATGGTTTGGCTGGTTCGGCAGGGTTCAGCCATTGCGATGAGCGCTTCCGATTGTCGTACAGGATTCACTTTTCATCACAGGTAATGATTCGATTTAAAATCCCTTCATTATTGTGCCGGTTGAGTAATGCAACGCAGCAGTCAACGCGCGTTTGTTGATTTGCTTCACTCAATTCGTGAGGTACCCACCTTTCAAGCATTTTCACCTTACCAATTTGCTTCAAGTGGATTAAAACAGTTTTATCACTAACACCGCAGCCTGCAGCTAACTCGGATGTGGTTTGCGATGGATCCGCTTCCACAATAGCCTTCAATTCTTCATTATCAACTTTGGTCTCCGGCCGTCCACGGGGCTCGTTCTGCAGGTCGAAATTTCCAGAACGAAAACGTTGGAACCAAAAACGCACTGTGTTTTCTTTTGCGGCACCGTCGCCATACACATCATTAATCCTTCGAGCCGTTTCTGCAGCACTGGTGCCACGGTGGAACTCGTACTCGTAAATAACGCGATATTTCAAGTTTTTCATTTTGTAAACTGAGTGACGCAAAGAAAAAAAGAATTGAGGAAAAAACAAATGAATTATAATTTTCAAAACACAAATACATGAGTAAATAGCTGGAATAAATTTGGATTTGGAATTCCTAACCAAAGAGAAGATATTTGAGATCAAATTTGCCAGTACGGCAAAACGCCAATTTCATATGTAAGGACCTAATATAAACAGCACAACCGCCAAAGTACAACGAAGTGCAGAACTATTTGAATGTGAGGCAGAGCAAAACGCACCAGCTGCAAGAACTAACAACTAAAGAATTATCCGCAGATTTACAGATCTCTGTTGTATTTCAGGAAAAAGACGAATGTCATTTAGCGCTGTGCCGACATCTATCGAGTTTCATAGATACCGAGATTAAAAACTATCGGGAGGATTTAACCAGGTGGCGGTAATAAAGTTGGAAACAGATTTTTATTAAGTAAATACATGTGTTAAAACTTGCGCGTGCATTTTGTTGCATAACTCATATTTCACCTCCAACGCGCATAAAGATAAGTTCAAAAATAAGAAAAAACGCAGACACGTACATTATTAAAATCAAAATTGTTTTTTTTTACTTTTGTAGTAAATGAGTTTTTTTATGGATTTATTTTCAACTACGTTATATAAAATACAAATTAAAAAATATCATTGTGAACCATTTTTAAAATTGTGTTTCGTCCGGTAACCTCCCAATTTACGGGGCTCGGGTCGTGGTTAGGCCGCCAAGCCGCCCCTGTTCCCACGCACCGATCTAAATATATTTATTTAGTTCGGCCGTGCACAGTTTGTAGTAACATCGACCGTAAGTCATGCGAATGACGACTTCATGGTTTTTCCCTATTTACATTACTTAGCATAATTACATTAACTGACAAGGATCTGTTAACAATAATCCTAGTAAAATTTATGACAATCAAACACGAATATTCATTCAACACGAATGGCAAGGGTTGTAGTCAGGACGTGTGGAAATCGCCTTGTCCCTTTTGTCGGCTCCATGGCTTCCGGCCGTATATTATTTGCCAAGAATGAACACGTCATCACACCTTTTCGGAATATTCTTCAATAGAATTATTATAAAACGATATGGGTCAAAAAGTTTGATTGATGAGTGTGACGTTCTCGTCATTTAACTTTAGGAGGAGAACCTTGTAGGGATTCGAGGAACCAGAATTTCTACTTAAATCACGCGACAATATTAATAAATTAACAAGTTGTTACTGACGTGGTAGTTGAACTGTAAGAAAGCGCGTTAATATGGCGCACCCCTATTTATACCCATTCACTCTCTCATTCATTCCGACAGACGTCCATCCAAATACATTACAATGGGTGAAAAAAATAATTAAGAAAATCCCAAGAATACGTTACACTGCTGAAGTAAATGCTGAAATTATTTGTTATAGTGCTTAGTGACTCTCGCCTAGTGATCTAGTGGTCAGTGGTTCGAGCCCCATTCTAGGACACCGGAAAACTAGACCTATTTTGGTAGCAAAAGTGCTAAGCTCGAATTGAAAATAGTGGGGGCCGGATGTATCGACTTGGTTTGTAGTAATCTTTCGTTTAAAGCATAGATTTTTACGAAAATGGGTTGTTTGGTCGGTGGAAAATTCAAAAATCTGTACCCTTAATTAATACTAATAATAAAAGATTTAGTTTTCGAGGAAAATGATATTTCTGTAGGCGGTTGATTTTAATATTAAATCAATTTAATTATATACATTTATTAAAATGTCTAACCACAATGTTTCGCATTAATTTTTTAAAATATATTCATTTTAATATACTACTATTTGTACCGTTGTTTAATTTTATTTTATACCTACATCATAGCCGTACATTAATTATATTGTTACTAGTCGTATACCCGTGAAAAATCATGGGACATAATAATAATTAATAACGATCCTTGCGTGTAACCCGAGCCGCTCGCAGATTAACGTGTCACACTCGTTCGTCCGGGCCTCATTAGTGGGTAGTCATCATCATTGTTGTTGTTGTAATTCCACCGAGTTAAGGACAGACAGGACATTACAAATTAGGATAATCAATGGTCGAAAAAGTATGTTTGATTTATTTTAAGAATAAAAATATAGCGGAATGTAGATCTGTTTGAAATTTAAAAAAAATAAAAAAATAACGCCCCATGTGGGTAGAAAAAGTACTAAATTGACTGTTAATAATTTACACAGTGTGTTGAAATGTAATCGGTTTGAAGCTGCTAGTTTTCGTAACAAAAACAATTAAAATAGCATGTAACGCCATCTCCGCATTACGTGTCTATTTGTTTTTAACAATTTGACCTTTTCAATTGATTCGACATAGTTTTAACTGCGAGTTCTTCTGCGATCTGTGTCGGCGGCTGCTAATGGTGTGACGGCAGTGGCGTGCAGTGGGTATAAACTTAGGTTATGCTGCGAACGACTTTATATTATATTTAAATAAAATAAAATATATATTATATATATATATATAGAATATATATATATATATATCTATATATTATATATATATATATATATATATATATATACGGGGTGTCCCGTATCCCGACGTCAAGCCGAAATCGGGTGATAGGCCAAGTCATAATAGTTATCAGAAAAATATTTTTAAAAATCTAAGTCATTTGTTTTAAAAATTATAAGCATTTAAAAAAAAATTGAAAAAATCTACCCCCTGTGACGGTCTTTTCACTCCTGTTGCTACAAATCTTTATTTTTCTTCATTTTTTTTTATTATTATGTAATCCTGAATAATGCTTCTATAAACTTTTGTCCAAAATTCAAAGCCAACTACTCCAGCTTAGAAGAAAATGTCACATTTTGACCAAATCAAGTATTCAAAATCAATACTTTGCCCAGTTTTAACTGACTCTACTGGTCCTACACGAGGTCGGCAAGTAACTTCAAAATATTTTAATATTTAATAAGGATTCTAAAATGGTATAACACTTGCTAGATTATTTCTTTAATTGTGGACCAAATATATTTTTTTGTAATGAAACCCGTTTCAAAAAACGATTTCATTACAAAAAAAAAAAAAACATCAAGCCTATCACCCGATTTCGGCTTGACGTCGAGATACGGGACACCCTGTATATATATATAGATATTTTGTTATTTTGTCATATACACATTTTGTAGTTAAAAAAATGGTAAATAAGGATTTTGCCATATTATGTACAAATATATAAATATTTTATACATAATATGGGAAAAATTTTCAATATTTTTAGAAGACAATTTATATATAATAATTAAATCGAAAATAACATTTGTTTCAAATATGCGTCCCTTTTCACTAAAATAAATCAAACAATTTATGATATCATTAATGACAATGTCGTCGTAAATAAACATGTTCATATTGCGTATAAAATGTTCAAAAACGTACATTTAACGGACATTCTTTATAAATTACCATAATCTAATACATGTAAACAGAAACAGATTGATTTTGTACTCTTAATTGTAATTAATGAACTGAGTAATTAAAATAAAAATAATAATAGACAAGAACAAATGTACCCAACATATGATTTGACAGTTGGAATTCATACAAAATGTTTATTGTGCAAGAAACTATGTAATTATTAACAATGTCATTTCTGCAAGTAACACACAGCACATTAGACATTATTTAACTACTGCAAAAAATTCGCTCACATAAAGATGGGTGAATATAATTGTACTGTTTCAGTAGGAAAATACGCAATTCAGGACGTGTTTTCTCGATTTGACTGGATCTAAGAAATAAATTTGATGCGCGCAAACAAGTGAGATAGATAAGCATTGACATGAAGGTGTATACAGAAACGTCGAAAAATAAAAATTCTAGCCGTAGCCACGAATTACAGCTAGAATTTTAAATCAACTTTTTCTTAAGTTAAGGATTATTTAATGAATATTTGTCTCCCAGAATCTTTATTTAATACATAGTTTTTTGCTTGTGTGCGCTGCACGCCACTGTGTGACGGTGTGGCATTACGACATTGTCAAAGGCGTTAGGTACGCGATATTAATTATACGCTTTATAAATATGGCGGCATCAGCTTCTGCAACGGTTGCTTCTGGGTGCCGATCATGTAGTCACCCCGAATAAAAATGTATAAAATGTTGCACTGGCGGAAAATATTGTACAGTATGCAGCGCAAATACTTTTGCAATCTTTGCATTCACAAACTTCCACATCGCACTCATATTTTATTATTATTTGAAGTACGCATATATATTAACAGGTTTTTTACAGACTGTTGTAGATTTTTTTATTTTTTTGTATAAATATATTTTTTTAACAAACAATCAGTCAACAGGTCATTATTGACCCTAATAGATGGTCCTAGAGTAACATTAGAGTACAAAGTATGAAAATTTTGAGTTCACTAGTATAAATTACACGATCACTTTTTAAGATAAATCAATAATAAATAATATCTTAATAATAAAATAAATTTTATAAGACATTCGCTAATCAATAAATACAATTTATGTAGGAATGAGTCCTAGATTAATAAGTCTTTAAACAATACCCTTTTTATGATAAATTAATAATAAATAATGTCTTAATGATGTCCTATGAACACGTATAAAATAGAAACCAAACCATCAGTAAATTAAATTAAACACAACTTCACTTGGTTCAAACCACTATATTTTTTCTGGTAACACCAACCGTTTTTGAAACCACCGTTTTTTCTTACGGGTAAACCGTACACTTTACAAACATTACAAAATAGGGCAATTATATTTTTTCGCAACTTGTTTTTGTGTGTACCTGCCGTATGACATTTTTTTCAATGTTCTACATTCGCTTATTGTTTGTTTTAAGTGTTTTTTTTTTTTAATTATTTGTAGTTTACGCTGAAGAAGGTTGGTAATGCCAAAAAAATAATGATTTAAACTAAGTGAATTTTGATTTGCGATGAATAGAAAACCACCAAGTTGTAGCTGATTACAATAATATAAATCATAAATGTCCAATTGACGAAAATTGCGGCTGACCCATTTGAAAATGGTTATTATGCGTGCTCTTCTTGAAGACATTATTGCATAATTTAAAAATTTCCACTCTTGCTATAAAATCAATTACAAAATCTCAATTTCGTCAATTGGTTAGTGGTGGTTCTCATTCTAAACCCCTATACTATATATGCAGTATATCAAATACGATCACACATGTTGAGGTAAAACATTGAAGCGATAAAATTGTGGTGCTACAATATTTAAAAAATCAGGAAAATTAAAAACTGTTTATGAATAATTACACGAATATTTTATGTACATATACATTCATAGACCGCGTACGAAATCACCATCATCGGCCGTTTTCTATCCGCTGGTGGATAAAAGCCCTTTCTCGTGGTAGATATTTTCCGCATTTCTGTCTATTGATATTCGCTGCCAATCATGATATGAGGAATTCGCTGGACGAACGTAGTGGGGGCTGTCTGTCGGCCCCTCGATTCCCTCTTGAAGTGCAATTGTTTACATTAAATTTATTTGACATTGTGTAATAAATAGTACAATTTTATTTGACATTGTGTGATATTACCTACTAGCGAAGTGTATTACAACAAGTCCTCTACATACATACTATCATATCCCATTTTAGGAGCTCACTTGCAAATTGAATTTGTGCGTTATTTGAACAAAGTTAATCTGGGCGCCCAGCATTTATGGTACCACTTCTCATCAGACATCATGCAGCCCTGGGATTAGCTGAATTAGCCGCACGGTCATTGAACAGAATGTACCTGTACTGAAAAACATGCCCTTGTTAAGGAAGATCGCGCATGACTACTGTAAACATTCCTGAAACCGTGGGTTGTTTAGTTACTTATCACAGAATTTTATAGAGCCGTGAGTATTTCTGTTCAAAAATACGATTAAAAATGCAAATGTTGTTCAGCGATGACGTGAATAGGACCGAACGAACTGTCCTAAGAGATGTACAATTGGCAGTTTTGGCGTAATACATTCTGTAGGACATTCGTTTCATTGAAGAAGTCGAAGAAATTTATAGATGTCTGTGTCTGTAGCGCATGGGCGGCGAAACACTTATTAACCACTTCGTTGCGGATAGAACTCATTACTTATATGATACGCACTCGTGGTCATTTTCCGCTTTTCAGAGGGCAGATCCCGGCTACGATCGCCGCTCTGACGTGCTATCAAACAATTTGGGGAGCGATGATCACTAAGGGGTGGTGGTGGGAAAATTTAAATGAAAACATTCAAATTCGAATTTTGCATGTATTTAAAACTTTGGAAAATTATTATAATCTTAAAACCTAGCCTTATTATCTAACCTTATATCTAATATGTCTAACGTCGGGAACCTGGCGACGTCTTGGTCGCGGCGTCGCGGTGGCGCGGGCGTCGGAATGACGGCGCGGCGCCGAACGCGACTTCCCCCGCCGCCAGCTCAGGAGACCAGCGTGAGATGGGCCTCACGCCATGCGTCACCTTCGGCTTCGCCAGGTTCACGACGTTAGACAGGTTAGATATAAGGTTAGATAATAAGGCTAGGTTTTAAGATTATAATAATTTTCCAAAGTTTTAAATACATGCAAAATTCGAACTTGAATGTTTTCATTTAAATTTTCCCACCACCACCCCTTAGTGATCATCGCTCCCCAAATTGTTTGATAGCACGTCAGAGCGGCGATCGTAGCCGGGGATCTGCCCTCTGAAAAGTGGAAAATGACCACGAGTGCGTATCATATGCATTAATAATACATATTAAGTATATGAACGTATCATTAAGTAAACTGGTTTTGATGAACTAGACAAATTTCAACAGCTTAACACGCAGGTGAAGATAAACTGTAATTAATAATTGGCAATTATGATAATGTACACGATTGAAAAATTATGAGGCGTGGTTTGGTATGATTATTTTTTTTGACCGTGTTATTATTAAACACAATTTATCATAATGTAACCTTATGGTACAATAAAATAATACTTATCAAAATATTATATTAATACCGAATTTTTAATAATGTTATGTTTAATGGTAATAATGTATTGCTTAGTTAAGTAATGTATAATCATAATTCATCATTAACTTGTTGACCTCTTATCATTAAATGCTTTAACTGGCCTACCGTTTAATTGTGAAATTAGTGATGCTTTTAAATTCAGCCATAAAAAATTGGCAATACGCAAAATAACAAAATTAAAATCAGTAGGTATTGAAAACATTACGCGATAGTATTTATTTCTTTAACCCATTGGTATTATACAATTAGGCTCTGGCGTTGCTTGCAATTTAATTGTGATTGTGATCAGATAAACTGTGATGTGATTGGTGTTGAATTGTAACGGTGATTGGCAATTGTGATTTAACGATTGGAGGTTTAGTTTCTAACATACGAGTGATATTTGATAGTAGCATTTATCGAAGGCAGAAACATTTCGGGCTTATCGACAACAATAATTAACGCCGCTAGCGTCGATAGGCGAGATTAGGCTTTGTAATCTGTCGCCAGGTGGCAGGTGTCGCGGGAAGTTATATAAATAAGATGTTTGATGGGATATCTGTTTCCGTTAATTGGTTACGCGAGTAACTAAACTTTTTTCGTAACAATTTATATTTTCAACATTGAAAAATAAGTTTTATGGAATAATCACACTTACTTTCGCGGTGATGCCCAAATCGAAAAATATAGAAAAAATATTGTATAATTATTTTTCTACAGGTGCGATAAATTTGGTATCTCAAAAGTATTATCTTTAAAAAAGGTAAATTTATAATTATTTTGCAGGATTTAAAAGAATCATCAATTTTAAAATTCGTGGTAGGCGATTTGTTAATAGGACATCTCAAAAATAACTCGGAGGTCCTGCATAATATGGCGTCTTTGCGTCTTCAAGGGCTCTGCATCCGGGACAACTTGAATGGAAGGTGCCAAACTCTGGGGTCAGCCTCTCCTTCAGCAGCAGGAAGGGTTGTAGAATCGATCAACCATTGCCAGGAGACTAAGTTTAGTGAACGGGCATTTGCGGTGGCAGACTCCCTCCGTAATACGGAAGTGATTCAGGATCATTGTTTAAGTCATTGTTTTTTTAAAAAACGCGCTTTTATGAAAACTGATTGAAAAGGAGAAAAGATTTTTTTCACAGGCATGTAGACCTCTTTCCATTTAAAAATTTTAATCGAACTAGTATGTGTAAGCCGTGCGTACATTTGTGTTACATAGTTTCGTTGTGTTTATACCTGCTAACACCAACACAACGAAACAATGTGTGTCGTACACACGGCTTACACATACTAATTCGATTGTCTTTCTTAAATGGAAAAAGTTCTACTAAGAGCGATCTCACTATACGTATAACATCAAAAGTAAGACGTAAACAATCATTGGGGTTTGGGAAAAAGCGCCCAACGCTTTTGATTTTGATCGTAATCAATTCTAAAACTCAAAACTGAAACGTCACTTTTAAAATGATACAAAACCGACATGTATCGCCGGCATGTGCAATGTCCGATAAAATTTAATTAAACTGATTTTGTATAACTAATGAAAGATTATTTTATTTTCATCCGGAATACGTCTCTGCCAAATAGTTGGTCAAAGTGCACATTTTTAGAAAACTTCCGCAAGGTCGCAATTATACATTTGAAATAGTTGTGTAGGACTACAGTTTTTGTGCAAAACGCCCTCGAGGCAAATTTTTTCACGATTGTAAATTATAAATTTTTATTATTATTTTATTATCCTGAGAGTGGGGGGATGGTCTTGTATATTATTTTATATTGGATTATTTTAGGCGTGCGATAGAAACGATTTTTATCTCACCCCGGGTCCATTGTTGTTTATTGTCAACATCCAGTTAACAATAAATATTTTCCACGAAACAAAAATGCTTCCACATGAGCAGACTTTTACTTTGTCGGTCTGGATTTAGGTTATGGTAAGCGGCTTCAGTTTAAACTCATTACGCAACGGCTCCGTTCGGCGGTCACGCGTTTCTTTGTGTGAGTCTGCGTACCTGTGTATGTGTGCGCTTTAAACTTCAGAAAGTATGTGACCAAATTGAACAAATCCACATTTTCATTGCAAAACTGTTTCAACACTACGCCGAGTCATCGGCGGTCAGTTATTGACATGGTTTATGGAGAAATTATTGTTTTTTTAACCATTCATTCATGTTTTCTTGGGACGGCAAGGTTAAGAATGATATCGAAAGGAGGAGATCTGCAGGCTGATGGAAAAGTAAATGGTGTTCTGAATGAAATTCTCTGTAATGGAGTTCGGGTGAAATTTTTTTTTTTATTAATTATTTATTATTGATGCCCCGGGCTTATTTCAAAAAATAAGGTGAGATAACACATGTCAAGTATTAACACAAGCTCTAATAGAGCATAACATAAAGTAAATGATAAGTTGGTTACAGTAAAAATAAGGAAGTACACATCAATAATAATGTATAGCAAGAATATAAGTATTCAGGAAGTAAAAATACAGTAGATATTAGCAGTGTAGAATGGGTGTTGACACAAATGTACGTAAATAAAACCTGGAATTGGCAAAAAATATAAGTCTGAGATGCGGTCGCTCAGACTACAGGGTGAATAATAAACAAAGTGGGAGCGAATTTAGGTCCTTAAGTAGTATAGTCGATAGAATTAGTACATGTAGAAATATTAAAATGGTTTAGTCATGTGCAACTTATGAGCGAGGAGAGGATGGTAATGAAAATATATGAGGCGAGTGTTGAAGCCCACAGACAGAGTGGCGTGCTCAGGTATACCAGATATTAGATAACTGCGTATGATAAGAGGACTGTAAAAATATTGTGTACAGTGGACATTCATAAAATATGTGTTAATTTATACTAAACCAAAATTTGTTCTGCACACACGTTGAGTTATTTTGCGATTACTGATGTTTCGGAAAGAATACTCCCTCTCATCATCAAGTGTAATTAATAACATCGATAATGAGAGGGGCTGCTCTTCTCGAAACTATTGTACAGTGTGTGTAGAATTAACGTGTGTGTTGTATAAAGTTAAGTTTATATTAAAGCAATCATGTTGCACCATAAAGTAACTGCCGTATCAATTAATATTAAAAAAATGTTGTACGCTTATTTTTGTTTGTTACGTTCGCGTACGTCTCATCGCCTTTGTCACTTATTTTTTAATATGTCAATCCAAGCGAGGTAAATGTTATATAATTGTTGAATGACTGAATATGGTAAAGAATTATAGAATTTTAATAATCGCGATTGTTCTTTTTTAAATCTTACTCCTACGGTTTCACGTTTAGTTGATTTCTCCTCCTTATTTCTGCATTCCATATTGCGCGCGTTATTTTATAATGCCGATCAAATAAAGTCCCAATTAACTGTCATTTCTTATTTATTACTTGTCAAATATATAATATATTTTCTGAATAACTAGTTATCCACATCGCCGACTCAATTTCCTTGTTCCTTTCACCAGTGCAATCTATCGCCGCGAGTTAGATTTAACATTGTGTAGCCTCATTTCGTCGGATATATGTAAAAGCATTTCGTGATAATTTGGGACAATTTCGCTTAGTTTAGGTAATGCGTTGGGTTTGTTTTTCATTGAATAAAATTGAATCAAACAGACTGGCGGTGTCACCACAGAGAAAAACGTTTCGGGTGTTCCTGGTCAACCATTAATTTATCAAACATAATAATGTCGTTGTCTGTCCGTCCCTCCGTCTGTCTGTCCGTAACTTCGTGTAACATCCGTAATTTCTTCGAATCCACTGCTAAGAAAACGAAATTATACGGCCGGCGATGAGGTTCGAACCCCGGGCCAGCAAACTCGAACCGGCCGCAACTTAGCGATGTTGCTATCGCCGATCCTGCGTGCCCTGTCAAAAAGGCAGTAACTATATGACTCAGAAAAGACGCGAACCATTTCATGTTTCGCCCAGCACAAGCACCATGTTTTAAATAGTACCTACCGCCAACTGCCGGCAGGGGAAATATAAAAAAAATGTTCAAACATTTTGTTTAAAGTCGATATTACTATTTCGTGGATTTCGGCTATAAATAAGTAAATGCTTATTCTTTAGGAACCGGCATATAAAAGCACCGTCATTTTTGACGGGTTTCAGATAGTTAATTTAATAAACGCCCAGATCTGTCCGTAACGCTCTGAGTTCGAATTAATAACAAATATTGTAAAATATAAAAACAGTAAAAGCATTATTGTCAACAATAATTTAGAATGTTTTGTTTTATAATAATATGACAGTTTTTAAACTGCTTAATACTACGGGTTAATGGTTTAATATAGTGAGTGGTTCCCAACCGCCAGCGCGCAGTGTGCCGAAAAATATTATTATATTTTATTCTATGGGATATAATTTTCTTCTCTTTTAAATTGTTTTTATTTACTACTCAAATTAACTGACAAAGCATCATCATCATAATACTTTTAAATGTTATGCCCGCTAAAATGAAATTTTTCTAGGTTCCTGAGGTTTTTACAATATATTATACAGGCATCATATTATGCTAATACGAACATTATTTATTGCAAAAAATTGTTATCGTTATTTATCTAGTTATTTTTTAGATGTAAAAAAGATTTAAATTAAAGATATTGTAGTATTTTTGTGTGTGCCGTGATGCGAATATTATTGGGAATCGATGGTCTTTTTATAAATTGTTTTTGTTTTGATTTTTATAATCAAAATTATTTATGATTTGTTATTTGGGAAACTTGTGGTAAGTTTCATGTTTCTAATTTATCTTCGAAACCATCAAATTTTAGACAATTGAGTTTGATTTTAGTCACGATGCGTTGTCTGCTTTACACTCTAAATGAATATACGATAAAAATGATGATTTCACTTAACCATTGATAACCAACCATGGATAACTCAACAGTGTTAGATATGGTATTTTTAAATGAATGCAATCAGTTTTCCCAACTTTAGACGGAAATGAGAAAACGCCGATCTACTGAACATGCCATTTTCTCGCGATTCTTGTCGTCTGGATTATCTGATGAAACAAAACTTTTCTCCGATTATTCGTTACAGACTTCATCCCTGTATTCGGCAAACCGCAGTTCATTTTAGAGACGAAGCAGCTATTTGTGTTGTATGCACTTCATCTTTCTTTGTGTGGTTTGAAATGAAACCACGCCGTTGACTGTGAAGAAACATAATTGATTCAGTGAAATCTTGATATATTTTTAAGACATTGTGAAAACCGTGTAAACAAACGATAAAAAATTAACGATATGCAGTGCCAAATTTATAAACCCAAATCTCTGTTTGCACGTCACAGAGATTACCGTGTTAAAAAAATCATGGAAAATTGGAGAGATAGATGCCACCTTGTAAATCACGTGTAAGTCTTGCATTTGAAAGATTATATTTTTACTAGCCGTACGTACCTGTTACGAAAACTGTTAGGCCGATTTTTTTCAAATTTTGCACACATTTTAGCAATAACATTGTCTACTATATTGCCTCTAATTTTTTTGATAAAATGCCGTTTGCTTTTTACGAATTGTTAATTTAGATTTTTTTTTTAGAAAAAAATTAAATTTGTTTTCAATCTGATCACATTTGCACAATAATTTTTTTCGATACTCTACGTCATTGAAATTACATCATTCAACTAGAAAATAGTAATTTTTTTCATTTCACTCAAGCCCTGGCGACATGATTATCATCACCAGCTGCGCGTGGCAGGAGGGTAATTTTCTAAATAATCTGTTAATGAAAAATATTAACCAATGTATGCCGTAAAGAATGATAATAAATCAATTCTTGTACGTGCAATGTTACGTAAAAAAATTGAATTTTTATGTATTTTTTGACGCCTGAAGTATTTTGATTACTTGTTACAAGAGTTCTTCTTTAAAAAACATTATTAATATGATATTATTGTCTCCCTCGTCTGTGTTCGCTCTTCTATCCATGAATAATATCGTCTTTATCAAAGTTATTAAAATTCATTAGCAATTAACGATGAAGACAGCCTGATGAAGGAGAAAATGTTGATTGCGTCTTCTTCAATCTCCCGTTCGGTTCACTGCGCAGCCGACAGCCGGCGCATGAAAAATGCATGTCCCACTTTGTATCTTGCGAGTGCTCCCTTCGACATATCGACTCGGGTGTGTTAACAGACGAAAGCTGAACAGTGAACACAGAATACCGCGGATATAAGAACACGAGCTAAATAAACGCCCTCCGTGGCGGATTTTCAATCCTGGTTTTCGACGTGCATGGAAAACCGCTTATTTGGTTTCATTGCCTTTATTGGTCACATGGTTATTACATGCTTTATACATATAGATTACTAAATAAACACAAGCATAAGAGCGTATAATATTGTATTATTATATATGTATAAAGCATGTAATTGCATGTAAAAATTGTATTTACTGATTTGCGATATTCTTTTCCTGAATATTATTTACAAGTCATTCTATCATTAAAACATTAACATTATTTCTATTTATCATAAATAGTGTATTGTGTAAAAACTTATTAACCTAGAACTTACACCTAAAATCGTATTTAGTGATTTGCGTTAGTCTGAATATTATTCTCAATTTATTTTATCATTTACTTATTATTTATAATTAATTTATTGCAAAAAGTGTGTCATGTAATTATATCATATTCAAATGTTCACAAAATTTTCATCTTTGTACTTTAATGTCACTCTAGGACCATCTATTAGGGTCATTTATGACCTGTTGACAATCTGTTTGTTAAAAAAAAATAGTATGTAAAAAATAACAGAATGTACCTACCTACCTTGCTAGGTGTACATGGTTATTTGGAAAATATTTATTACCTCGCAGGAATATGGTCCTGCGAGGTTATTAATGTTTTCCAAATAATCTGTATATAAATACATGTTCTTGAGACACACAACGTAAAAAATCTATTACGATCACTATCTATGTAATTTTTGATTACAGTTAATTTAAGCATAGCATAAATAAAACCTATTTTTATGACAATGCATGAGCCGAATGTAGGTTGAAAGAAGATGCAATTGACATTTTCTTTCTCGTCAGGCTGTCTTCATCATTCATCATCATCATTCGTCTCTACAACCCCTGGTGGGCCTTGGCCTCCTCAAGAGTCTTCCTCCACTCCTTCCTGGTGGGTCTTGGCCTCCTCAAGAGTCTTCCTCCTTCCGTCCTCCTTATCATTAATTTCTAATAAATTTCAATAAATTCGATAAAGGTGTTTTTACAATATCTTTGTAATATACAAAGTGTTCTTTTTTACAAGTATTCCTTTGTAAAAATGAAAGGAACGTAGCACGAACACAGCCAAGGTAGAAAATAGTATTACTTTAATTATGTTTTATTACATTTTACAGAATAACTTTTAGAAGAAGTTACTCAGAGGTTGCACCATCTTGAGTTTCTCAAAAATGTTTTTTTTTTGCCTCTGCTCTAAGGATAATTTGATTCATCACTCATTCAAAAATTCCAATATGTGTCTGAGTTATACCAATATGAAGTAAGCATCATAATTGAATTTATTTAATTTACTCGAAGTTGAAAATTTATTTTAAAAACTCATTAAATCGCAACAGGATACTTACCTACATAAACGAAGTCGTCTACAAAAAAAGCAATTTTAGATTTGACAAATGTTTGTGAGATTTAGCCTTTTTAACGCATATTTCTCATATAAGCCACTATTAGTTAATTTAGATAAATTATACAAGTCTCACAGAGACGAAGCTATCTCTATAGGCTTCTATAAATTATCTTAATTAATAATTATCCCTAGTGTAATGTCTCACAGAAGTTGTTTAATGCGGCTACTAATATGTCTACGTAAATCTGAAATGGAATACTGTCTACACGCTCCAAGAATTTATTTATAAAGTTAATTCGTTTGCTGAGAGCTCTACACGTGCTTTCTGCATTTAATAAGCTTGCCAATGTATTTAAATGAGCTTTATCAAAAGAAATGCACAAAACATGTTTGAATTTAAAAGGTTTCCTATATTCTGAATTCCATTTCTCATTTCCATTGAGAATGAAGCTGCATACTTTTAATTATATTATGTAAGTTACGGGGCAAGAAACATAAATTCCTTTTGTTTATTTTGACTTATTTTGACTTATTTTGACATCATTACTTCCTTTCTATTAACTCGTGGCGTCTGCTTGCTTGTTTTCTTGACGAAAAAACTTTGGATCGATTTTTAACCCTTTTTCCGTGATCCAATCGAGCTGAAACTTTGCAAGCAGACTCGTGGCGATGATCAAAAAGATTTATCAAATTTTCGTTAAAAAAATAATTATAGTATAATTTTCGATTTTTAGAAATTTTAATGGTTTTTTCAAATTGGTATCATTACAAAAGTTTGATTACTACCAACGGCACCGGCGGCCCGATAACGTCACGGAATATTTAAAATTTGAATTACTCCGTCAGTAGGTGTAATAGGTACTTCACCACGAATTTCGAAAATTTATGACAATTGGTTCACAGATGACAACACACTTTGGTTTTGGAAGAAATCAAATAATAAAGAAATATTTTTAGAGATTTTTGACATAGATATTTGTCTAGACGTGTTTCATTTTCAGTCAATCAATTATTTAATTACATGATGGTAAACTTAATTTACAAAGAAAGGGTGTAAAATAAAAACCTGGTTTTTATGGGTTATTTTTTTTAATAACATTAGTGAAACGAAATATCTGAAACATCCATCTTTCAAAATTTTTGAACAGTATTTAGTTTGACCTTCTTGTAATTGTTTCAAAATTTACAAGCTCGTTGCATTTTTTTACGTTAAACATACCTTTTTAGTTTAATTTACGTTAGTTCTGCCTGTGTATACGCCCCATATCCGTACAGGCTTGTTTCAAAATTGCCGTAACTTTTTCACATTTTGGTCATTTTTTGAACCGCTCGGGTAAATTGAATGAAATTTTCGTGTCCATCGTTTGAGCCATTGTGGAACTCCGTTCCGAGGAACCGGACGCGTATCGCCCGTGTCCTAAAGTAAACTAGGTTCGGGTGAGTAGGGCGGTAGGCAGTAGGGCGGCCACCGCGCGGCCGTGTTAATCAGGGCGGTGGCCCCCAACCTATGAGCTAAGCTAGAAATACTAAATATTACTACATGGAAGATCTTAGTTTCGGTGCCGATAAATCGGCCTTCATTGGTCACATGATTACATGCTGCTTGCTTAATACATACTAACTATAACCCGACATATATGCTTTATACATACTAGCTATAACCCGTCAAAAATGACGGTACTTTTGTAACGGCATGTATGCCGGTTCCTAAAGAATAAGTATTATAGCATACACCCATGAAATATAATAACGACTTTTATCAAAATATTTGATTTTTTTTCTTATTTCCCCTGCTACTATTCTAAACCTTGGCGATTGGGCGGAATATGAAATGGTTTGTATCTTTGCTGTATTTATGTATCTAGTGTATTTTTGACATGTAATGCAGGCTCGGCGATAGCAACACCGCTATCGTTGTCGCTTTCGGGTTTGCTGTCCCGAGGTTCGAGCCCTATCTCCGGCCGTTTAATTTCGTTTTTTTAGCCATGAATTTTAACGAAATTACGGATATTACACGAAGTTACGGGGACAGACAGACGAACGGACGGACGGACGGACAGATAACGAAATTATTACGTTTGATACATTACTAAATAAACGCAAGCTACCTAACTTGCTAGGTATATATTCAACACACCATTTATCATTTGAAAATGAGAATAGTAAACATCATATATTATTATTTTACGTAAGTAAAAAGCAAAGAAGAAAGAATATAAAATAAAATTTAAATTTAAATAGTGGTAGGTAGCTAGAAAAAAAAAGATTAATAAATATGTGAAAATATATAAGTAACCATGTAAGGCAACAGAAAAAACGTATTTAGTGAAAAGAAAAAATATATAAAGGCAATAAATAAGCTTAAATAGTAGAATAGGAAAAAAGAATAAAACCTCAATGGAAACACAATAAAAGTGTTCAAGAAGGAAAAATAATAAATACACACGTTCAGTTTATTATTTGAGTTATATATTTATTTATTTTTCAACTACAAAATGTTAATCTTGTAGATATATGTCATTATAATAGACGAGTATATTTCGTTATAATCACAAGAGATTTTTTTTCACGAACATAATTATTATTGTATTATATGAAAAAGTAAGTTTAAGTCAGCCAATGACAGTCCGTAAGCTCTGTAAATACCCAAAGACTTCCATACCTTCCCAAATTATATATTTTCGTCTCTGAGATATCTATAATATATCTTGTTTAATTATACTACTAACTCGTTTGCTTGTTCGCCGCTTGCATAGATTTTTGCGTTTTCCATTAGTCAAGCAACTCGTTTTTTGATAAAATATAATATATGTACTATTACTAATGATCAAACAACTAATCCCGATATTTTTTGTGTAATTGACGATATCTCTAGAATTATCCCCGACATAATTCAATTCAATTTATTTAATAATATGTACATTACAAACTAAGTGTTCAAATTATATTATGGAACATATTATGGAAGTATATATATCAAAATAACAATATTTAATAAATTAAAAAATAACATAAAATCTGGTCAAAGGTGTAGGAGAATCCCGCTTCGGAAAAACACCTCAGACACATGGAATATATCAATACCCGAAGCGATTTTGTTCAGCGTGGCTCTTCCATCAGGCATAACCATCGGCAGGTTGGTGCTGTATATTTGAATGTGAAACAATCTATGCTGACGATGTCTAATGTAATTATCAGGAACATACAACCCAATGCTCTGCATAATTTCAGGATTATCGATCATACCGCGCAACAATCGATAAAAATGTGTAATCAAATACACATTCCTTCTAGTCTCTAAACTATTGTAGCCAAGCACACCCTGGAGAAACTCGGTTGGGTAAAGCCAAGGATAATGCCCGTAGAGATATCTCAGAATTTTCTTTTCGACTTTCTCCACCATAAGAAAGTACTTGCCCTCATGTGGCCCCCAGATCATCGAGCCACTCTCGAGTCTACTTCGCACCAAGGAGTTGTAAAGAGTTCTCAGTACGCGGGTATTCTCGAAAACCCTGGCAGTACGCAGAACAAATCCTAATATTCTCAAAGCATTACCACTGATCGTCTCTTATGTGATCGTGACGCTTCAACACGCCAAGAGGCTCAATTGCTGAAGTGAAAACACAGGTTTGAGTAAATCACATATTTATTACATATGTATTTATTTTGACCTTGCCGGGAATCGACCCCGGAACTCGGAGAACGGTGTAAGAAGCCAGTGTCATGCCCGCTAGGTTACGTTGGTCGCCCCTGTTAATCGATGTTAAAACAATTTAGTCAGGATCTACATGTAAAGTATTCTGGACTAGCTCTAATGCTCTATTAATTACTCCTGTCAAATATTTTCTTCTCAGAACTGGAGTACCTAATAAAAAGAATTTTGTATCAATGTACTTTAAATAGACTAGAAAAAATGTAATAATGATGTATGTAATATTAAATAAAAAAAAAATAAAAAAAATTACCTATGAAAAATCGTTTTGTATAAATTTTTCGTGTATGTATATTTAGGTAACGATAAAATATTTTTCATGCAAAATGTTAAGTAAATAACCACTTACGGAGATTTTTAGTCTACCGTTTTCGAGACGTACCCGTCCCTTCGTTAGGACAACCATATACTACCATAACTAACATTTCTTTAAAATACCTGACCACAAAGTTAATGCTTTAAATATTATTAATATTATTTGTCTTCTTCTTCTTCTTCTACCACTTATCCTAATGGGTCGGGGTCCCTGCAACGCATGGAACGTTCCAACTTTTCCTATCTCGGGCTTCTCCCAATTATGTTGCGACCTCGCTTCGCAGCAATCCAACTGTTTCCGCCAGCTCCTCCTAGGACGGCCACTTGGTCTTCTGCCTTCTGGTTTTGCCTGGAATATCCGTTTTGGCATCCGCAAGATATGTCCCAACCACCGTAACTGTGATTTATCGATAAACGTTAATAAAGCTTCTACTTCGGGACATTCTCTTTTTGTGTATTTCTGATTCTGTCCCTTTTGGTAATTCCTACTATTCCTCGTAGAAATTCGATCTCGGCAGCCTGAAGCCTTGAGTGGGTTCTTTCGGTCAAGACACACTGCTCGTGGCCGTAGGGTTGGCTTGAAAACGGCTTGAAAACTGATTTGAATAATGCCAGTTTTGCTCGCTGGCTGAGCTCCGCTTTTCTGTGTACGGGTTAATACAGTGATCAAACTACCTGACTTGCGGCTCCTATTCTATCCAATTCACTTTCTTTCTTTCTATCCTGAGATGTTATTATTTTTCTTGCAGTTGTTTTATTTATTTACTTGTATACGCCCATTACAGGCTTTTACATAAAAAATATTACATGAAATTCAAAAAGTGTATACATTAAACAATATCAGAAATAAGCAGTAAAATATAAAATATATGAATATAAAGAACATGTATAATCAATAAAAGGTATAAGCAGTGAAAGTATCAGGTATAAGCATTAAAATATGAGTATAAAAATTAAAAATAATAATATAAATTTAAGATATAAAATACATTAAAAATATAAAATACAGAGCAGTAATGTGTATAAAAAAATATATATTAACAGTGTATAATATAACAGTGTATAATATAATATAATAAAAACATGTATATATCAACAGCAGTTAGTAATGAAATAGTATTGCCTCTTTAAGTATAAACTTTATTTTCACTAGATTATCATTGAAAACAAAACAAATTCATTACCAGTCTTTAATATTCTGCTAATTACGGCATTTGACTGGTAATTCGTTCTGGAATTTTGGCAATGAAATGTGACAATTTGTCGAGTTCTATGTAAGGACGGGATATTATAATTGATACACTACAAGGTCGAGGTTGTCCAACATTTTATTTACAATTTTGTAAAAAAGAAGTATATCACAAATTTTTCTTCTATCATATAAGGTGAGTAATTTCAACAGGTTATTGTATTCTATGTTTTGTATTGGTATACTTATCTTGTAGTTAATGTATTTGAGAAATTTGCGTTGGACACGCTCAATACTGTCTATTATAATATGGAGACCAAACTGATGAGTTTATTTTATTTATTTAGTATAGCACAAACACAGGCATGACATGCCTACACATTTTGTGCAATGATGCTATAACATATCATCTAAATTATATCATACTAGCTGTGCCCACGCGGCTTCGCACGCGTAGATATTTAGTACACTGTTTGGATCGTCATAGCACTTTCGCGAACCTTCTAGAAAATCCTCCTTGAAACAATCTGAAGCATTTGCGGCCTTACCATAACAAAACATTGTGCTAGAAAGCACATTTTCGTCACCCACTCCCACCCACGCACAGCCACCCCCACCAAACTCGCATATTTTCGATGTGACACCAAGGGCTATCCACCACCATAACCACTGGTGGGTGGTTGTGGCTGGTTGTGGAGAAAACTTGGCAGATAGGGAAACACGGGTTTCTTTTTATATATGTATATTAATTATGTTACATTATAATATTACAAAAGGTATAATTATACAAGGAAGTAGTTTTATCTGTTACTTACATCGTTTTTATTGTGAGCCTAGCATATCTATGTCTCTCCGTCTTATTTAAATTGCACAATAAGTGGACGTCACTACTTACATGTCTCCATCTATGTCATATTACTGATAACAATTATTATGTCAATTCTCTCCTAGACAAGTGGTTGCAGGTATTCATTACATACACGTTGCTTCATGTTTCAGGATACACGAATACTAAAAGCTAAAACCGATTACTACTTTCAGCTAAATCGGGTTTAGCAGAAGCGTTTACCGCGAGTCTAGACAAATTTAAAAATTCATGAAATCGAGGTCGACCAGGGACAAGTAATAGTGTTTTGTCTTCTTCAATAATAGCGAAATAACTCTGTAGCAGGCAGTTACTTTATTTATATTAATGAAATCTAAAAGAATGAAGACATTAGAAATGAGTGTAAAGCTGATCTTAGCATAATTAATAGAATTGAAAAAGGGTTGCTCAGGTGGTTTGGGCATCTTGAGCGAACGAATGAGGAAAGAATGGTAAGATAGATATATAACGTAAGTGTTGACGATGCCAGAAAGCGAGAGCGACAGCGGGAGACGTGGCACGACCAGATTAACCAGATACTGGAAGGTGGTCCCGTTAGAAGCATCAACAAATGTAGATAGGCGGAAATTGTACGTCAGGACAGGAGACTCTTTCACTCCCTCCTTTCAAAAAAATCGGATAACTATTACTTGTTCCTTTCTGGTGCAAACTGCTAGCGGAGTGAACATGTTTACATCGTTATAGCTGGAATGCAAATGACGCGATCGAGATCGAATTTCGCACACGTGATCGCAGTTGTGTCAACTCTAATCACGCATGCCCAGAAAGCTGTATGATATTCTTGATGTTGTATTATGGCGAAAGTACAGCTAATTTTTGACTCGCCCTCATATTTATAATGGTATTTCGTCGCCACACAAATCAAATAGCACTGAAACACAGTGATCTAAAAAGTAGAAGGTACATTTTTTTACTGACTAAATTCTTAAAATATATTCTGTATGAAAATGATTGTGTTTGTCGTTAAAATATAATTGTGACTTGGTGTGCACGGGAAGATCAATACCTTCTAAGCGTGACGCTGCTTTATAGAAGATTCGAGATCAGTGGGTCGCAAGCATCGAGGCCGTCCAATGCGGCCTGCCGTAGGGCAGGCTCGATTCATCCACCAGTATCAACTGTTTATTAATACTATCAGAAAGCAGTGTGAAACGCTCCCTTCTATGCGATATCATATGGGTTGGTCATAAAAAAGTTGGTTTGTCGCAATATTGAGAAATTGTTTTATGATTGGCTTTACTCTTTTTACTAGTTTTTAACTTCTCTTCAAATATAGCAAAACTATTTTGTGGTGACATAATTATAATTCATATAAAATAACTTTGTAAACACCACTTTTTTAGATATTTTTTTAGAGATATTTTTAACTATTTAATAAGAAATTTCATTATTTATAAATACAATTTTCCTCCAATGTTTATCAGAATCAAAAATTGAAGGGTAAACAAAAGTTTTAAAAAAAATTCTTATACTTTTTATTTAACACAATATCAATTAATTTTTTATTATAACCATTATTAAACGCGATCTGTTTAATAATTTTTAATTCAATATTACAATTATCAACAGATAATGGAATATTAATAAATCTATTTAACATTGAGTGAAAAGTTGACAATTTTTGAGAATATGGATGGTTAGAAGAATTGTGTATAACTATATCTGTAATGTATCTTTACGAAATATGTTAAAATCAATGGGTTCTAGTATAAGTCCTTTCGTGGATGATATATTTTAAAATGATTCTCTCAACACATTCTCAAAAATGGTCAACTTTTCACTCAATGTTAAATAGATTAATTGATATTCCATTATCTGTTGATAATTTTAATATTGAATTAAAAATTATTAAACAGATCGCGTTTAATAATGGTTATGATAAAAAATTAATTGATATTGTGTTAAATCAAAAGTACAAGAATTTTTTTTTTTAAATCTTTGGTTTACCCTTCAATTTTTGATTCTGATAAACATTGGAGGAAAATTATATTTATAAATAATGAAATTTCTAATTCAATAGTTAAAAATATCTCAAATGTTATTCAGTCAGCTTTTTATACTCATAATAAATTAAAAAATACATATTAAATAATAAAGATAAGGATAATTTTAAAAAAAATCGGGTGTTCATAAATTGATTTGTAAGGATTGTGATTATTTGTATATATAAAAAACATGTAGAAATTTTGAAATTAGAGTTAAGGAACATTTAGGGTGTTTAAATAGTAATAATTATTCCGAATTTTCTAACCAGCTTTTGGCTATGGATCATTTTTTTGATATTAATAAGGGTTTACAAATTTTACATACAAATTTTAAATACAAATTATACAGAATCACAGTTTGATAAATTAGAAATTTTTGCAAATAAGAAAGAGTGTTAATGCTAAATTGAATGTTATAAATAATCAGGTCCTTTTTGCAAATAGTTATCTTTTAAATTTATTTTCATGTTAAGTAGGTACTTTATATTATTCATTTTCCATATATAACTTTTTTAATATTTTGATTATCTATACTTCGATTCTTAAATTTTATTTTTGTTATCCTGACGAAGAAGCCATTGGCTTCGAAACATGTTGGATTTTTTCAATAAAAAAGTGGTGTTTACAAAGTTATTTTATATAATTAACTCTTTTTAAGAACGTCTTACCTCTAGACAAAATAAAACAGTTCGCACATAAATATCAATTAAACTGATGACTTTATTTTTGTGTCTTGGATCTTTAAATAAATCATATTCTTGGAGCAAATGATTGGCCGTTAACAACCAAATAAGTGTCTTGCGTTTAGTAAATCTTTAAAAATTGAAAAACGTAATATTTATTTGAAATAATGTTTTAGGATATTGAATACAATTTTTGGTGAACAAAGGGTTATCGAAGAGCAGAGAAGAATATTGTTTCGTCCCAAATATAATATTTGTATGTGTGTCAGCAGTCGTGCTTGAGTTTTTAATTTCACTGATGTATCCGTGAAGAGAGGCGCCTGTGTGTCGCCCTACTGGTGTACGGACATTTTGTAGCCTCTTTACCTTAATGACCATTTACATAACCATAGGTGGTTCTTCGATTGATTGATTAAAAAATGTTTATTTTTATATACAGCGTATAACAGAGCTAGTCCACAATGCTTTACAGGTAGATTGATTCCTACATAAATTATAAATAAAAAATGTCTTGATAATATTGATGGATTGATAATAATAGATGTCAAGATAAGCATCTTAATTTATTAATTTCTTACTTATCTTCTGTAAAACCCTGGTAAAAACCTCTGTTGGAATATCATAACTTGTATCGAGTATTAAATCATTAGCCGTAATACAAATCAAATAAAATGTTTAAAACCTTTCTTTTTACTTGTCAATTATCCCCACCATACAGTTATGTTGGGGATAATTGACAAGTACGAGTAGATACCGACGCCACGCCCCGTTCAAAAATTTATTTGTTTACTAAAATAAGTAATGGATGGTTAGTACGCGTCCGTCCCGAAGAAGATACAGTGGTATCGAAACCCGTATACGTAAAGTTACTCCAAGTGGTTTATACAAAGTTCTTAATTAATTAAAATTTATAATTCAGAAATATTGAAAACAAACTTGGTAGTAGCTTATCTCCATAACTATCGGTATTAGTACATAATGTAGTTTAATTAATATCATAATATAGGTAAAAAATTTAAATTTTAAAATATAGCAAATCAATTTTTTTATATTTATTTACCAATTTTTCAATCAATCAACTTTTTAGATCCCATTTCATTTTTTAAAACAAATTCATTCAATCTAATTTAATATCGTAATTTAGATAGCAATCAATCAACCTTTCAACTATTGCGGACTGACTCTGTTTCACCTTGTATTTATAACTCCCTTTCTTTTAACTCGTGGCGTCTGATTGTTTGCTTGTCTGACGAAAAAACTTTGGATCGATTTTTGACCCTTGTCCCGTGATCCAATCGAGCTGAAACTTTGCAAGCAGACTCGTGGCGACAATCAAGAAGATCTATCAAATTTTCGTTAAAAAAAATTATAGTATAATTTAACGCATCTGGTAAACACGAAACCTGAAAATGAGAAAAGGAGTATTGTAAAAACTTGGTTTTTATGGGTTAGTTTTTTTCCTGATACGGTAATTAATGTAATATTTAAAAATATTATAAATTTATAAAAATCTCATGTAAGCAACCATTAAGCGTTTATTAGAAGCATTAAATATCTCAATTTGCATCGAGTGTGGATTAACTCATTGTTGCAGAACACATCCATGCAATGATTCAATTTTTGTCTACGCGCATATTATACTTATGAAATGTCATTTTGCACCGCTTTATCGGCGCCAAACTGGAGTGCTGAATTGTGCTTATCCGGGCACGGATAACCGGGAGCCCTCGAGTACGGTCGCGACCCGTCATTTCAGAGTGCATTTCGCACCGGCGCCACGCAACTCGGGCAGCCGGGCGCAGGTTCGATTCCTTTGTTGGACGCTCACGCACTTTGAATTAAATACCTTAGCGGGCCATCGGCCATGGCCAACGAGCGTAATACCTATAGTTTTTTCGCCACACACAACATACCTGCGAGTCGCGCCCGAGCCGCACCCGCCAATAGTTTTGCCGACAGTTCGAAGCCAGCCTGCAAATGGTCGTCCGCTTTAGAACAGCGTAATTTAATTAATTTGTGATAAAAAAAAGCCTCACACGCACAGATCACCACCCTTTGCATTAGGGGCGTGCAGTGAGAACAAGAAGCATGACTTCTTGAGCACATATTTTGAAAAGAAACCAAAATGATGCATCTCGTAATATTTCTATCATAATAGTTATTCAGATTTTAATATTTCATAATATTCTGCCTGATAAATGTTAATTTCGATTTTTTCCAAATACACGTTTAAATAAATGTCGTGCTTCTTGTTCTCACTGCACGCCCCTGCCTTGCATAGAATACGTTTTTCTGGTGGTTCAAAAAAAGGTTCATAAATTAAATTAAATAATTTCATCAAAAAGAGCAATATAATTTTGTGTTGACATTAAATATAATTAATAAAAATTAACTTTTTTTCACCACTTTATAAATACAAATATTTTTATATTTTTCAATACAAAAGTGGTGAAAGCAAAGTTCATTTTTATAAATTATATTTTAAATAAATCTAAAAATCTCAGGCAGTGATACAGTAGACCTCTTTCCATTTAAGAAATAGAGGAGTTGAAGGCTCCACCCCGCAACCGAATATCTTACCGCCACACCAAGCAATCATTTTCTAAAAAGTACATATTTATGAATGAATGAATATACGAGTTTTCCAGTAAGGTACACACAAGTAAGTACCTATTCGGAATCGGACTAATTCGTTTAAAATATTTTTTAAATAAAAATATTTTTTAGTGAAATTACCCTTTTAACCAGGTGTCGCTTTACTTGTATCGAGACTGGCTCTTGCCGGGATTTGACTTTTTATCCGTGTTTATGTGAAATTAGTTCTTATTTAATTTTATTCACAATAAATGACGCCAGATGGCACTGTCGTAATCTCGTGTGAAATGACGTGTGCCACGTGTTGCTCCAGTTTGTGCAATTAACTTTTTTTTTGAATTATGTCGTTTTTTCTCTCAATTTTGTTACATTTGCGTAATTAGGTTAGAAATGCGACTTGGACGCATTAAGTGGTTTTCGCTGTAGGACAGAGCATTTTCCTTTCTTACCCATATCTGACAATATGTACCTGTAAAGGAGTATAATAAATAGACAATGAGGCAAGGTATCATTTTAACGTTGAATTATGGAATTATTAATTACGTCATTTTAGTACTATTTACAATATACTATTTACAAATTGCCTTGTTTCGATTCAAATGCGTTAGTAAGAATGTAAAATAATTCGAACCTAATATATCAGTATAAGTATTTTTCCATTAACAATTCTCGTTGTAAATAAACTATTCATCAATAGTAACTCCATAAAGTGGAAATACGAGTATTTATTTAAGTTAACGTCAAATAGCGTGATAACTTTATTTAATAAACCGTTATATTTTATAAAAAGGCACATTAAACGATAATTGTCATTAAATAGACAATTATAAAGATATATTGTTAATCTTTTTACAGAAATAGTTATAAACAGGGTGTCTCAGAACTACATAGTAGCAAAAACTTCATTCAATTTCAAATAGAAAATGTTCTTCACACTTTGGTTGAAATGTCAACAGTTAAGGAGATTAGCGACATCAAAGTTTGCATTCTTTTATTATATCTCCGACATATATTTTGTAAAACGTTGAAAATCATGAAAATTAACTTTTTGTATCGAAGATTAAAAATTCATCCCTTTAATCATTTGCAAATAAAATGAATAATAATAATAAGTAGTTAATAGTTCGTTTTATAAATTTAAAAATAGAGGAGAATCAGGAATATGAAAAATGACCTAATTTCATTTTGAAAAGAAGAAAAATTTAGTCTTATGTATTGTCAAAATTTGTTATTATGTTGAAATATTTAATTGTTTGGAATTCTTAATACCAACATCTATTAGCTATGTTTTTACAGACTTCTTACTAAAGTCACTTTTTTTTTTAAAAAACAAGAAAAGGTGTTAGTCGGTATTATATTCGTTTCATTATGTTATTATTCATTACTTTTTCTTTGTTTTATTATATTCACTTTTTCCATTCTATTGCTACTGTTCTTGTCTTTTTTTGTACTCCTTATTGTTTTTACTTTTATAATTTGTTTCTATGAGAAATATATTAGGACCCAAGTCAGTATGTTCAATTCTGATAACTCATGCTCTTATTCATATACGTATATCATTAACTTGTGTCTGCTATATTACCGAGTACTTAAATAAAAAAATAAAAATACCTTTGACCGAATTTAGTTTTCATTTTTAATTCAGTTAATTAAATGTGATGTTGTTTGACAGTGGTTTTCGATAGATATTTGTGATGTCTCGTAGAAAACGCTGTTGAATGACTAGCTTTCATCGAAGTATAATATTTTCCGATGCATTTAATGCATCCAGTCCACCGGGCAAATCAAATTCAGCCGCGTGCGATTGCCGCGGTACCTGCCCGCTCGCATCGGGGTCGCTTTCAGTGATTTCCTTAAATAGTGGTCCGCTCGCAACGCTCTCGAGAGACGTTTCCCAACGTCTTATGTCACAGCCTCCGCCGGCAGCTGCGCCACTCGGCTGGAGCTATCTCTCTCGCCTCTCGCCTCTCGCCTACTTTCCCCGCCGGTGATAATTAGAACACCGTCGGCCCGCGATTAGCTCATCTCGACCGCGTTCCGCGCCATTCTGGCTCCGTGCAGCTCTTCCGCCAAACAGCGAATCACCGTGATTTTTGTTACCAAATATTTAGTTATTATTTCACTAGCTGTAACCTGTCAAAGATGACGGTACTTTTACATGAAAAAAAGAAAAAAGTTTTTACTCTATAAAGAAGTTACGGACGTTACACGAAGTTTCGACAGACGCAAGGAGAGACGGACAACGAAATCATCGTAATTGGAATGATGGAAATTTTAAAATGGATAGTATTTTAACGAAAGTTCCCCCAAAATTAATTAATTTAAAGTGTTTATTATTGTCTAATTAAATAAACAAAACATATTTTTTCCAATAGACATTTATAAATTTCATTCCAAATCGAATCAAAAAGTTTCGGTCAAAAGATCGAGTAAATAAGTATTTTTTAATAAATCGCGATTTATTAAAACTTACAGGCTCGTAGTATTCTTTAAACAAGTCAAACGTATAGCAGCCAGCCGTGCAACCAAACCGTGCACCGAGAAATTTTCGTTAGTTCATGTCAGTATTCGTGGTCTGCGGTGACTAATATAAATTGTGTTTCCCCCACGTGAGTTTAATTATAATTATATATTTTGTTACTCAAAAGTTACGAGAGTAGCAGAATCTACAAAATATTAAACTGACTACTTTCAAATATAGAATTTCTACATGGTTTAGGCGAAAATACAAATAATTAATTGATTAGGTACTGACAAAAAGAGCCGGAGTTTACTGGTGGTTGTGGCGGGAATATTGAGAGAAGAGGCGAAGAGTTAGTGAAAGTAATATTTTTAAGTAAATTAATACCCGAGTTCGAATTTCTTTTAATTTCTAATCTTTCGAAATTATTCAGTGAATATGTAATCTGCACAACGTTAATGCCAAATTTATCAAAAATGTTAAAAATAGTTTTAGAAAATTTAGAAATATTTTATTCAACCAAATTATCACTCTAAGAGTAGCTTGTTGCTCTTGTGGTTAAGACTCTCGCCTCGTGATCCAAAGGTCGCGGTTTCGAACCTCACTCCAGGTCACCAAGTTAGTCCTATCTTCATAGCACAAGCATTTAGCTTAGTTTGAAAATAGTAAGAATATTGATGTAACACGTATTCCGTGTTCGCATCTCTATTTAAAAAAAAAATGAATATTCTCTGTTACGAATTCCATCTAGCGTGAACTTGAAAACTATCGTTATCCGAAAACCTTCACTTTTTTGACTGTACAGTCTAATGAATTTATGCAGTTTTTTTTAAATAAACTGGTTTACAGAACAATACATATAATATTCAAACTGAAAAATATCATTTCGAATAGCGTAAATGTATGTAATATGTATATTTTAAAAAAGAATTAAGTATCCTAATTGAAATTTCGTTTTATTTATTTTCATCTGAATGTTCCTAATTCCGATATAAATTGTCCATCATTGTATAACCGAAAAATAAATCTACATTTAAAATCGTTTTTCGGATATTTTCAATCCTACGAATTGGAATAACACGCAATTAACCCAGAGCATTATTCTAAACGACTTTCACAGCTGGTTTAGTTTCCACACAAATTCTGAAATTTAAATCAGGATACATTTTCGCTAGATTAATAATACCTACTTATTATCATGTTGTTGACAGTACAAGTTTTCTGTATTTTTCCTTGCTTTGTATTTGGGGAAAGTTCGGGAAAGAAGATTTACGGTTGCGGGTAATGTATAATATACTAATTTCTATTTGAGCCTGTGTTGCTTTTTCTTCACTTACTTTGAGCACGTAGATGAGTTCCAATTTATTAATTAACCGGGAGATTCCATCATTATTCTTGATGCGTAACATCAAACATATCAAATATTCATTATTATTCAGGATGAATAACATCAAACGTTTGCGATGGTTTGTTTTTTACTAGTATGAGATCCTTTCCGAATTTGGGAGTCATGTATTTTTTAGGGAATGGTTAATTAATTAATTTGATATTAAAAGGTGTCCAAAATATTTTTGAATGTACAGGACGTAACAGAGCTAGTCCACAATACTTCACAGGTAGATTACTGCCTTAATTGTGGGTCGAAAATGTTCCACATGAGCCACAATGTCCTAAAATTAATAGTTATGGAGATAAGCGATTTAATTTTTTTTGTAAAAACTTGAATTATCATCATAGTAAGTTAATTAGTAAATACTCGTAGAAATTTGACCCGTTATTTTCTTGGTTTTAATAATTTTATTTTACTTGTATAAAAGCGAATGAATTTTTAGTATTTGATGTAAGTTACTGTAATGATAGTCCAACTTCGTATAGAATAGAAATATTGAAAAAAAGAGGCAAACTTTGAAGTCACTTATCTTCATAACTGTTGATATTAGGAAATTGATAACAAAACATTTTCGACCCATAATATTTAAGCAGGAATCTTCTACCTTTTTAAGTATTGTACATTTGCTCTGTTATACCCTGTATTGTAATATAGCCTCTCATTGTTGTTTGCAGATGATATTTTACCTATTTATGAGTTTATCACCTTGGAGCAGTGGTTTCTAATGTTTTAAGCGTCACGGTAAACTAATCAAAATATAAATTTTTCACCGCGTACTACTTATTACTTTCATTCACTTAATTATTCTTTTTTTCGTGATTCACCTGAAAAAATAACCGGTTACACAATTATGAAAAAATCGTAATTAATTTTTCGTAATTGCGTAATATATGTGCTGTAATCTATAACTCATGATTTATAATTTGATAGCGACATGTTTTCGATCGCCAGAATAATATTTTTTTTTAATTTCTGCGCTAAAAAAAATATAAGTTTCAAATTATTAGTGTGTTCTGATTTCTTTTATTTGTTTATCATCATCCAAGTCTATATAATGGAGTGGGGAATAAATAGAATTATTCAATGATTTGGAGGTTATTTTTAAACTTTTATGATTTTGAATATATGATTGACACGCGCTTACCTGTTTCACTTTAATGATTTTTTCGGGTTGCTAGTGATATCTTTTAGTCGTAAGGTTCGTTTGGACTACTGTCAATGCGTCTAACCCAGGAACCCTTAGCAAAAACAATGGAAACGTATAAAAGTTACTCGTAGAATGCTTAGGTACTACCAGTTTACTTTAGGAGTAAAGAACAAGTAAAGTAAAAACAAGTAAAAAAAAATTTTGAAGACATGCTTTTAAAATGGGGTAACAGTTTCACCGCGAGAAGGTGAAGAAATGGCGCACGAGTGATAATTGTAGAAAATACTACGTATATTCAGCACTCTTTAAACCCGTGGCATAATTACGTTGAACGTTCTTTTTATCAAGTAACCGTTTTTTTTTTAAATCAAGTTATTCTGAGATAATGTACATCCAACACAACGCTAATTTATTGAGTTAGACATTTCGTTCCAACGCCTAGTATCAAAGCCGAATCTCCCGACTAAAATTTAAAAATTTGAAATCGGGACATTTTTTCATATTAATATTGATGAATCTCGGAGCTACGTATGCACTTTTAGTGTTCAATCATAATAGAAAATTATTAATTTTAATCGAAATAATGACCAATACTCGTCGAAAATGAGTATGTTCATCCACTTTACGTGGGTAAATTTTGAAAGTTTTAGAACTCTAGGCTAGTCGGGAAGTTGGTGAAAAATCAGTTATAAGATTCTGCCACAAAAACAAACAGACAAAGAGAGTTAATTAAAAGCATGTGACAATAATTTAAAAAATTTTGTACGTTTCAACAGGCCAAAAGGCCCAATTACAGAAGCGAAATACATCACAAAACACCCAGGCTTGAGTAAATCACATAGATTAATTGTAACTTCACCGGGAATCGAACCCGGAACCCTCGGTGTTAGAAACCAGTGTCATATCCACTGAGGTATGAGGGCCGCCGAATAGAATTAGAAGAATATAATAAATTGTTCAAAAAGTAGGTACTTGGGTTCTTTTTTCTTGACCGTGTGTGTGATCAGAGCCTCCTAGGTGGCAGTGGTCCTTTTGTAGTATACCGACCTGACAGGTACCTAACTGTCTTAACGACTGATTAGTCCTCAGTATGCGCCAACTCTAATATTATATTATTATACCTATATATAAAGTGCAGACGGCATGCTTTCTTGTTGCAAAATACATTTTTTTAAATGCTCGCTATGTTGTGTATAAAGAGTCGCACCTGTCAATTGTGTGGGAGCGGTTTTATTTGTCACCTCGCGAGTCGAAAACAAGGTTTCAGGGCGCAAACCACACCCCGATAACCTAGAGTTCCTTTTAAATGGTTTTACTTATAGGTCATTGTATAATGTGAAATTATTAAATTTAAGTATTATTAAACCTTCAATTTTTAGAATTGTAAATAGCAGTTTTATTTTAAACCTTCACTTATCATGATATACTTCACTTCTTTACTCCAACATAAGCAAAACGAAAGCTTCTAAAAATGCTCCAATTAATAGGACAATGACATCCTTCAATTATTATAATAATATTTTAGACCTTTTTTTACATTTTTTTTATCCCCCTACAATTTTCAAAAATAAAGTCTAACGTTAAGTGAAAATACAAAAAAATGTCATTTTAAAATTATATTTTTTTCTATTTTTTTTCTAGTTATCATATCATTATAAGGTCCAACATTCACTGCCACATACAATAGACACATGCTTACACACCCTCATCAAACACACTTAACATAAAAACTTTAAAACATTAATACAAAGTGCATAATTTAGATATAGCACGTAAGAGGTGCATGTTTTTGATATTATGATGATTTCTTGTTCAAAGAAACTTTTTTTTGTATGCATGTATTGTGTGCTGTCCTTTATAAATAAATAAAAATAAATCATGACACAAAAAACGCTATAATGTAGAGCGTCATGAAGTTACATATTAATAAATTTACACATCTTTGCTTTTATTTCACTGTTTCGCATTATTTACTGATATGATAGATTTAATTAAAGATTATTTATTAAAAAATAATAATATCCTTTCAGTAAACAAACATCGAGATCAAATAAAAAAAACAAGTAAGTATAACATATAAAACTTCATTTATTTTCATCGCGGTACTTATTTTGTTAATATCAATGGTTAGAAAGTTTTTTATTCATCTAGTGTAGGTAGTATTTTATTGTCTCTTCAAAAGTATAGTGATAAATATAAATATAATATTATCAGTTTCGAATATATTGTGCTTTTAGATTGTTCTTAAGATTATGACACTTATTAATGTTGTTTATTTCTTAAACCTTATTGCTGTTAAGGCTTTATTGCCATCAAAACTACACTTACAAGCTTAATTACTGTTGACTAGACATTTTTTCTCAGTTTTTATTACCACTTGTTAGTGTTTTTTCTTGTGAAGAATAAATAATCGGTGTCACTGCATGAATGCATTAGTCACCAGACAAGCCTATTCAATTAAAATATTAAGCACTTTTTTATTCCCGTCATGCTTAGCACCTTGGTTATCCTGTTATGATGTTATTGTGCACTCAATCATCCGTTATAAAGAAAATTTTGTATTAAATTTTTAAAAATACATTAAATATTTACTTTGTTAAGTTATGCATTATTTAACTGTGCTGTATTTGTAATACAAGTAAAATAACGATAAAAACTTAG
Source organism: Agrypnia vestita (assembly GCA_016648135.1). Classification (NCBI taxonomy): domain Eukaryota; kingdom Metazoa; phylum Arthropoda; class Insecta; order Trichoptera; family Phryganeidae; genus Agrypnia; species Agrypnia vestita. The sequence continues at coordinate 164,611 of JADDOH010023632.1, read as the reverse complement.
AATTCTAAACATTATATAAATTCTTCAAAAGCACACCGCCAATATCAATAAACAGCATCAAAACAACTAAATCGTCCGTAGTGACGAGATGCATTGTAGGTACATATTATTTTGTAATAGATAATTTATTTGTGTAGAAATATAATACACATTATTTTCTTGAATTTATAGGATTTTGCTATTTTTCGCTGATTTTTTGATGCTGGCGATGTACGCTCTGTATGTTAAACTTTTTAACCATGTGGACGCTATTTTTTAAATTAAACTGTATTAAAATTGAGTAGAAAAAGTACTATTCCAGTATGTACGTTCCAGTAAGTACTACAAAATGTGAGCCAGAAAAAAGATTTTTAAACATAACAGAAGACCAAGAATGTAATGTAGAAATGCTATTCAGATAGATAATGCTTCATATGACTGAAAAGTAGCGTTATAAAAAAAATATTTGTCAGACTAGCTCTGTTACAATTTAATTGTAATGTCAGAAATATGTTTAGATTCTTGGATGTTAAATAAAAAAATTATAGGTACAATAATTTTTTTTGATATCATCTTTTTGTTTGAAAATAAATATTAAAACAAATAACAAATATAGTATAAACCACTTTGAGTATGAAAGTGGTGTACATATATTTTGTCCGTTTTTTAGTACCATCTCTATAACCATTATATGGTTAATTTAAAATGGCTTAAATTTTTAAAAACTTTTTTGGATCGGAGATACAAAGATTTTTTAAATGCGTAACGACAGCACCAAAATGTATTCATGGAAATTCGTAAATACGAATCACCGTGTTTCGTTTATTAGTATTTACTATACCACTTTATAGTCTTTCTTCTTTGACCTTTTTTATGAATTCGAATCAAAGTTTTTTTTTCCATTTTGACCAATTCTTAATTACGCGTTTTAAGACTTTGACTAAAGGTCGCGAATCACAGTGACCGTCTTTCGCTACAGGCGGGCGTATCTCTGTTTTCTCTACACAGTATCAAACCATTATTTGGTACATCCGCGTGATGATTGCACATTTCGCTAATATGAGGACACATTGTTTGGTTACAGCGAGCGCTCGAGCGGTCTACACATAACTTCGCCGAGTTTCTCGTAACACTTTTTACATTTGTACTTCTTCACATCGTGCCCACCGCGCGGTCGAGGTGAATGAGAAGTGTGGCTATTCTAGTCCTGACATTTCACAGTTTATAGTTTGTGACGTCATGGAAATGTGCTATCCTTTTTGAAATATTGAATCTCGAATAAACAACAAAACCCGTAACATTTTCCGCACTCAAGGGGTTGCACCACCGTGGGAGCCTGAAATATAGGTTGAAATCGGGTGATTTTTGGATGATAAAGGAGGTGATAAATAATTTTTATTTTTTTATTGGCACGCATTAAAGAATATGTTTAACAATTAATTTTATTGGAAAATTTTTGAAAAACAAATTGTCATTTCGTCATTGTCGTCTCGTCATTTCAATTTCCGTAGAGATGCTGTGCCGTCACTGAGATGCAGAATTCCCCGGTTCACATTTGTCTGATACAGAAAAGAATGCCATTTACTTATTTAGAAATGAAATATTTAAAGTGAAAAAGCCGTTTTTTGTTAAATTGGGAACAGTCTGAAGAAGAAAAAAATTTAAACGATTGTTACTAACAAACGGCTTATTGGGTTAAAAAATCCATATATAAATGGGCAAAAAAGGATAGAGCGCCACCACACAAAAATACTTCTTTTCATGCATTCTCTTTAATTGCTGAGGTTTTCAACAGGGCCAACTTCCGCTGTGTGGTGTACTTTGTCTTTCGTGGACATTATATTTCTGATGCCATCAACATTCGTGTCTTTCTTATTTCTTAATATTATTCTCATTATATTCCCATTGTATTCACATTAGTAATGTAGATTCATTCCGCGACCTTATTTAACATTACACCCCTGATCAATCGCAGAAATACTGCTGATGTTATATTTCTTCATAAACTAGCTACCTCTAAGATTGACTGCCCGGCATTGCTGCAGCGCATCTCCCTGGTATTACCCGGAAGATCCACTAGATCGGTCGAGTAATACCAACTCCCGGCAAAACAGTTTTATATGTCGCTCTTCTAATTTGTTCAACACTATATTCAGCGATTTGGATCTTTTCAATTCGTCAATCTATGAATTTAAAACTCTTGGATATTCATCTCAGTCATAAACCTTTTTTTTTCCTCTTCTTTAATCCATCTTCTTTCTTTTGACCAGACTTGGTGTATGTAATTTTTACCTTGTATCTTTTCTTTAATTCATCTTTTTTCTTTTGTCCAGACCTCGTATATGTATATGCAGATGTATTGATCAGATATCTTTATGCTATACACATATCTTTTGCACTTCTTTTTCTTCTTATCTCTTCTCCATTTTACTAAGTAGATCTGTCCTTTCCTATTTATTCCTTAGGCCCCTTTTACCTTTAATTTTTCAGCTTTCATAGTTTGTTCGTAAATTAAAACTTTCACTTTTTTGTTTTTTTTTTTGTATAAGTCAAGTTATTGTTGTTATATGTTAATATATAACATGTTAATTCTGTGGAAACTTCTAAGATGGTCTCTATACTGTTCAATAATCATGTGTAATCTGATTTTTACTCCCTTTATGTTAACTCGTGGCGTCTGCTTGTCTTCTTGTCTGACGAAAAAACTTTGGATACATTTTAAACCCCTTTCCCGTGATCCAATCGAGCTGAAACTTTGCAAGCAGACTCGTGGCGACGATCAAGAAGATCTATCAAATTTTCGTTAAAAAATATAATAATAGACGCGAAACCTGATTATAGTATAATTTTGGATTTTTGGAAATTTTTTATTACTCCCTTTCGTGGCGTCGCACGACCGAAGCCCAACGCTTAGGTTAAGCGAAAAAAAATATTTCAACTAGTAAATGAGAAAGGGAGCATAATAAAAACTTGGTTTTTATGGGTTACTTTTTTTATTATTACTCCCTACGCAACTTTTAAAAAAAAATTAAATGGAGATGCGAACACGGAATACGTGTCACATCAATATTCATACTATTTTCAAACTAAGCTAAGCGCTTGTGCTATGAAAATAGCACTAACTTGCTGGTCTGGAGTGAGATTCGAACCAGAGACCTTTGGATCACGAGGCGAGAGTCCTAACCACAAGACCAACGAGTTAATTATTATAAAAACTTTAGAATCAATGATTTAACCAAAGAGTTTCGGTAGTGTAATTTACTATGATGTCACAAATTACATGAAGTAGTCGCAGAATAGCTCCGGAAACTTTGTATATATTTTTTATTTATTTTTTCTGTTCTGTCGTACAATGTTCATTTCAAAGTGTCATAATTTCGCGTAAAGTGGGTTTTTAGGTGAGGTAATGCGAACAATCGCCGCGAAGTGTCTTCTTAGTGTTTTTTTTAGTAGTATCTAAACCGAGCCGAATCTCGCAACCCTGGATTATAAAAGAGACATTTGCATAATTTAGTAATATAAAAGATAACATCAGTCATTTAAGTTAACTGTTTTAGACGTTATGTTAAACTGATTTATTTTACGCACTACCTTCTTCTAATGCGTAAATTTCTCTTGGTTTATAATTTTTATATTTTATCTTACTTGTTTTTTGTAGTAATAATACGACGAATTAATTAGAACGTGTCGTGACTGTTTATTAAAAATAAACAAACTCGTATACGATTTTACCGCGATGTCAGAGTTCTCGGAGAAATGGATCGGTTTTTTGAAACTCATGTTTACGTAATATTGAATTTGTTTGCTGGGGTACGAGATGCAACGTGAATATTTATTTTTAAACAATTTAACGTTATCTCGCTTTATAGACATATTGAAGGATAACAGAAGATTATCCGTTCCAGAAATTTTGTGTCCTTTAATAATAATTAGTATAATTTTCTATTAATTAATTCGTACGGTGATACACATGTATTGTATATGCAACCATTATATTATAGATGAGTATATATCAAACAGAGACAACGATGTCTAATTTTTTATCCTTGTTGAATTAAACACATTTATTATTTTACGTATTTGTTATACGGTGAAAATGAAGAGGGTAAGTTTTGTTGTTTTTCTTATAAATATATGTTTCTTGTCCAATATTTTTATTTTATCATTCCGTAGACTTTTGTAAGTATTTATTATACCAGTACTTACTTTCATATTTATATTTCAGTATATTTCAGCTTACACTTGTGCAACTAGTAACTGAATTTAAAATTTCACGTTGTTTCCAAATTTCGATGCACTATACATTTCAGATGTTGGAGTATTGCTAACCCTTGAAATGAACTTTTGTTTTGTTAAAATAATCATAATATATAATGTATTAAGTAGTATTTAAGAAAATAGCGAGTCGTGATTTTTCTAGACATGTTTGGTGGTTCAGGACCATGATAACGATCGTAGTTTTCATAGTCAGTGAAAAATATGAGTCATTTCAAAAATGGTTTGATAGGTTGTGTGGATGTTTTTCATGGAATTGGGTGGAAAATATGTTTGAAATCGAATTCTGAATAACGAGTAAATAATTATATTATCCGAAAATTTTGAAGTATGTAGCAAATATGTGTCTCACAAATTATTTAATCTGTCAACAGAGTAATAATTTAAAATTCAAATTAAAGATATCACTAACTTTTTTATGAAATGTACCACGGAATTGAGTAGTTGAAAACCAAAACCTACTCAACCCATGAACTGTTTTTTCAGCAAATCAAAGAAAATAGTATCACATCTTATTTATAACTTGCAATAACTTCAGTTTTATTCTTTATATAATAGTTAACTCATATTTAAAATGTAGGAATGTGCTGAGAGAAAGTATTTATTTATTTAAACGAGGAATTAATCTTTTCCGAAAGCTTGGCCCGAAAACAGAATCAATACTTAAATTATTTAAAGTTTATAGTGCGCTCGAAAAGTATAATTTGTACTGTAAATTACGCTTTTAAAGCGTACTTTAACTATTAAATCATTAAGTATTGTCTCTGTGTTCGGGCCCTTGTCTCGAATGTGAGAAAATGAATAATTTTTACCTTGTCTCTTCCTTTTGTAACCTTTCTCTCAAAAATCAAAAGTTTAATAAAGTTACTTTAATATGTAAATGTATCGTTAATTCTTTTATTATTAGTTTTGTCTTGATCTCTATGTGTAATATGTATAGAATTTTTCACCTCGAATTTCAAACTGTACCTATAAGTAAAAGAATGCCCTTAATGACTTATAAAAGTAGAACACTACTTTACCCAGCCGAAATGTCCGTTGGGAAATCTTATCACGTTAAAGATTATTCAGATACTAAATGGTCCTTATTGCGGTGATTTTCAGTAAACACATTCATGGCACCTTCACACGGTTTTACAATGATTAATTATGTCGATGTTTCGTAACATTACATTCGAAAGCGTAGTTAATGAGATTGATTCGAGGATCTGTCTGGTACATGGTCGACCCTGCTTTTATTTTATTATGATCGAGTTATTGCAGAACGGCCACGAGCGCTCTGCTAAATCAAAAATACGGGGAAAATTTCAAAATGTTTTCGTAATCAAATCAGCAATTTGAAGTAAGCATTAACAACTAGTACATTCATTTTTTTACTTATAAATATATAAAAATGTGTTATTTCAATGGAACCATCGATTTTTTCATTTATTTTATTTTGTAATCGGTACGCCAAATTTTGTGAAGTCTCAATATAATTGTTGTCAAAAATGTTGATTCTCAAGCATTAGAATCGGATGGTAGGCGTCGCGTCCGCTAGTAAACTAAATTTATTTATTTACAAGCAAATTTTCCCATAGTCTTCACCGACGTTAGACAACAATGCTTCCCTCCTTATCCCGTAAATGAATATAATAGTTCTTTTTTGATTCCAAACCGAATGCCATCTTAATTCTTAAACAAATCTTACAAGATACTTTTTAAACTGAAGTAACCAGTTGTCTTATTTTCTTTATTTTTGAAACCTTTCTACATAAGCGTACAGCGGTAAAACTACTTAATTTTTAATCTTATAATTTTTTTCATTCCAAATAAAACGTAATGCGATCTTAATTCTAAAATAGACAGGAGACTTTTTCTCTAAAGTGATCACCGGTTGTCTTAATTTCTTTATTTTTGAAATCTCTGCTTTAAGTTTAAACAAACAACATTAAAACTACCTACCTACATTTTCAGATACTTTCAGATACTTTCATTAAATCATTTAGAAAGAAATCGGCTGTATTCCGAAATATTTTTTTCTCTTTTGACTACTAAAAATTCAATAAATCAGAAAAAAATACAACGCTTTAATTTACACATATTCTAATTAATTTATGCTTTTTGTTATTTTGATTTTGAAATAATGTGTGTTTCATTAAAGATTAAATATGACAAAAAATCGTTTGAATTCTTGCGTAAAATTAAACTGATTTGTCCGAAATGGTATTTGAATGAATATTTCATATCGTTATTAATTATTTTTTATATACCTACTATCTTTAAATAGAGTTGCGTACATGGAATACGTGTCACATCAATGTTCTTACTATTTTCAATTTTATCTAAACGCTTGGAAATTAGATTGGGGTATGAACCCTCGACCACTGTATCAATAGGCGAGCATCTTTACTACGCAACACGTCAGCTAATAAATATTAAGAACAATTAAAAAAAAATGAAATCTTTTTTTTCTTTCAGCTAGTGCGTAATCGTAAATTACGGTACTTGACGTTTAGTGTCGCTTCGAAACATGTGCTCGATCGAACACACGTACTTAAATTGTCCGATTGCGCGTATGTACCAGTATTAGTTTTGTACCGAATCATTGTTCACGCCCTGCCTCCATGCGGTGCTCGGTTAACTCAACTGTTTTGTGATTGCTGTGAGCCGACGTGTAACGCGTTAAACTGCGGTTAAACTGCTATTCTAGTCCCGCGTTTATTATCAGCTAAAGTCGCTTTTAATTTTTAATGCGTATTGCGTATACCTGTTAAGTGAACATTAATCGCGCGGAGAGGTGGATCACTTACGTTATTGGTCATTATTTATAAGCCATAAAATTTATCAGTATTTCAGGGCTGTGAACCGAAGTATATTTTTCATGTACAAATATATATTTGGATTTGAATATATCTTGATGCATAAAAAAATAATTGAAATTGTAAAATTATTACCCCAGAATTATTGTGATGCTGATAAGGCGTAATTATTTGCAAAACAATATGTGGTATATTTTCATGGTGAAATATTTATATTTTTAAAATTTCGCACCCCTAGACTAAACAAAAAATGGCATTCTGAGATAATTTGTTTCGCGTTTTAAATTCTCGGAAAGAAAACAAAGAATGTGTATGTGCTTAACCATTATATTAGGTTTTTATTGCGCACTTTGTATTTTTAATGTAGTATTTTATAAATTAAAATATATATGAAAAGGAAATTGTACATTTATTAGTTTTTATCATACTCGTAAGACTAGACAAACAAATATTTTCATCAAGCAAATTTTGAAATAACTCATGTACTTCATTATTATTATACGCACATAAGCTTATAACAGATAAAAATTTTGAAAATAATAAACAAAACATAATTTTTTCAAACGTTTTTTTTTCAAAATAACAATTTCAAGGATCTCTCTTCGAGTGAGATTAATTAACCGTTTTTAATTTCATTTCGGGTGTGACTTGTCATCAAATTATTTTTTTTGATAGATTTTAAGTCTTGTAATACGTATGTGTTTAAATACATTGCAAATAAATATTTATTAAAATTGTTGACTATATCAACAAAAATAGCATTGTTTCGAAATATCACATATTATGTTATTTATTGAATTGGCGTTAACTTTGTGGAATGACATTATAATTATATATGAATATATCACTTGTCTAAGACCACTAATGAGTTTAGGAATACACGACTAGTTTCGAGCACTGCAGATGTTGTCATCAACGGATGATTATATAAACTAAAGCATAAGTGTAAAATTAATTATCTAAGGTACCTACTGATAAAGGTGAGTGGTGTTATGTTTGGTGAGAGGGGGTTAGCTGGGGGTGGGGTTTGAGTTAACGGGAATAAAGTAAGGAGCGGTGAAGAATTTTGAAATATTATGTTATTGATTAGAGTTTTATTAGAATTTAAATTTTTTTGTACTTCTAAATTTTCGAGATTGTTAATTATTTGGCCTTTATATTTAATAGGGTGTAATAATTTATGTGTATGGGAATGGAAATCATTCTTTCCATTCCCATACACCCGTTGATGACAACATCTGCGGTTGCCGAAACTAGTCGTGTATTCCTAAACTCATTAGTGGTCTTAGACAAGTGATACATTGATATATTATCACATATTATGAATTATGCAAAATCAAGACTATTTTCTGTTTTCGAATCTTGTACGTTTCTGATATTTTTGACCTGTTGGTTAATAATTTTCTCGATATTTCTGCATTATTTATTCAAAAATGATCATTTTTTACTTGTCAACTAGGGGTGCGATTTGTTCATAAAAATAGTAAATAAAATCCGTCCTTAGAATATGCAATGATTTCGAAACCGGTCAAAGTTAAAAATAATCAATGTGGTCTAAGTTTGTAAATTAATAATTATGTCCAACCACACATTAAAAAAAAAAACATTTCGTCACTGGACGATCACATAGCTGACCCGGCAGTTCTATATTTAAAAAAAAAAAACGTTTTTTTTTAGCAGTAATTAATTATTGTCCTATTTTAATTCGCTATTATTTTTCACGTTGCTTTCCTCACATCTTGTTTGCTAATGGTGCGATAGTGCCCGACCCAACACCTGCGCCCGGGCCGCGCGCGGCGCCGCTGTCCATTGATACACTTGCATAACTCGGCAAACTCGGTTAATCTTTCTGTTGCGGCACACTTCGGGCCTGGGCTGCCTGGGCTGCCCGGGCGTTGGTGGAGACTCCCGGGATAAACGCTTGCGCCCGGGATGCACACTTTTTACCTGCGAGAAGAAAATTCTACACTTTAATTCCCTTCAAACTGTTGCACGTGACCAACGACGGTGTCGCAAGTTTCGAAGAAAGCAAAAAAAGTAAGGATCTTCGGACTGTTGGAAAAGTTTTAAAAAATCTACTTTTTTCAGTTATACTACTAAGACGCTTGAATTCCAGCAAGAAAATAATACAAATACGGTAATACCCCGAAGTAATGAGAATAAGAAGCATGACTCTTATTTAAACATATATTTGGAAAAAAAATCGAAATTACATATTTATCTGGCAGAATATTACGAAATATTAAAATCTGAATAATATGTCATATTATTGTGATAAGAATATACGAGATATATCTCTTATTTCGGTTTCTTTTCAAATTATATGCTTAGTAAAGTCACACTTCTTGTTCTCACTGCACGCCTCTGCGTTATACATGGACTCGAATTTTTACAGCTGGTACGAAATGTGAGTTGTCTACTGAGAAACATTAAGTTATGTAGCATATAATCGTTTTATAAAACAAATAAAAACTAAAGAACATAACATAGATAGTTATTTTATCCGCAAAAAAATAGTTAAGCTGGCATTTTGCTGGTTTATATTAATCTAAGTGCTATTGATTTCAGGTTTATTTAATAAAAGAATTATCATACTTTAAACGACTATTGCTGGGATTATTAATTGTAGTATTAAAAAACTATATGCTCCATATTTTAGTATTTATTTTTTGTCAATCCCGGGTTGTTTAACAAGCCCTAGCCATCTCGGACTGAGATTGCAATGCCTCGAGTAGTAAGTAATAATTAGTTATCGACCTTTCTACACGCCGTTGGCGATGCACAATCATGTGATATAATATTTAACCACCGTATAAAAAGATACCGATAATTTTGTTAATATAAATTCGATGCCACAGTTAAAATACTAGTACGTTTTTACACTTGCAAGTCTTACTGTAACTCCGTACTGCATTGTAAGCTTATTGGCATACTTGGCCATATTCTCCGTTATTTACGTAAATATTTCGCTAATTTTTCACATGGACCGGACCACTCACGGATTAGTACACTTTTCGTGTTGTTATGACACATAATAGACATGGTTTTGAAATTGGGCTTGTTTTCTTGTACGACATGATCAGTTTTTCTTGTTAAAGGACAGGAAAGTTGAACCACGAGCATGGCAGCTTGCGTAGTGGTAAGGGAGTAATGCTAAAAATAAGTACTTATTTGAATTAAGTGAAGGATGAAATCAGCTGCAACTTTATAAAATATCAGAGAACTGAATCATTTTTTATAGAAAGTTGGGTACGAGAAGTATTTCGAAAATGTGCGTGCTATTGGTAGCATATTAAAATGTAAGCCCTCGATAGCCGAAATACACATTTTTAGCGTACAAAATCCTCTCAATCTCATTTTTTCCCCCTGAATATTTCTTGGTGCTTAAATATTTTTTAATTGTGTCCAAATAATACATCATCTAATACCGCTTATCTCATAGCTAGTAGCAATAAATTTACAGGTGGATTCCTGCCTTGATAATGAGTCGAAAATGTTCAAGCAATCATGACCTAATGTCATCGAATGAATATTTTTCATAATCGATATAGGCATATACTAAGAACAGTATACTAAGTATACTAAGAACAGTAATACGTCTTCATACAAACTGGCCGCTACCCATTAGAATGTGTGCGTGCGTGCTCGGCGCGTGTACGCACGCACTGTGACGCACACATTGACATAAAATATGGGGGCACAAGGTGGCGGCAGTAAGGGCCGTGCCTTCGGTGCCATTCGCGCTCGCAGCCGCCGCTTTAGGAAAAAAATGCGCTTCCTGAAAAAATGCCTTTTTTATGTTTGTGGTAGACATGCGCGCCGAGCCTGAATTTGCCAGCGGCGGCGTGCCGGCCTGAAACGGTCGGCGGCGGCGGCGCGCCGCGGCGTGGCTCATTTTTTTAGGGGATATGTTTTTTAAGGAATGTTTAGATGTCGTGGAAAAACAGGAGCAATAATATTCAAATCAAGGAATGTTCTATTATAAAGTTTTCGAATGCAAATTTTAGGTGCAAAGAAAACCATGCTTTCATTCAAGATCACAGTTTTCTTTGCATAATTGTCATGTATGAATATGATCTTGTTAACTCTCACGGGGCCCATTTCATGTCTGCTGAGGTTTAATTTTGTATTTATTTTAATTAATCTGGCTCTTAAGTTATGTGTTGTGTTTTTATGCTTATGCTAATTAGTTTGGACACTACGGACTTTGCATTCATATTTTGTACTATAGCAATTTTTGGACTGACGGGTGCCTACCGGACTGTCTCCAGTCAAGCACTCCTAATCCTGGCGGGCGTGCTTGACTGGACGGACTGGGCGGACGATCTCGAGGTCCTTGAGGCTTGCGCCTGTCGCAGATTGCTGATGGGCCTGGAAATAGTCTACTTTGGTAGATCTCTCAGGCCCCTGGAAAACGAGCGACCACAGGCGTTGGAAATGCGTGTTAGGCTAATAACGTTAGAAGTATGGCAAAACAAGTGGGACACCGCCACCGCCGGCAGATGGACACACTCCTTCCCGAGGGTGAGGGTTAAAGAAAGAAACTTGAGTTTTTCCGATTCTAGACCACTATACGGTACAGATGCTTTCGAGCCATGGAGAGTTCAGATCTAAACTCCATGATCTTGAACTCTCCGCTCATCCATGGTAGGTACACCTGTGCCAGGGAGCTAGAGTGCTCCAGACTCCGGGGCATATCCTCTGGAATTGTGAACTCTTGATGGATGCTAGATACGATATGCATGTTGGAATATTCGGGCCACATGACACTGGTCGGCGTGTCATAAACGCCGATCTTGTTAGAAATGAAAGAAACTTTGAATGCCTCCGTGAGTTTGTTAGGGTGTGGGTGTCCCGTTGGGAACTCCTTAGGGCGACTAGTCAATATGAATCCGAATAAAAATATCCTGCCGAAAATGGGTGGCGAAAGTGTAGGGCCGATATGTCAGCCATTGCTCATAGAACGGCCCTGGGTGTGTGGTGGGTCCCCTCTTCTCTCACCAGACTCAGCCGCGACCTTTTGGCATTTACAACAAGGCCGGAAACTGAAAACACACGCTCGCTGGGTATGCTGGTAGCTGGAATTGCCAGCACAGCTCTAGCGAGCGGGTTGAGCCACTTTTTTTCTTTCTATCCAGTAGATAAGGACCTTGGACAACTTCTACATCTTATGATCTCGTAGTAGCCAGGTACTTCCAACATTCTTGTGAAATTTCGGCGTCTTCTGAGTCTAAATCTGTGACGTTGCTGCTATATTTCTTGGAAAGTTTGGATAGCAAGGCTTGTTCAGAAGATGCACTTGCAACAGGTTCAGAATCAGAAGTAGCTGCTGATATATCTTCAAATCTTCTTGTTACTAGATCTCTTGCTTTCACTTGTTTTTCAATGTAGTTTGCCAGAAACGCAGCGCGCGTGGTATTTTTATGCTCCATGTAGTTGTCAATTTCACTCAATCTCAGGTACACTTTTGATTCCATCGCCAGTTATGAGATCGTGCAACCCGTGCCCTAAGAAAAAGTGGCTGTCTTATATAGCCCTTTTAATATTTGATCCAGAATCTGTAACGGTATGGATTTCTTTGCCATTCAGGCTGTGGTGGCCAAAGACGCGTGCATAAACACATGTAATGAGGTACCACATATGCTGACATCGAGCACGGCATACCGTTACCCTCGATACACGGTCGAGGCAAAAGCGCTGAGCACAACAAACAAGGCGACAATGTAAGCCGGAACAACGACCGAGTACAAAGGCGACGTATAGCAGAGGGCATGAAGAGCGGATAAACTCACCTTGCTGATCCAGACAAAATATCCAACACGCACTGCCGAGTAAAGACGAAGTTATAACAAATCCAATCTCTTTGTTCACATTCACTATAAAAACTGTAGTCTCCAGAGCAGACTATCTCACTTCCCCAGTGAACGGCTCGTATAGCGGAAGCCCTCGCCGTCATACCTTCGAACGTCACGCTTTCACTTGTAACCTTTGTACCTACTGTATTCTTTATAACTTTTGCTTTTGCAATTCAATAAATTCTGTAAAACCATCGTGACTTTACATCATCAACACCGCTTCAACTCATCCTAAACCGGAGGGCTCATTCACCTCCACAGACCTTTTTGCATAATTTAATCGATAAAAACAGATGAAACAGTTTTAAAAAATCTAAATTTAAGGTGTTTCAAAAATCTAACACCCAAAATCGGCGCGCCGATTGGCTTGACTCGGCGGCGGCGGCGTGGCCCAAGGGCGGCGCGGCGCAGCGGCGCCGGCGCGGCGCGCATGTCTAGTTTGTGGTGCTTTACTAAAAAGGTGTGTTGATTATCAGAAAGACGGAGTTTTTAAAAGTCTACTTTGATGTTAACCAAAAGATGCGAACCAAAAGCACCACTTTTCATTAAAACTGGTGCTTTTGGTTCGCTCAATGGTCTTGAAATATAGAGATATCAGAAAGATATAATGCCGTATTACTACACATTGCATTTGTAATTAAAATACTCCATTTTTTAACATTAACAAAGCCATCAATTAGAATTGCACAATATTTACGTTCATTCTGACAGTTTGTTAGCGTGTAATACCTATCTCCCTCGGGCAATCTCAGCATGTTTTTTTAGTAATTAAACGTAAAATTTTTAGCAAATTATTACTTTATTATGAATGTAAGTTATCTAATAATAAAAATAAATTACAAGAATACAACTCTTAACCACCTATGAAACATCACTGAAAACCAATATTTTCGGAATATTTGGCTCTTTTGAGCGAGACAAAAGTATATTTTTTCTCATTTCCTTGTATAATAGCTACAAACGCATTAAATATTTTTTTTTCGCCATACGTAGTGACACACCCTAATGTTCCTACCAACTTTTGGTACAATTTACTGTGACCCTGTATATCTTTCCTTCGTGCGACCAAATGAGTACACTTAACTGTTATTGTAACAGATCAATGGACCTTAAAATAGCTGTTGACGTTTTGTACAGCGAAGCGCTTTAAATGCGTTTTTCTTTTTTCGGTGAAATTTTTGGAAGCGTGTTTTTGTATTGATAACACCGTTTTGTGCCCGTCCCGTGTAGTGAACGCTGCGTGGATTTATTCCGTGTTCCGGAGTTCGGCCCGTAACGGTTCATGCAGACACAATTGGGGATATTATGGAAATCTAGAATGTACTCATTCCGCTTAGAGGCGTGAAAAATAAACACAATTACGTTGAATGTTTCGTTTGAATAGCGCGTGAATAAAAATAGTACCTCATGGTGATCTATGGAGCGGGTTTGTCAACTAATAGATTGATGATTTGCCTTTGCCCTCTTAATTGATCAAGCACTTTTATATACTTAATATTTATTACATTATTAATACAAAAAACTTCGGGGGAGTCTTTTTTTTAATTCAATTTTGGGTCGAAAATATTATTTGTTCTTTGGGTGAAATTTCGACAGTTGCGAAGATAAGCGACTTCAAAGTTTGCATTTCTTTTCTCAATATTTCTGAATTTATCTTTTGTAAAACGTTAGAGTATCATGAATGTAATTGATTTAATTTAAATATTTGAAATTAATTCGCATATCATTGTTACAAGTCAAATAAAATTATTAAAACCTTGTAGAAATAAAATATTTTTTGTAAGGTTTTTGTCATTTTTGTTGACTCATATTAAAACGAATAAATTTTTAATATTCCACATATAATCACAATTATCGCGAGGTATAAAAGCAAAAGCAGATATATCCAAAAAAATAAAAAAATGTTTTGAATGCAGTCACCGAGGATAACTACATATTTCAAAATGTACTGAATTCTAGATTTTGTATATCTATCTCTTTCAAAATCATATTTTCTATAAAATCTTGAATTCAATAGTTACATTATACATTAGTAATCCACGAAGACTGCATTAAATTTTTTCGGACACTGCTGCCTTTGCTTTTATACCCCACAATTAGATTACGTGTATTGTTATGATTGGTGAGGTGAGTCGCATCTTCGTGGCGTGAAAATATTCCGTTGCGTGATGAGTGCGCATTTCGTTGCATCCTAAAATTTCACTCTCAAGGCGCCTAAAAAGTTAATTTAAACTACCTAGTGTTACTATGTCACGCACTTGGAAAGCAGCACTGACGGGCGGTGCTGACGAGCCGGGACATACCGGAGCAGTTAGTGCGATTCGGGCCCGCCGCCGCGATGTGGGCTAAAGAGGTCACGTGGACCCGGCGAGGTCGCATCTCCATTGTTCGGGAGGAACTAATTATAGTGTGGCGGATTTAAAGACGACTCATTAAAACTTTTAACCCCGCCTTCCAAAATTTTAATCACTATTAATCACCTTGCATTTATATTTTTACGCTGGTAATTTGGCATATATAATAGCCCTTTTCCCTGCGTGGTTCTCGGGCATCCGCCACCGCGCGCGTCGCTTACCTACCGATGAAATTATACAATGATAACATTTCAAATATATCAAAAAACTAAAAATACGCTAAAAATTATTTGGGGGTAAAATTTTAATACGCAGCAGAATCCTCGCGCATCATGCGACGGAAGTTTTCACACCATGACGTTATTTTATACAAATCTGTTTTCATTTAGTAAAATTGAATGACGGTCAAAAAAATTACGGTAGTAACCGTCATCTCGATGATTTTCAATCTGGGAATCTGCGAAGCTCGATTTATGTTACCGCTGCGCTGAATGAACTTTGCTGATCAGAACAGGGATCTGTAATCTGCGGATATCTCTTTAATTGTCAGTTCTTGCGGCTGGTTCGTTTCGCGTTTTCTCACGTTCAAATAGTTATCCTGTGAGAACTGATGCGCATTTTATTTTATTTATGCTAAAAAAAGTATAACTTCTATCGTGTGTATATAAGTATTTTTAAAAACCAAAGTGCTAAAGGCCATCACAGTATATGGGTATGTCAATAAAATAAAAAGTGTGGGGCAGATGTTAACAATTACCTATGTATATCTATTCGAATAGAATTATGATTAGAGTATTATACGTAGTGATGTGAATCGAGAGTTTATTTAATGCAATGATCGTTGGAGTTTGGTTAAAAGCACCCCACTCTTTTAATTTTATTGACGTGCGCATATACTGTGATCACTTTCTATGGCTGTTGAAAAAACTTGTTACAAAGGCGAATTTTTTTAAATATAATATTATTTATTACTTCTTTGTCTTCGTCACATTAAACCTTGCAATCGATTTGAAATGTTTCTATTCCGAATGCTATTAACTTCAAAACTCAAATGTCACCAGCATGTACAAAAATCCGACAAAAAAAAAACGGGTCAGGATTTTTAATAATGTTTGAATAATTAAATTGGTTTTGTAAATTTAATGAATGATTATTGTATCGTCATCCGGAATACGTCCCTCCGCCAATTTTCAGAGCTTTTGATGGTAAAGAAGTGATTCAAATATTGATGACAATATTTGCAGCTGAAGCTAAATAAAAGCCTCTAAATAATATTTTTTTTTTTTTTGAAATATTATTTATAACTATTTCACGAATTTTTAATGTAGAACATCATTGATCAGCACAGTACATACATAAGTAGGTGCTTCATTACTTTTAATTGTCAAAATTTACTTAATATAAATTAACTTTTAAGTGCCTCACTAATTGAAATTTTACGTTCACGAAAAAGACGTGTTAATTTTTTTTAAATTTTCCAATAAAATATAAAATATATATATTTTTAAGCCAGCGACCGCCAGATTTAGTTATAGTATCAAACCTGAATTTTTTTCTGTATATTTGTATTCTATAGTAGGTAAGAAAATTTATATTATGACATTTGAGTTCGGAGGATTTCGGCAGACAACACGTGATACAGATACAAAAAAATGAGTAACTTAAACGTGAACAAACCCGACCGGGACAGTATTATACACTCATATTAATCATTGCCAGACGCCTTTTGTGGGGTCATTTCTTCTGCCAGACGCTTTGAAGATCTATAAATGATCATGTCATTTATGTCATAGCAACAAATCTGAATTTTGTATATTTTATTCGGGCCACTGTTTAAAAATATTATCTGATACCTTTTACTTACACATTTTTTGTACTTGTATTAAAATCCCCCGAACTTAAAATGTCGTTGTATCCAAACGTTCTTACCTACTATAGTATACATGTGCAGAAACAATTCAGAGTTCATACTGTAACGCAAGTCTGGCGGTCGCCTGCTCCTATTCTATTAGATAAATGATTCATCAGCGGTGTTTTTCTTGCCATTTACGGCATAAGGTACATAATATGCCCCCAGAAATCCTTTCAAAAATGATTGGTCATAAGATCATTTACTGTGGCGGCAATGGACTGCTGCTTTATTGCTGCATTTAGTATAGGGGTTCTGGAGTATTTCATCACAATATGTAAATCAAAGCGTCCTTAACACGTTCCATTTAATTTTCCATAAATTATCATCACAAGTTGAGGAATTTCTTGAGTGGGGTATAATAATAGCTGTGGGTTACGACTAGATGTTGATTTATCAAAGTGACTCAGACGTTTGACCTCTTAAAAACCTTAGCGCAATCATAAATATGTTTATGGTATTATATAAGACGTAAAAGTAAATCCCCTCAACATTGCCACTCGTTTTCAAGCTTGAGCATGAGAATTCCGACTTTTCTATTTCCTACCTCTAGATCGAATAAGCTAGAAAAGTTGTCAATTATGGGTATATTCGATATGTGATTAATTTGCATTAAGTCATGCTATAAATCGTTGTCATCAAAAATATCTTTTGATTTTTATATCCAGTTCCCAAAATTTTGATAAACCTCAATCGTGTCATTTATTGTTTATTTTTCAAAGTTTTGCGATTCAAGAAGCTAAGTGGAATATTAATAATTTTGTCCATTTTATTAATAACTAGCTGCGCCCTCGTGGCTTCGCACGCGTGGATTTTTAGTAACTTTTACTCATATTTTATCAATTTGTGTATTAACCTTAACATACAGATATATGTCATCGTTGACTTTTTTATAGAACTTTTTGAGTTCTACAACATCTCCATAGAAAGTATTTAAATATCTCTTACCGTTAAGGCAGCGGTCGTAAAAAACGCATCGCTCGACCATTTTTTCGTCGACTTTGTTGTAAAATAGGTCACAACGAAAAGACCTTTTATTTTAACTGGATAATATATAGCCTGTATATAGAATTTTTGAAATCGGATGAGTAGTAGTTTCGGAGATTACCGCCGACATCCAAACTTACAAACTTTACCTCTTTATACCATATATATAGGGTGTATCAGAGCTAGCAGCAGAAACTTGGCAGGTAGATTCCTGACTATGTTATGAGTCTAAAATGTTCAAGCAACCGTGGCCTAATATTAATAGTTATGGAGATATGAAATATCAAAGTTTGCATTTTTTTTCAATACTTCTTATTTATTTTTTGCAAAAAGTTGAACTATCATTACAGTATCTTATGTCGATTATGAAAAATTCATTCGCTTTAATACAAGCCGAATAAAATGATAAAAACCTTGCAAAAATTGAAAAAAGTCATTATTTACAAGGTTTTTATCATTTTATTTAAGTTGTATCGAAGCAAATTAATTTTTCATAATCGATATAAGTTACTGCAATGATAGTTCAACTTTTTGCAAAAAATAAGTCAGAAATATTGAAAAAAAAATGTAAACTTTGATATTGCAAATCTCCATAACTATTGATATTAGGTCATGGTTGCTTGAACATTTTAGACTCATAACATAGTCAGTAATCTACCGGCCTAGTTTCTGCTGCTAGCTCTGGTACACTCTGTATATCAGTGTCTTACAAGTTAATCATATCTGTAAAATCAACGTTAACATAATTTCTTCAAAAAGAGCAAAATGATTGTGTGGTGACATTATTAATATAATTTATAAAAATATTTATATTTCACTACCTATTTAAAATAAATTATAATATTAAATTATTATTACACAGCAATTATTGGCAGTAAAATTAACGCTTCCTTCGTTGCTCGGTCTTCTACACTAGCTATCTTTTATATTGAACATTGATAAATTTTATTTAGTAAGCACATCGTTTATATACCCACATTATTTTTCTACACAATCTATTTATTATACACAAAATTCATTTGAATTTTATTGTGTGACCTTGACATTAAAGTTTACCTCGTTCTTATATTAGCTGTTATCAGGTTATCGCATACGTAACACTATTGATCCAATTCTGTAGCGACATTAAAGAACTTCAAAATCTATGCCTGATTAATATTAAAAACTTCCATAGATTCCACTATGAATTACTAGGAATGAAAACCGGATTTAAGATTTCATTTTTTATTATTTTATAGTCTTTTCTTTCGGTATTACGCAGCAAGGGCAGACAATAGGGCAAAATGTCTCTGAAAAGCGAAAACCTTAAATATCGTGGTCATTCTCATAAGTTTGTTTACAAAATCATATTTTTAATATATTTCAGGGTTGCCACTCGAAGTCTGTAGCCTCCGTTCTTTAATTTTACTATTAGTCGGGTTCATGGTTTTTTCTAACGCAAGGTTTTGTTCGAGTCACGACGGCTCGGCCTTCCGTGTAATATTTGTATAAGTGGAGACATATTATGTATACATGTATAGACGCGCGAGTTTCTTTTTACTCTTTAGTGACCATTTTAAATTATATTGACCTGCCATTGCAACATTACAGGCAAGTTAATTAGGCCTTAATCCATTACGTGGTGAAATGATGATTTCGTTGGAAGACAAGTTTTGTTTAATTTAATTAATACATTAATTATTCATTATTACGAGCTGAATTTTATTATACAGGTGTATCATTTCTAATAGCAAAAACTTTAGGGAAATTTTCTTTCATTTTTGAGTAGAAAATATTCTTTATCCTTTGGGTGAAATTTTAACAGTTAAGGAGATAAGCGACATTATAGTTTGATTTTTTTTTCAATATTTCTACATTTTTTTCTGTAAAGCGTTTTAATCATTTTATTTGACTTGAATCAAAGGGAATGAATAATTTAATATACGATATAAGATATTTTCACGATCACTTCATTATTTCATAGGAGAGCTCAGAAATATTGAAAAAAAAATGCAAACTTTGATGTTTGCATATCACTTTAACTGTTGACATTTCACCTAAAGTGTAAATTTATTTTTTATAATTTTTTTACTCTTTCTACTTTTAAAACCTCCATATTTTATATTCAAAATTGAATGAAGAAGAATCTCAAAGTTTTCTTACTCCTAGCTACGAGACGGATACCCCGTATTTATAGAATTTATAGAAATTTAAAAAGGCAAAAATAAATTGATACTGCCGATTGTACAGAAACATTTCTTCTAATACATCAATATGTACATTTAATAATTTTTTAAATTAGACTAATATAAATAAATTAAACACGTTAACTAAGTATAAAACCACTATTTTAAAATAGTGTTTTTTTTTTCTAAGTTACCGTGTTTAATTTATTTAATATGTCAAACCGCAATGTGATGGCTTTATACCAGAATAGACTAATTTAAATCAGGTGAAAAACATTAACTTTGTTACCTCTATATGAGTTTAATAATATATTTATATTTACTACTTAAGTTTAGAAAGAAACAGCATCTCTCATCGACGGGTGAAGTATTAAACTTAATGATTATCATGAATAATCTCTACAACGTTAACACCAAATCCATCAATAATATAGACTAATTTACTTTGTTTGAAGCGATAAACTCACACTTTTAAATGATAAATTTATACTAACAGCAGATTTTGTTTGTTTTATGTTGCCTTGCAACACGGACCACTGTTAATATATTATTATTTTATGTTGCTACGCGGATGGACTGACGTAAGAAATTTATTTTTTAGGATTAATATAAAATTGTGAGACGTTATTTTCAGCCTCGAAAATACGAGATGTATTGTTCAACCTCGGAATTATTATTATTATTTCGTCAAGTATGATAGACCTCGACACATTAGTATTAGGTAGGTCTGTCACACAAACCACCATAATATATGGACACGAACTAATATAAATTTCTTGGTATAAATTCTGGTTCAACGGCTGGTTTCAATACGTTTAATTACTATTGTGAAAATAAATAAAGTGGTGTTTACTTTGTGGAAATGCATTGTTTTTCCACAAGTTTATTTTTGAGTATTGAAAAAAATGCATGCACTTTGTTGTCGCGACAAAATGTAAAAAATATTTTCTATTCAAAATTGAAAGAAGAAGAATCCCGAAGGTTTTGCTAATCTGGCTACTTTTTGAATTCAATATAATATCGTTATCGCCAAGCAATATATCAAATATTGTAATTAACCAAATACTTGAATAACCGTAAGTAATAAAATTATTATTTCTCTGAAACAATTTAGTTTTTCATATAAAGATTGAATATTAACGACCGCAATTTTTAAAAATTATCCACCCCTAACATATTGTGCACATGTCACCTGTCAAGTCTGTCACTATAATAATTGTAGATTTCCTATTTTTATTTGCTCGGCGTTGCGATGGTATAAATCGCGATTAAATCAAGTGATTTTTTAAAAATAATCAATTATTTAAATCAATACGTTTTTACTACAACCAAATCAGCCAAATAGTGTTAAGGGACTTCCCCCAGCAAAAGTTGAGTCTTTCACGGGTATTAGGTAGTCGATAAACAATTCATCCAGAAAACCGCCCCTACTGTTGGTGGGTAGCAATACATAATGTTAAAACATGTAAAACCGAAGAAGAATTTGATATAATCAAGCAACTGCTAAGTACAGTTGCTTCTTCCGCCGGAGTCGAAAGAATATTTTCGGCATCCAATTTGTTGCACAGCAAAATAAGAAATAGATTAGGCGCCGAGAAGGCGGCCAAATTATTCTTCCCTTTTGAAAAAAAGTAAATTCGAACAAATTACAAAGCCAATAAAACACAGTATGGAAGTAAATATAAGTGACTGCGCGACCATGCGGTCAAATCCAAATGTTTTATGTTCATTTATCAATTTTAAGTATTTTTTATTTTCCTTGTTAATTTTTTGTTAGGTATGACAAAATGCTACTGTGTTTTAAAAAATGAACTTGTTGATTTGCGTTAATTTTATAATATTTTTTGTTAAATATTAGGTCCTTACATATGAAATTGAGGTTTTGCCGTACTGGCAAATTTAATCTCAAATATCTTCTCTTTGGCTAGGAATTCCAAATCCAAATTTATACAGCTATTTACTCGTGTATTTGTGTTTTGAAAATTATAATTCATTTGTTTTTTCCTCAATTGTTTTTTTCTTTGCGTCACTCAGTTTACAAAATTAAAAACTTGAAATATCGCGTTATTTACGAGTACGAGTTCCACCGTGGCACCAGTGCTGCAGAAACGGCTCGAAGGATTAATGATGTGTATGGCGACGGTGCCGCAAAAGAAAACACAGTGCGTTTTTGGTTCCAACGTTTTCGTTCTGGAAATTTCGACCTGCAGAACAAGCCCCGTGGACGGCCGGAGACCAAAGTTGATAATGAAGAATTGAAGGCTATTGTGGAAGCGGATCCATCGCAAACCACATCCGAGTTAGCTGCAGGCTGCGGTGTTAGTGATAAAACTGTTTTAATCCACTTGAAGCAAATTGGTAAGGTGAAAAAGCTTGAAAGGTGGGTACCTCACGAATTGAGTGAAGCAAATCAACAAACGCGCGTTGACTGCTGCGTTGCATTACTCAACTGGCACAATAATGAAGGGATTTTAAATCGAATCATTACCTGTGATGAAAAGTGGATCCTGTACGATAATCGGAAGCGCTCATCGCAATGGCTGAACCCTGCCGAACCAACCAAACCATGCCCCCAAGCGAAATTGACTCCAAAAAGTTCCTTGTGAGCGTTTGGTGGACTAGTGCTGTGTGTTCACTATAGCTTTCTTAAATCTGGCCAGACGATTACACGGCAGATGTCTATTGTCAGCAACTGCAAACCATGATGGAAAAGCTAGCTGCTAAACAACCGAGGCTGGTTAATCGCTCTAGGCCACTGCTGCTTCATGATAACGCTAGACCACACACTGCACAACAGACGGCTACCAAATTAGAGGAGCTTCAATTGGAATGTCTAAGACATCCACCGTACTCTCCGGACCTTGCCCCAACAGATTACCATTTTTTTCGAAATTTGGATAACTTCTTGCAAAGGAAAAAATTCAACTCCGATGGGGCAGTCCAAACCGCCTTCAAAGATTTTATTGATTCCCGTCCGAATGGTTTTTTTAGTAAAGGGATCGATGAACTACCTATGAGATGGCAAAAGTGCATAGATAGCAATGGTGCATACTTTGATTAAATAAATATATTATAATAAAAAAAAATCGGCTTTATGTTCCTCCCATACTAAACGCCAATTTCATATGTATAAATTATTGCCTAATTATATATTTATATTTTCATGGCCTATGTAGGTATGCACACACTTCCTGTATGTTCAAATTGGCGTAAAATCGTCACGAATAGCCAAAGAAATAAGCAAAGGAAATACCCCAGGCACCTGGAATACATGGTATTATTTCAAATAGTAGCGGGAAAAAACAGAGTTTGGTATACTAAAACTCCAGTCGCTACCACTCGGAAAAACGCCGGTACAGGTTGGCACAAGGGTGGGAATCAGTGTCGTAGCCAGGGTAAGGTATTTTTTCAGCGAATTTCATCTGGAGTCTAGCTACTAGCCGTAACCCGTCAAAAATGACGGAACATTAATTCGTGTCTTTGCTAGCAGCGTGCGAAGAGCGGCCGGTTCGGGTTATCTGGCCCGGGGTTCAAGTCCCATCTCCGGCCGTTTAATCCAACCTTTTTATCAGTAAAATCGAACGAAATTACGGACATTGCACAAAGTTATGGACAGACAGACAAGGAAATCATTATGTTTGATTCTTGCGAAACAGGCACAGAACACTAATATATAATACCTAGGCCCGACTAGAGAGTCAATAATAAATGATTTAAAGATTAATAACCTCATTAATAAATCATTAAGGATTGTCTCCGTATTCGGGCCATAGGCACTTTAAACAAATAAAACTGGATTTATTACTACTTTTATTTTAACTCGTAGCGTCTGCTTGTCGGCTTGTCTGCCGAAAAAACTTTGGATCGATTTTTAATCCTTTTCCCGTGATCCAATCGAGCTGAAACTTTGCAGGCAGACTCGTGGCGACGATAAAAATGATCTAACAAAATTTCGTTTAAAATTTTTTAATAATTATAGCACAATTTTGGATTTTTAGAAATTTCAACAATTTGTATATTGTTTAATATTCGAGCCTGACGCGTGGAGTAGGCGCGAAACCTGTTTCAATGAAAAAGAGAGTATAATAAAAAAAAAATTTTTTTTAATAAAACTCTCGACGACAATGTGCCGATATCCAGCATTTGCTTTCCTCAGTGAGAGCTGTCCAACCGCATGTTCCGACCTATCCGAACATTGATTATGGTGAGCGGACTGTTATTCAGCTGATAAAATCACAGAGTGACCTCGGCCTAAACCCCAACAAACAGCGCACATTAATATTAATTTACTCGTTATAAGATTAAATATACCTCGTTTTGATGATAATTATACAACGGCCGCTTCGCGAGCGCGCCATGCCGATTTTGATATCACTGCGTTTTTATCAAATGCAATCATAATGTATACATACATAATCAATATATATATATATAAAAAGAAACCCGTGTTTCCCTACCCGCCAAGTTTTCTCCACAACCAGCCACAAACACCCACCGGTGGTTATGGTGGTGGATAGTGGGAATGAGTGACGAAAATGTGCTTTCTAGCACATTGTTTTGTTGTGGGAAGGCCGCAAATGCTTCAGATTGTTTCAAAATAGGCGCGCCGAGCTTTATCGGTGAGTCTAGAAGGTTCCGGAAAAACCTGCTCTAGAAAGATCTGGAAGAAGAAGGTTCTAGAAAATTCCCGAAAGTTCTATAAGATTCTAAACTGAGTGGCGGAATGTGTCGGTGTGTCTAGAAGGTTCCTGTACATTCGATAAATTTCTTGAAAGTTCTAGAAGGAGAATGTTCTAGAAGGTTCGCGAAAGTTCTATGACCATCCAAACAGTATACAAAAAATCTACGCGTGCGAAGCTGCGCGGACACAGCTAGTATTTAATATAAGACTTCCGCGAAAGACTTCCAAACAGCAGAATTGCCAAGACGAAAGGAATAAGCTGGGCTGCTTTTGGCAAACTCAAACATATTTTCGAGAACAAAGACATCCCAATCAGCGTAAAATGAAATGCCTTTGAATCGTGCATAATGCCAGTGATGACGTATGGAGTGAAGACGATGGCCCTTACCAAGAAAAGTATAGAATAGCTCAAATGCACGCAACGATCCATGGAGAGATCCACGCTTGGAGTAAGCCTAAGAGATAGAATAAGAAATTATGGAATTAGACGCAGAACTAGAGAAGTGGATACCGTGGATCGTGTAGCGAAGCTAAAATTGCAACAGGCAGGGCGTGTTATAAGGCAGGATGCCAGAAGGTGGACTCTCAGAATTCTGAATTGGAGTCCTTGGGAGAATGAAAGAGGCGCCGGAAGACCTCAAAAGAGATGGACCGATGATATCGAAAGAAATGGCTACAATTAGCAAACAACAAGGAAGGATGAAAAGAGAAGGAAGAGGCCTATATCCAGTAGCGAAGAGACGAAGGCTGATGAAGAAGAAGAACACATATTTATGTATATCTCTCACAGATATTAGATAAACCATTCACAAAAAAAAAACATCACAACCAAATTAAATATTTATAAAAAATACTAATAATGTGCTGAATGTTAGAATTATTAAAAGCATTGTTAAATATAAAGCTACGTAGAAAAAAGATCGATGATTTTTAAAAATAAAACATGATTTAAAAATGAAAAAGCTGCATAAATTTGTATAAAAAATAATTTTTGTTTACCAGCTTTTAAAATTGAGTAATGTGAGTTTTTATTCTAAAAATATGGACAAACCAATTTATCGCATTTTTAAAATTACATGATAGTTTATTTTTTATACAATTAAGGCAAAGAATTATCGAAAATGCGTAAATAAAGTGAGGTGCAATATAATTATGTGGGTGTAATATGTATAAAATTATTATTGTGATATAATATATTTACGTATCCTTAAGCGACTTGGATATTTAATACTCACCTGTCCTTGACATTGCTGATAAAGTAGAAATAAATAAACATGTACATGTTTTTAATATAAATGTGGTAATAACGCGCTAATTAGTTAATGATTATTTTTCTCATTAGTAATTTATGTAGGAATCAAGAGATTATAAAGTCCGATGTTAATTTTAAAAAATGTTGACCGTCGTTTAAAACAACTTTCACATTTCTAGTTATAGATTACCAGCTGACCCCGTGCACGAATGGAATCCACGTTAGTGTGCGTTATTAAAATTTCCGTAATAATATTGTCGCGTGTCGTGGCTACGGGAGGAATTAATGAAAAGGCTACAATTACATAACGGATTTATTAATTACTGATTAATTAATTAAACCAACGTACCAGGTCACTTAACACTATTTAATTTGACGCTATTATCTAAATTAAACCATTTCGTAAATTTTTCACTCGTAAATACATATTTTATAATCGCTTTAACACTTGACTCACTATTCACTAGAACATTCCATTCAATTTCCGCACGTATTATTCGCTCAGGCGTATTTATTATTCTATTGTTACACTGGCCCGTAGCTCGCGGCTGCTTTCGCTTCGGTTATCGCTGTCAAGCGTGCTAAAAACAACTACAACTCTACTCCCGGGCGCGTTTTATTTATATCTAATGCTGATATCGAACCCTCTAGGCGTTAGTAGTGTTTAGGTGAACTTTCTGGTGGCTTCCAGGCCTCTATATATATGTATATATATACTTCTCTCAATGCTTCCCGAAAGCCATAGATTACGCTAGGCCGTTCTGGAAACTTCGCTAGTGTTGTTGTGACATGTGACAGAAGTGTGCGATTCTTTTTAGCCCCGTTAATATATATATGTGTATAACAACAATTACAATCTTTTTATTTTTCTTCCTCAGTCTTCATCTCTCCACTGCTGGATATAGGCCTCATCCATACCCTTCCATCCTTCTCTATTGTTTGCTACTTGTAGCCATGTCTTTTCACCCCCCCCCCCCCCCCCACCAGCAGCTATATCGCCAGCCCATCTCTTTTGAGGTCTTCCGACGCCTTTTTTATTTTCCCAAGGTCTCCATTTCAGAACTCTGGGAGTCCATCTTGTACCGTCCTGCCTTGCAATATGCCCTGTCCATTGCTATTTTGGCATCACTACATGATCCATGATATCTACTACTCCAGTTCTGTGCCTAATTTCATCATTTCTAATTCTTACGCCAAGTATGGATCGATGCGTGCATTTGAGCTTTTCTACACTTTTCTTTGTAAGGGCCATCGTCTCCACTCCATACGTCATCACAGGCAGTATGCACGATTCAAATTATTTTCTTTTTAAGCCAATTGCGATCTCTTTGTTGTCGAAAATATGTTTGAGTTTGTCAAAATCACCCCAGCTCCTTCCGATTCGTCTTGGCAATTCTTAACAATTACAATGAACAATATATATTCTTTAACAAAAAAAAAAGCAAATTGGAAGTTTCTGGCAATCGTCGCCATTTTTGACAAAAGTTTCTCGTAAGACGTCGAAACCTTGACTTTAAGCAGTATTCTGTGAGCAAGTGGGGTTGGTATTAGAACCGCTATTAAGTATGTGTGTTACATTAAGATGGTATTACAATTTTATAAAATAGAGATTCTAACACGAAATACGTGTCACATCAATATTCTTGCCATTTTAAAAAAAAGCTAAATGCTTGTGCTATGAAAATAGGACTAACTGCTGTTGTCCTGGAATGGGGCGCGAACTACCGACCACCAGATCACTAGGCGAGGGTCATGACCATTACACCGACAAGTTACTCATATACAAGGTTATTTGGAAACCATTAATAACCTCGCAGGACTGTACTCCTGCCTTGATTGTGAGTTGAAAATTTTCAAGCAACCAATCAATATTTATGGAGATATGCTAAATCAAACTTTCCATTTTTTTTTCAATATTTCTGGCTTATTTTTTGTAAAACGTTGGACTATCATTACAGTATTTTATATCGAATATGAAAATTTCATTCCCTTTAATACAAGATAAATAAAATAATAAAAACCTTCGAATTCCAATTGAAAAACATTCCAATTGGAGCCTTCGAATTCCAATTGAAGGACATTCCAATTGTAATTTCAGCGGGGTTTTTGTCATTTCATTTAACTTGTATTGGAACGAATGAATTTTTCGTAATCAATATAACGTTTTGTAAAAAATTGGTCAGAACCATTGAGAAAAAAATACAACAAAACAACTATTGATATAGGTCATGCCCGCTCGAACGTTTTCAACTCATAATCAAGGCAGGAATATAGTCCTGCGAGGTTATTCATTTTTTGAACCCCAACCCTGTTTATAAGGTTGTCTTATAATATATAATTAAATATTTAAATAACAAGAGACTGTACTACGTTTTATTTTTAATATTAAATCGACAGGCCTTGACGAACGCAACGAAAGAATTTATTTAAAATATCTCGCCTCGAATCCTATAACCGATACGCAAAACTTGTCTCGGCCGCTTCGCGCTATTTGGAAGAAAAACCTGTTCCCGGCTATCGAAACGCCTTCCCGCGTCGCGCACCCTCGGATGCGGAGTTACCCCGAGCTACCCTGGCGGGGGCTGCTGACATTGGGGCACCCTTGCACCCCCGGGGCGACGCTCCCGCCGCGGCCCCCGAAGCGCCCGGCCCGCATAACGGCGCAAATGACATTGCGTACATCAGCCGAGTTCGCGGAGGCTGTGCTCGAAGAAAGGGAAGGTGCGGACAGCGTTGCAGATAAAATCAATTGATTTTTCTCGTTAACCTAACATTTCTACAAAACACAGCTTATTGTGTTATACTTAGCATTTTCACTTAATTGAACTGCTCGTCTCTATTTCTTTAAGCTTTCCCAAGTAATTAAACTACCCCTTTTTAAGACGAGGTCTGTGTAATAAGGTATGTGAGAGGGTGAGAGCATCTCATCAAAATCATCAAAAAAATCGGCATTTTATATGAAGAATTTGTAAGATACGCATATATAGTCATGTAAAGTAAGTCACTTCTCGAGTTTTGACAGGGTTCGGTTCCGTCATAAGTCGAATTTCATTAAAAAAATTATAATATAACTAGCTGTGCCCGCGCGGCTTCGCACGCGTAGATTTTTAGTACAGTGTTTGGATCGTCGTAGAACTTTCGCGAACCTTCTAGAACATTCTCCTTCCAGAACTTTCGAGAAATTTATCGAATGTACAGGAACCTTCTAGACACACCGACACACTCCGCCACTCAGTTTAGAACCTTATAGAACTTTCGTGAATTTTCTAGAACCTTCTCCTTCCAGAACTTTCTAGAGCAGATTTTTCCGGAACCTTCTAGACTCACCGACGCAGTCGGCTCCCCTATTTTGAAACGATCTAAAGCATTTGCGGCCTTCCCATAACAAAACAATGTGCTAGAAAGCATATTTTCGTCACCCACTCCCACCCACGTACGGCCACCCCCACCAAACTCACATATTTTCAATGTGACACCAAAGGCTGTCCACTACCATAACCACCGGTGAGTGGTTGTGGCTGGTTGTGGAGAAAACTTGGCGGGTAGATTAACGTCATCATCTGTGCTCATTATTGACTCTTAAGATCTATCAGCTAGTGTAGTAGTAGTGTCTTTGGTTTTAATAAACAAGTCCAATTTTTGTGGACAATTTGTTGTTTCTTTTCGTTATAAATTTTACTATAACAGGCAAGTGCTTGATGAATGATCTGTGATGGATGAATGAATTTCTATAGTTGTCTTGAGTCCATTTTTTCAATTTTTTAATTGGCTCATTAAACAAAAAGCTGATGCCATTTCTTTCAGCAGAAAGTTTTTGAGGGGTTCTTCGTTTTCATCCAGTTCTTTTAGCTGCAATTCATTTTTATCCGCAATTCCTTATTCCTATACTCTATCAGGTCTTGGTTTTGAGTTTTTTTCTTTTGACCTTACCAGTCATTTTGTGACTGAATTATCACAAATCAATGCAAAATACAGTAGAATTTCCAATTTACACTGAGAGTAAACAAAACAATTAGCCAACTTACACAAGCATACGCGAAATGTAACTAACTTCACAGCAAAATGAAAGATGACGCGATCGCTTAAATTTTAAATAAAAAATATTCTTCACACTTTGGGAGAAGTGTCGACAGTTTTTTTTTTTATATTTATGACTAATTTTCTGTAAAATGATTAGTATCGTACCTTCATCAGGACGCACGCAAACAACTATCCATTATCTATTCTAGCAAACAAATCAATTTTTGAACGGGGGCATGGCTACAGCTATGGTGAGATAATTGAGAAGTAGACCCCGAATGGGGAATATGTCAAGTAACGGACTATTCATAAAATTTATCTGGTTGTTAATTATATTGGCTTTCGTGTTCAGGCATTTTTTTATTTCTAGTATTTTTATATTTTAAGGTCCCTATTATTTACGTGTAGAATCTCGATACCATTTTCTTTTTTAAACGTGTGGCCTGTTTCCAAAAGGTGGTTCGCGAATCCGGAAAAGGTATTGTTATTGAGACATCTAATGTGTTCCTTTACTCTAACATTAAAATTACGTGCCGTTCTACCTATATAAGAAGCCGAACAGTCATAATAATTTAGTTTATAAATACCGGAATGATTTAGCGGGTCGACTTTGTCTTTGGAATTTATTATAAGTTTGCCTAAGGTATTACTAGTAAAAAACGCGTCTTTAATGTTACCTGCTAAACTTTTAGTCACTTTGTCCGAAATGTTATTTATGTGTAATATTCTCCGCCATTGCTCACTTATATTATTTGTGAAGTATAATATTAATATTTATCGCATATAGAAATTCTTTGTTTTTTGGACAAAATTCTATCTATGAAATGAGTCTATATGTCATTGTTATTCATACAAGGAAAAAACCGACTAGTTTTTATCTCGTAGGAACAGAACTCTTATCGCGGTGTTCTGAATGTTAAAAAATACATAATTTTTGTTATCTATCCAGGGCCAAGGTCACACTCCAAAATATGAACGGATAAGGATAATATTGTGATAACACTTATCGATAAGGAATTGGATGCATTGTCGATTTGTAACGTTTCAATCTATCGACATGTGCATTTTTATTTAAAACATTTTTATAATAAAAAAATGATCTCATAAATAACGAATCTAACACGTCCGTTTCAATCAGGTGGTGTTGCTTCAATACGTGGCAAGTGAAGTGGAAGCCGACGATGGTCTCTCTTTGATAATATATCCTTAAAGGGTTTCATTGCAAAAAAAAATTAAAAATGACTCAAGGAACCAAGTTAATGGTACTCCGAATAAATAAATGAATAAAAACAAATCAGAAGCGCACAGCGAGCGCAAATCGCTGTTTTTTTCGCAAAGCAGATGAAATCCAAACTGCTGTCCAGAAACACCAAGATATTAGTGTACAAAACGCTTATTCGGCCAGTGCTCAAGTACGCAGCTGAGACGTGGGTACTAACTAAGAGGAATGAGCGAGCACTGAACGTTTTTGAAAAATTTTAAATATTAATTTCAAGTCGGACCGGTTCTAGAAAATGGACTTAGGTGCAGACGTTACAACAATGAGCTCTATACTCTTTTTAAGGAGCTAAACGTAACAAAATTTAAAAAACTGGGAAGACTTCGGTGGCTGGGTCATCAAAGTCCCATCAAACTCAAGGCCAGTAGGGCGAAGGAGCGCAGGAAGGCCAAAATCAAGATGGAGTGACAACGTCTTCAAAGACATTTCTGCCTTGGAGCTTCGGAACTGGAGAGAGCTGGCACTAAACCGAGATGAGTGGAGGAAGACTCTTGAGGAGGCCAAGACCCGCCAAGGATTGTAGTGCCAAGAGTGATGATAATGATCCAAATTAATGAATTAATGTAACTTTAGTATGAAATCGACAGTCTAACAAGTTTTTCCCTAACTACATATAATGTACAAACAAATTAACTAACAAAAATTATAATTTCAACAGTGTTGAGTAAGTTCAATAATTAAATTTTCTACTTCCAAGAACTAGTATTTTCAAATAAATATATACGATTTATTTTCATATATATAGAATTTTTTTGGATAATTAATTTATGTGATGATTTAAAGGGCGCAATTTATATTTTTATAATAATTATAATATTTTTAACTACCCTTTACGTTATGAATGGTGTGAAATATTGGCCTCAGCACGGGCATAGTCCAATAAATTATTTTTATTTTTAAAATTATCGCCAGTAGAAATTCGTCATTCGAAGCAAACTACTACACATTTTAATTCTATTTCCAACAATAAAGCCTAGAATTGGAAGAAGAATGTTGAAAGTATACCGAGTGCTAAGCATGCTGGGTATATTGAGTCTAGTGAGCTGTAGAACAGTGAGTAGAAATTCGCTATTGCATGCAAATCTATGTATAGTGGTGTGAAAAAAA
The DNA here is from genome assembly GCA_016648135.1 of Agrypnia vestita. NCBI lineage: Eukaryota > Metazoa > Arthropoda > Insecta > Trichoptera > Phryganeidae > Agrypnia > Agrypnia vestita. Next base: position 131,947 of record JADDOH010023632.1, on the reverse strand, counting down.
ATAAAAGAGCGTGTGTACATGTAGCAGTTTGTAGTGTAGTAGTCGATAGACTTGTCAGTGCGTGTCAATGCAAATAGTTTGGGCATATGTATAACGCAAAGTGGAAAGAAATATGAGACAAGTGTTGTAACGGGGAGGGTCTGTAAAATTCATTAGATAAACCATATACAAGACAAGGGTTCTGATATAAGTCGATAAGCATGAGAAGACGGTTAAGAAGAGGGTTATGCCGGGAGTGGAAGCATACATCCTCTCTGCTTACCCTCTCGGTGAACCGGCATGATGGTAAGTTAGCTCAATATAGATTTACAAATTGAAATCTTACATACAATTTGTATTTTGTTTACAATGCAATAAGATGGTTTATCGTTGAATGATAATTTATTTAACGCAACAATATTCTAGGAAATACTATATACAAAAGTTATTTATCATGGCACAGTTTTGATAAAATATATCATTCGTTACGTGCATTAGACATTTATCAAATTATGTATTTACATATTTATCGAACAAATTTAACATTACAGTGTTTATTTTGATTCTAATTTTTATTAAGAAAAGTTAATAAAGTTAAATAGCATAAAAAGCATATCTAGTTACGTTTGGAATTGTTACAGATTATTTCTTGCTGACAATTTATATCATGGCCACGGTTTTTATTCAGCAGCCAATCATATCGCGATAAAGTTATAATTATAAATTATATATATAATAAACATGAAAACACTTTATATTTAACTAATCATTTTTTGAAATATTAACATGTTTCAGGGCAAATAGTCCCTTCAAAAAATCAAAAATCACAAAAACAAAACAAAAAATAAATCAGCCCTAATGATGGACCCTGCAATGGGATCTGAAATATCAGCCAGAAAGGTCGTAAAAACAAGGCATAATATCCCAGAAGACATAAACCAGAAGATTCTGAGTGGTTGTGAAAACTAAGAAGATTCGAAAAATAAATATATAGAAGATGAACAACTTATTAAGAACTAACGTGAAAACAAATTTAAAAGATAACAACTTGCAAAAAAATCTTATACTATTATATACATCCGCTAATAATTACTATTTCGATTTTTTACGTCATTTTATACACTACATTAGCCTTTACTCATCTACGCTTTCAAAACTTAAACTCTGATAAAACAAGACTTGAAAATACATTTGAGGTAGAATATTTAGCTGGATTAATACTTGGCTAGGCTTGTGAAGACATTTACAGCGTCATTTCCCTGGACTTCCATGACCAAAAGGTTTTTGACCAGTAGGGCATATGAGAAGATCTACAAGAGAAGAGAAGAGGATTATATTATATACACTATTGCTGTCTCGCAAGTACTAATTTCTTATGATGTGCTTGTTATTCTGTGATGTACGTATACTCGCGTAGAGATTAGAAAGACCGCTTGTGCTTTCACACGAACAGGTTAGCATATGTGAGTTTGAAAATTGTAAAATATTTATGTGACTTGTATTCTGTTTACTCTATTTTATTTATATTATCATTTAACTACTTATCATTAATGTTATTATTTTAACGTCAAATAACAATGTGATGTAGATTTAAGAAATATAATAATTAATGGGTGTAGGTCAACCGCTGAGAGCTTTGGTTCGACCCACTTTATTGTCTTGCCATTTGTCTTCTTCTTTTATACGGAGCCAATGTTAGTGCAAATGAGAGTGAAATATATATATTAAGAATTCTTTTTTCACCAGTCATACTCGTACAAAACCTCTCGGCGGTTGACCTATATGGGAGGATGTATACAGGGTGTACCAGAGCTAGCAGCAGAAACTTCGCCGGTAGATTACTGCCTATGTCATGAGTCTAAAATGTTCAAGCAACCATGACCTAACATCAATAGTTATGGAGATATGCGATATCAAATTTTGCATTTTTTTTCAGTATTTCCGACTTATTTTTTGCAAAAAGTTGAACTATCATTACAGTAACTTATATCGATTGTGAAAAATTCATTTGCTTCAATACAACTTAAATAAAATGATAAAAACCTTGTAAAAATAAACTTTTTTCATTTTTTGTTGTTTGCAAGGTTTTTATCATTTTATTCGACTTGTATTAAAGCGAAAGAATTTCTCAATTTCAAAGTTTCTACTGCTAGCTCTGGTGCACCCTGTATAATATTTGTTTATTAAGGCTGTTGATGCAATTGTTGTATTATTCTGTTGTTAAGCTCTCTCGCTAATGTAGGTCGAATACGAGAAAACAAAATTTGGCAATAGATGTCTCTCCGTGCGGAACGCCTCTCACCCCGGAGCCTATACTCGGCTGGGGGGGGGAGACGTGCACCTGACATTGCAGCGCCGCCGCCGGGACGCCGGCGCCGCTAGAGGTCGACACACTCCTCACCAGGAGCTTTATAAGCGTAAACATAAAGTACGTATTCGGAAAAATTAAAGGACCGCGACTAGAAAATAACTGTAAATAAAAATTCTTTTAAAGTCATTAGTTCGTTTGCAAACTATCCGTTGGGACGAATACCATTCACCACTTTATTAGCAAGAAATTCATTTTAATTTTGATCATAAATGCTGTTTATTAGATACGGTTTTCAGTAATTCTTCATTTTTTATTTATTTTTTTGGAAATATTAACAGATATAAGAAAAGGAAATGTATATATGTATGAGAGTGTAAATAAATAGTAATTAACTTATTAACTTTTATCCTAGCATATTTCACATAAAAATAATTTTGAAGTAATACATACCTAAAAGTTTGATACAGGTGCATGTAAGTTTTAGAATTTTTGAAATTTCTGGTGAGAGGAAGTATAAATCCTGTAATGTTTAAAGCTTTAATAATTATAATTATGTTTTCTATGTGTATATGGAAGCGAAGATCGGTGTCAAAGATAAAACCTAGGTCTTTTATTGTATCAACGGATCGAAGCTCGTTGCCACCGACATTGTACTGGTGAACATATTTATGACGATTTTTTGTAAAACTGATTGATTTGCATTAGCCTAGAAATAGTTTATTTATGATACAATAATCTTAAAATCTGTCGAATCTTAAAATTTACGAAACTGGAGATTTTTGAATAAAGTTTTATGTCGTCAGCAAAGAGTAAGAATGAAGCAAATTGAAAGCACTTAGAAACATCATTAATGAATAACGTAAAAAGGAAAGGTCCAAGGATTATAAGAAAATTTTTGTAAATTTTAGCATCTTATTTTTAGAAACCACTGGTATTGGAATATAGTAGGCCAATAGTATTGAAAATTTTTACATTTACGAGGCAGACAGAAGATACCTTCCATGACTATACAATAGAAGAAGTCACCTACAACTGTAGTAAGATGACGACCTAAAGAAAAATACTGGCCTTGCACAGATGAAATGGCACAAGGCAAGGATCGATGACTCTCGATAATATCCACTCTCGATCCGTGCTCAACTCATAATGTTTCCTCCAAAATATTTATCGAATGATTTGGCAAAGCAGTGTATAATTAAAATGTCTTAAAAATTGAAATTGTTTCATATTATGTACATATTTGTTTATTGATTAAATAAAAATGGTGTGCTTTGTTTATTATTTTATGCGAGTAAGAACTCGACAATTTATAGTTTAAATATTGAAAATTTTGAATGAAAAAATATTTGGAACTTACATATTATATTGTAATTTTATATTTTGTTTGGCAAAATAAATCTCGAAGAGTATAAAAGGGAAAGTTCTTAGAAAAAGGAGGGCATTTTCGTAATATTTTTCAAAGCGTTTGTGTCTGTAATTTAAAAATTTTTATTCCTCTTTTTGACCTCTATTTTTTCGAAGACGTTTCCTCTTTCTTGCTTGAATTATAGATTCATTTCGTGTTTTAATTACTCGTTTCGTACGATAAAAGAATTGGTGGATTCCAGCCGGAATCCGGGAAGAAATTTGAAAGTCGTGGACATTGATCAGTTTCTTTTCCCGGGGCTGGAAAGAATACATAACATTTGCTCGAAATATTCCCCTTACTTAAATTACTTTACCATTAATAATTTATCAATATTGAGATTTCATCAATGATAACGAGCATACCTCACCTAAACATTTCTTCTTCCAGTTAATAAGAATGTACTGCTGAAAATAGAGTGTCTATCTATAGAAATTCTAGAAACTGTCATGGACTGTTCTTCCACTTTTTATTAAAGTGGCAGTAACCTAACAAAATTAAGGAGATAATAACTAACTTTTTGTACTACACATCTGTAAATTGTACATCTAATTTGTAAACTATGCCTGTCTCAACACAGATTCTTCTAGTGAGACAGGAATAGTCCAACCCAAATTGTTTATTATTACATGTGTTAAATACTAAATAAACAAATTAATAAGTCAATTGCAATCCAATAGACAATAAGAGAAAAAAAGATGTACTGAAATTCAAACACTGTTGCTGTTCATTGATGTAATATGAGTTATAATAATAATAATAATATTGGATTATTTATATAACGCCATTTTTGTGAAAATTTCACCTCAAGGGCGCTTTACACACAAAAAACTCTTACATACTAAAATCATAGAATCACAAAATGAAAAAGAAAAGAGAAAGAAAAACAGTTCAAAACATAAAATAGTAAAAAAAAAACAACGTAAAAAACAACAATATTAAAAAGGTTCTGGGAAAGATTTTGTAAACAAGTGCGTTTTAAGTCTTTTCTTAAATAAAGTCTCTGAATCCGTGTTTCTTATCAGGGAGGGCAAAGAGTTCCACGCTTTGGGGCCCGCCACCGCAAATGCCCGTTCGCTGAACCTAGTTTTCTGGAACTGACTTGCCGGTTCCACAATCCTTCCCACCGCTGAAGTAGACGCTGACCTAAGAGTTTGACGTCTCCCATTTATGTTGTCTGGAATACAGAGCTCCTGAAGATACAGAGGCGCCATGTTATGAGTTGCCTTGTACATCAACCAACACAGTTTGAACTCTACTCTTTCAGGAAAACGAAGCCAGTGCAATTCTCGCAGAAGGGATGTTATGTGCGAGAATTTTGACGTTCCATATATGATCCGTGCTGCAACGTTTAGAACAGATTGTAGTCTATCGAGCTGAAACATCGGTAGGCCAGCCTAGATACCATTGCAGTAGTCCACACGTGATACAACAAATGCATTAATGAGTAAACGGGCTGCATCAGAGGGAAGATGTCTAGTTATAGGGATTATTAAAATGGATTGTTGTCGTTGCTTCGATATTACGCACAGTCTCTTCACAAAATTACTTCGGAGACATTAACAAGTTCCATCAGCCATGCATGGAGCCCTGGAATATCGAAATCGTATGGTCCATGTATCGTGCATTTTGAGGCAATTTTATAAACGCGCCGGCTTCCATTGATATATGGAATTTCAGCGCTGATAATTCGATTAATTTGTATGGCATTTCTGAATTTATCGCCCTCTTGAAAGAGCTCCAAGAACTTCATGCACCGTGGAATCTGCGGTGAAAAAAATTTAATTTGAATATTCCGATCACTTACCAATGAGGATAATTAGCTGTTATTTCACTTGGATGCTAGCTTTCAGTATTTTCTGGAAAAGTGAACGTGTAGCTCAACGAATATATTATATAATCGACGTTGCATCCGAGTTATATTTCCTCATATATCGCGAACATCCTTCAAATCTTAAAAGTAATGGAAAATAACTGAAACTCCAGATTTTCCCTCCTGCGTTTTCCATATTTTTTACGCCATCAACTACTTAAATTTTAAATGACAATGCAAGTCACACGTAGTGTTAAAAAGAAAAGAAAATCACACCATCGACATATCTATATACTACACAACGTTAGTATTGGCTTTTGCCCGTGTTCACGGCATGAGTCGTTATGGGATTGGTTTCTGAAAGTAATATGAAAACCTTTGAAATTTCGATCCGGAGATTACTCAGAGATCAGACAGAGGGAAGATCCATCGCTTACCCACGACGATTTTATAAGCAAAAGCCCCTAAATAGGTCCCGCTTATTCGCCGCTTGGTTGGCATTTTTTAATGCTAAAAGCTGAGATAACAGTAAAAGCAGAGATAACTCAGATATCAGCTTATCATTGGTAGATGTAGACATAAACTAATACAAATATCCACTTTAAATTTGACAGCGAAACTCGATATGTGAACACAAACGACACCTAAAAAGATAGATAGCATATTTATCTGGTGTTAAACTTACAATCAGCTTACAAAGGCACGGTGACAATGCACGGCAATAGTCGAGAGTTATCTCTGAGGAATCTCATAGAAGCGTAATCCTCATCCCCAAATAGAAAGTCTAATAAAAATCTAAACAGTAAATACGAGCCGTTACATGCACGCCTTACTAAAATTTTATCAGATTTTTTAAAAATATTTCTGTAATGAAATAAGGAAATAATGCGAGCGACCTGGTTTGGTAATCAAGTCCCCGTCTTTCCGCCGCATGCCAGTGAACCGTTTTCCCCGCCGGTTGCCATGACGACCGCCGCACCCCCACCCCACCTGCATTCTGCCCCCCTCCTCCCTGCAACTACCGCCGGACAGTACCACGCCCTTGTGCAGTTCGTCTGACGAAAACCATGCCGGGAATATTATGTTACTCTGGTGCTGTGCACGCCAATTCGTTATAACCCAACACGCTGTTGCAATACCGATACATTACGTTTTTATAAAACAGAACCCCTTTTCAGTTACTTCACTCATTCCTCTAGTAGAATAATTAAATGTTTTTAAAGGAATATTCATAATGCATATTCATAATGCCGGCGCCATTGCGCTACGCTCGCGTAGAGGTAAAAATATTTTCGTATGTATAGAGATGAAAAGTATATCCATTTTGTAAATCAATTTATAGCAATAAAAATACTAATGTAGCCTCCAATAAACCCGGCCTTTCCTCAAAATATTACAGATCGGTCAGTTAAAATATAATTTCAATTGAAATAAGTACGAGAGCGATAGAAATACAAACAGATATATGACATGCCTACGACATTAGAAGGCTGAGCGATTAAGAAATATGTTTCGCTACTAAACTAAAAGATATATTGTAATATCGGTATACAACAATTTCCATTTTAAATCACATGGTGGATTAGACTAGTTAACGAACTTATAGATATCTACAAGACCAATTTTTCAGAAATTTTTATTCAAATTCACGGGAGTTCTAATGTCCAAAAAAACTGTTATTTTCTACTTATGTGGAATATAGAAGTTTTTTTGGACATACCTAATAACTCCCGTAAAAACGTGTATACTTTTTTTACGGAGAATGATTTCGAGATCTCCTGGTCATGGTCGGAAAAAGGTTGAAATTTAAGAAGACTATTCAGTATTTAGGAATATATAGAAATCTGTCTAAAATTATTGTAGAACTGTATCGGGAACAATGAATGAAAAACAAAGATTTACACAATTTATACGGCGGTGATCTGATGTGATGATTATAATTAAATGTAAAAGGTAACGATTATAATTAAACAGTGACCCTAGTGAGAGAATTATATATCATGTAATTCATTTTAACTTAATTTTGCTGAAGTTTGTCAATCATAAATGCTTCCCAAGAAAAAAATTTAGCGCCTGGGTGGTACACAATCTACTGTACTCTAGTGTTCGCCTCATAGCAGAGCCTCAATAAAGCGGGCGTGTTGAAAACAACATCCGTGCAATATTATTTATTTACTTATTAAAAGAAATATTATTGTAAACTTAATAAGAATTCCTGTGAAACTCTTCCATAATTGAGTATAGTGTGAGAAGTTACAAGTTCATCTTTCTTTCTACCAGAATATTAGATTTAATTTCATTGTGTTTATTTCATTAGGATGCTCGACGAAATAAGGCCCGAATACACAGTCAATACTTAAAGATTTAAAGCTTTAAAAGCATAATTTTCAGTGTAAACATCACTGACACTGTATTCGGGCTTTAGATACGGATCCTAATAAAGAGATAAACCTATATCGAAATGGTCAAATGTTTTGAAAAGAAAAGTATTTTTCTAAGTCAGTTTTAAATAAACAAAGACCCTAAATGAAGCAAATAAGCCAATATGAACCAAATAGGAGCATTTAATATGCATGTCTATAGGCCTATACTCGAAATCTCTCAGACAAAATAGCCGACCATAAGGATAACAGTATGCTTAGCTACGATAAGCTTCGATAACCAGAGACTTACGTTACAAGTGGCGAGAAAGCCCAAATTCGAGGAAGTAAAAAATTTATTGGATCGGTTGGAAAAGTAAAAGTCTAAAAAAACATATCACATAATTCACTTTCTTGTGTGTCGCTTCGCCACGTAAAACAGATGAACGCTTTTTTGAAATAACCACGCATAAAGTGAGTAGATATTATTTTTAAAAAGTCAATTGTTTTGCTACTGTATGAAATCGTCAATTTTAAATGAAAATATTAAGTTTATAAAAGTATTTTTGGTGATTTTCTGTCATTAATACTGACGATTATAGTGTTTAATATATTTTACGTAACCTTTGAGAAAAAAGTTAGGGGATGTATCTTAAAGAAGCCGAATAGTACAAAACAATTATTTGAAGTAGTGAAAATGCATTCTTTTGAAAAATAATTACAATAGCTAAATATTACCTTTACTCTTGGATGTACAATACTAATTTTTAAAACAATCCTATTATTACAACGATACCGTTTTATATTAGATTCACGAGACAGATGGCCAATCTCCATCGAACAAAGACTCGTAAAAATTCAAATTACTCTTTCTCTGAAGAGAATTCTCACAGAGCCTGCAAGTTCTTCAGAATTATTTAATCTTCAGAATCGCTGAATCTTCTCTATCATTTAACGTAGTTTTGTACGGCCAATAGAACTGCCGCTTTGACCTTAAACTACAGCCGGAGGTTAAAAGTGAATGTGCCCGACTGGCCCCGGCGGGGGCGGGGTAGAAAGGGGTGGGACACGGGAGAGGCGGGCTGCTCGTTTCCCTTTCCCTCCGAGCCGCCCTCAGCCCGCAGCCTCACCGCCGCGCCGTTGCAGTGGCAGCCGTAATTGGTAATAATAATCGTAAAGTTGTATTCAGCGTTATGTTGTAGTAAAACCTTAAAAATCAAAAGCATATTACGCTATTCTAACAACCTGTGGCCAGTGGTGAGTAGTACATGAATGTACAGTTATGCAGAGCCAGCGCTCGCGCATAACCCGACACTCTCGTACCACACACCGACGAAAATAGATACACGTATTTGTGGTAACTCGATATTTTTCCATATTTTTTTTTTCATATTTTGGATCGCTGTAGCAAGCGTACGGGGTACTTGCTACGATGGGTTGAATAGCAGTGTCAAACAGTCAAAGATTTTTTTTTTTTTTCAAATGTTATTCAACCAGCTTTTTATACTAATAATAAATTAAAAAAATACATATTAAATAATAAAGATAAGGATAATTTTTAAAAAAAATCGGGTGTTTATAAATTAATTTGTAATGATTGTGATTATTTTTATATAGGAAAAACGTGTAGAAATTTTGAAATTAGAATTAAAGAACACTTAAGGTGTTTAAATAGTAATAATTATTCTGAATTTGCTAACCATCTTTTGGCTACGGGTCATTCTTTTGATATTAATAAGGGTTTACAAATTTTACATACAAATTATACAGAATCACAATTTGATAAATTAGAAATTTTGGAAATAAGAAAGAGTGTAAATAGTAAATTGAATATTATAAATAATCAGGTCCTTTTTGCAAATAGTTATCTTTTAAATTTATTTTCATGTTAATTAGGTACTTTATATTATTATTTTCCATATATAACTTTTGATCTATACTTCGATTTTTAAATTTTATTTTTGTTTTCCTGATGAAGAAGCCATTGGCTTTGAAACATGTTGATTTTTTTCAATAAATAAGTGGTTTAAACAAAGTTAATTTATATTAATTATATTAATTAGTCAAAGATTTGACTATTCTCCTATTTTGTCGCGTGTCTTCGATCTTTCTCGTTTCGTACTACACGGATTTCATTGCAATATCCATTATCAGCGACATAACGGTCTAGAAAACTCGAAGCAAAAGAGTCTGAGAAAGTATTTTCAGATTTTATTAAACAATTTGAAAATACTCTCTTATAATACATATAATATTTGCTGTAGATCGACCACAATCAAAAGACCATTCTCTAGCTTTGTCCGGTAAGAAGAAAGCGGGGGAAAGTTGCCTGGCAAGCCCGTATTATAAGCCTCAATATGATATTCCAAATAAATATATATTTTTTAGTTTAAAAAAGGTTAATTACTTATTATATTAGGTTAATACTTATTATATAATTACTTATTATTCAGTATATAGATTTAAGGTAAATCAATACCTTGTTAAGTAAACACACTGATTGATCATTGAAGTAAATAGCTTCTTTCACAGTATATACTACTACCTGATGCAGGATGAATGATAAACGAGATTCAATACATAATGCAATCTCAACAAAGAGTTTATTAATTTATTTAATGTTAAATATTTTTAAAAAATCATCTAAATACACAAACATATAAAAAGATTAGATAAAGATTAAAAAGAAAGAGTTACTTCAAAAACTAATCATTATCACAAGATTAAACACCATTGTTAATTTTAGTACAATGGTAGATGTGTCTCATAACAAATATGCCTTTCAAAAGTTCCAAATATTTAGATGAAGTTCCGATTTTTTCTAATTTACCAGAAAAAGTTTAATGTTTAGAAAATAAAAATTGCATTGAAAATAAAAAAAAATAATTAAAAATCTAAAATAACATCTTTACAAAAAACTTTAATGCTACAACAGACCATGAAGCCTAATCCTTCCTATCTTTATACATGACACGGTATGAGTATATAGTGCGTGAGATGTGTCAACAGAGACATGATAGGTAAGATGGATGGGATACATACATGCATACAGGATAGATAGGTATTTATTTATACTCACGAACTTTATTTAACAGTGGTAATTTATTGACACAAAGTTACAGAGTTTGCGTTGAACCAGAAAGTAATGCGTGCTATGTCTACGGCAGTCAGCAAAAGAGTGGTTATACTTGCGGGCAACCGGGACCTAGTTAGTCGCATCGAGCCTCTGATTGGTGATGCCGGCTCGACCACCACAGCGTCTTAATATCTGTGTGACGTAGAATCGTATTCTGAATACAAAGAGGTTTTTGTTTCTTATAGTGACGCACAAAAGAATGTTAATATAAGCGGTACATTTCCAGAAAAATATATTTACATCATTTAGTAATTGAAAAAACTTTGCGTATATTTATAAGTATTGCGCTGTTTCCACGCAGGGATGGGCAGAGGATAAAACGCCAACTCATCGGTTGTTGAAGCTTTTTACAGGTTCATCCTCCAATATTTAGTTAATCTAACGGTGCCAGGTTATTCGCGGAAGTCCTCTGTTCCTCCTGCCTACATTTTCATGGAATATTTTCTGCAAGCTATTTTCGCTAACATCTCAGTGATCCTTCCTTTATAATATCTACTACTCCACAGTCATAAAGATCGATGTTAGCGATACGTAAAGTAATTCTTATAATCCGTAGCGTCGTGTAGCAATTGGGAATAAAAGATTGTCCGGTGGTGAAAATGTATTTGTATTGATTTTGCAAAGTTATACGATGCTAAGGGTAAATAAATCTCTATCTGCAAATTGTTTGTAAACAAATAATATTTCAACCCGGGCCGGTGTTGTCGACCCCCGAGTGCCTTCACTCCGGGTCATCACCACCCCGCCCCGCCCCAGACCGGAGAACCAGACCGGAGGGTAATGCACTTTCCCGCGAGATAAACACCTTACCCTCTTTACCTTTACCCTGTCCACCCGACCGACGCACCCCGCGGCGCGCACAGGGTTGATAACTCGCACTCTTTTTTTATTCCTTAAAAAAAATTGTGTTGGAAGTATTTACTTAAAAACCGTGTGTTTAATAGATTTCTTTCTAAAATATTTTAATTGACAAAGAATACCTGAGATATTAAAAAACATGTAGCTTTGAGGCAATTTATACGGGCCAGCAGTAGCGTAGTGTATGTGGATTTACTCTGTTCTCCATAATCCGTATAGGCCTGGTACGTAGTTACTAGTTTAAGCCGATCTAGCACTAGAGTAGCTACGAACAAATACCAAAATAAGATACACGGCTTGACGCATAAATCTCAAAGCCTATATTAAAAAGTAATAACGTTTTTTTTCTACATAAAAATATATTTAATAAGCACTTTGAGAATCGAATCTATAACCTTTGAATTGGTCAGAAAACATTAGACCACAGGACCTTCTGATTTGTTTATTGTACGTTGAGTAAATATTTTAGGTTTTTATTACAACACTAGATAACCCTGTCTAGAAGTGATAATTAAGAAAGATATAAATTCTTTTATGACCATTTATGAACAAGGGTACACGGCCACTTTTATGACCAAGAATGTGTTGTACGGTAATTATTATTTTTTATAATGATTCTTTTCTATGAAACAAAAATAATCCAGGCTTTGCTAGTTTACGTAGAGTGTGAATTGAATAGAATCATCACGTTATTTAACATTTTTGAAAAAGGCGCCACTGCTCTAAAATGTCTCTTGAAAGGGTATCTATCCCTTGCCCAAGATTTATCGCGAGCACAATGACAAACATTCTTCTTTATGTATTAGATTTTCTTTTCTCGGTATAAAAAGTTTATTTGGATTTCAGCGGCTTTTACTACCGAACAATTCCGCGACAAACAAATAAATAGCAAGAAAAATTTAAGTACGTTTAACAAAGAATACTCGTAATAATTTCGTTACTTCCAGAAGAGTAAGGTATTTCTGGAATTTTTCTGGTTGGCACGGATGACGTCATTAATAATTATTGCTATCGATAATGAAAATGCTACACGCGACCATATTCTGTGCATGCGGCACAGCAGACCGGGCGGCGCATCGCCCCATGAAAACAAAAGAAAACCTGCCCCAAACCCTCCGAAATCTATTTTAGGGTTCGCTGCGAAGGAGGAGGCCGCCAGGGTGGTAGGGGGTAGGGGGTAGGGGTAGGCACACCGCAGTTACCGGGGCACTTTCACTCGACCGGGGCAAACTAGCTACCAGGAGGACATATACACGCGGGTGGTTTATTTGCACCCGTAGTACCTAGCGAGCGGGTCGAGTCACCCGCTATCTAACAAAACTCGTCCTCTGCGTCAAAAGAATGGGACGAACTTACGCTTTCTACTTTCTACTGTTGCTTAATTTTTTTACTTTTTACTGAATGCCATTTTATTATTTTATGCAGTCTAGGCCTACACATTTTTACAGACAGACGAAACATTGTAGTTTATTCAACGGGGAGGCAATTTGTTCACGGCGTTTGTAATGCATACAATGGTAGTCCCATTATTTTCTTCCACATGTATACACGTATTAGTGGATTTACATTGTTTATGACACGTGTAAATTTTTTCTTATCTCAGTGTAATTCAGTTGATTAGCGTATTTACTTAAATCTGTAATATTTAGGAACGATTTCGCAAAGTTAAACCATAGAAAATTTGAAGTATTTTGCGCGGATAAGCTCACTGTGGCACCTGCGAGTACTAGAATAATTGAAACGTACTTGTTGCTCACGAAACATTTTCACACTTTAACAAAAGTGACCTTTTTGATGTATTTGTTTTGACTATTTAAATTTGACTGTTTAAATTTACAATCTCTTCGTTCTTCTGCAATCCGTGAAAGCAAAACATGACGAACGAATTTATCTTACAAATCCATGTTCTTTAAATATTCGTTCATGTTCTTGACTAGTGGAATCTGTTTAAATTTGTTGATTCCTATTTTACGACACTATCAATCTAGCCTCTCGTGCGTCGGGCGAATGACACGAGCCAGAATAAAAAATATATTTTTTAATTGCAGTACCTGCTGCACATTTATATTAAAAGCTTCAAATTTCGTCCCACCCTCCAGGTACGTGGTTCGACATCTAGCTCAATGAGGAGAGCGGTTGCTCCTGGAATCGGCGGAGGCGGCTACCTTCCAGGGGCGCGCGAAGGTTGGGGCCGATGGGGCGACCCCTGTCGGGGGCGACGACCGCTGCGCCTCTGTAGTCTGCACTTAACCCGTAGTTGCGAGCGAAGTATAACGAACATCGTCTTTTATAACAAATAATAATTTATTTATTTTTTAACCAACACACAGTCAACAGGTCGTTCCTAGAGTTACACAAATATAATTTAACACAGTTAGAATCATGCTCGGTATATTTTTAAATTGTATTTTACCGTAAAATTATTTTGTCCCAGAAACAGGTTCCCTTCCTGTGGCATTGCAATAATTATGTTATTAGCCTAATGTACTTCACGCCTGGCATCTTGTACAAGAGAATAGGATTTCTTAAGCTATCCTCCACTTACATAACATGACTTGAAGGAACTGGGGGATTTATTATTTTGCCTCATACGACAATACGAGGGTTTATATGATTCCATGACGAGCTTCCAAAATTGTCGGTGTGAGTTACGATTATGTTTTACATAACCTAAAAATGCGGCGCGTACCGATAATTGGAGCCAGAAGATTCACGCAAATCATCGATTCATGGAATTCTTACTCAGCCAAAATATTTATATATTTTATTTTATTTAGTACTTATTCGCATGCAATTTTTAATTTCAATTTAAAAAATAACATGGCCATGGCAAAATTACATTCAATTCGTACATGTTTACAATATACATTTGGGTCAGACTACGCCTGTCGCACTTGAATATGTAAGCTGCCATTGGATTCCGACGTACAATAACATCACTCAAATCGAACTTGTTGCTTAGGGTATTTCTTTGTTCCGTTACGTAGTATAATTTGTTATTCAAATAATTATTTGAATGATTGCACAATATATTATTAAAATTAACATTCATTGGAAGTTATAGTAAGTGAACCCTGCAAAGTAACTATGTGATTGCGAAGATTGGACCCACGCATTTCTCATCTCTCACTTAAAGTTAATCGGTGAAGACGGATGTCATAATCTCCCACATGGTTTCCAAATGGGGGAGGCCGACATCCCACGCCTATACGCTTCTGATTCTAGCTTTATAACTTTCTTACCATCTTCATTTCACTCAATCATTTCATATGGTCAAACCATTTAAGCGGTTATTTTATGATCGCTACAACTCGCTTTTCTTTTACTCTTTTTGCGCAATAAGTATTTTATTTTATTTTTATTATAGCTCTTTTGACGGTGAAACCACAAATGAAAAATTCAAATTTGGCACAAAAGTAGATACTCTTTTGGTTACGGTAATAAAATAATAATAATCATGACTTATCTTGTGCATCGGTACACACATAAATTTTTAGAGATCGACTATTGAATTTATTTAGCTACGTCACCCTCGGGGTTAGACAGTCAACCCCTTCATGACGAGGCTAGGTTTTATTGTGTTCAGTTTGTTGAAATCTGCCATTACCGGCATGAGTTCCAGGAATTTCTGGATGTTTTCCAGACACGTAATTGGATTGGGTTGCACACATCGCACACCACATAAAAATTATCATAATATTGTGACCGCATCAGCAGCGCGTCGTATAATCCCAATACAATAACTCTATACGACAGGTAAATATCGTGATTTATGATATTCGAGTAGTAAATGGTGAACATATCACTAATGATATTGAGAATTCATTAAATTTTATAGTGTGATGTTTTAAGTACGATTTTATTTTGCATTACTCGTGTACGTAATATAAAATCAGCATGGAAAATAGCTAATTTTGATTATCATTAACATGAAATAATTTTTAAAAAATCTTTTGAACGTTTGTGCATAAATTTGAGGTCATTCTCCAATAGCAAAAAGCGCACACAGATCACTGGTCTGAGGTGGTTGTAATAGTGCTCCGCGAGAGGAATGGGGAAGCATCCGGCTGCACGGGGAGGCTGGGGGGTGGCCAAGTCTGGGACCTCGTTCCTGATGCGACCTTCCGACAACCTTCCATGGACCCCTTCCAGTCTCGTCCCCCAAGTTCTTGGGGTGGTTTTTATGGCATTTAAGAAACACATCTCGGTTCTGGCAGCCTAAATATAAACAACGAGAGATTCTCGCTTATAATTATAATAAATTGAATGCATTTTAATTTAGCATAAACGCTAAGAGTAATATTTTATGAAACAAACATAGCGTTTAGGAATAATTTCACATTTTTTTCAGTTTTCGGATACTACTGTAGAGCTTTTTGGGCCGTAGTAAAAAAAACGAGCGAGCCTTACAGTAGTCGCATATGATGTGTAACATTTGATATCTCACAATTAAAAAAATCAATTGAACAGCACTTATCAATACTGTCTTTACTTTTATTTTTAATTGTAAATCTCACAATTAAAAATATCAATTGAGTATTTGTTTAAATGCAAGCAAAGCATTTTAACAGTATTTAAAAAAGCTAATATGTACCTATATATTTATTAATTAGTAAATACAAGTAAAGAAAATGTATGTGCATTTATTTATTATTGAATTTTGCCGCACTAGGTAGGTACCGTATACGCATTTTGTTTAGAAATGTGTTTGGTCAATTATATGTTTTTATTTATTTTCATAGATGGCGGTAGTGTGCCGCCATACATATTGTATGAAAACTTTGAATAAATATTTAAAAATAATCACATAAATTACATAAAATTTGAGAATTTAAATCATTAAGGGTAGTTATTGTTAACATTAATACAAAAAAATTAAGTATTTATTGGATAGTTTCGAAGATATAAGCCAAACTATATCAAAGTTACAACATCCGCACGCTTGAAACCAGCCTCGCAACATACATACAAAATCAGAAGCATAGGCTGCTGTATCTTCGCTGTGATGGCACTTGCTGGACATGCGCGCGCTCATTGGTTAGATGAAATTGCCCGCGTCTTATTGGCCTGTTACGCATTTCCGTCCTTTTTCATGAAATTACTGTCACAGATTGCAGGAAAGCGAGAGGAAAGATGTTACACGTCAAAAAATGATAGCCAAGACACGAGAAAAAGAAGATTACAATCTGAATTACCAGGATATTGTTCTCAATTTCAAAAATATAACCATCGAACCAGAAGCTTTGGATTTAACCATTATTGGGGCTCGTCCTAAAGTTGCGCTTTTCTAGGCTGCTATATGAACGCGTAATGTGGTAAAAGTTGAAAGAATCTTTTATTTAAATCCGTAGACTTAGGTTGCATACATGTAGCGTAGATTTGTTCCAAAATTGAGGTTTTCGTATATCATGCAAGATACATACGTAACATTCTTCCCAGGTGTACATTTTTAGGGTCGGTCTTATAAACGTCAGTTGAATTTCAGACCAAATAAACCGAAATTTGATACAAACGTCATCTTTTTTGTCTTCAACAACAATCCGTTAGTCAAATTTTAGCAAAATTTTACCGTCAGCCGATACCGACAGTCGAACCATCAGTTTACCATCCGTTAGTTGAAATTGACAGAAGTATGACAGATTGACGTATTATTTTTTGAGGTTAGGTCCATTGTCAATTTGCGTTTCATGCTGTTTGTTTAACATGTACATATACCTATACTGTGCTGACTGCTGCTACATTTTCAAGGAAAAATGTTTTCAGATAGCAATGTTCAGCTATTGTTGTATTCAAGTTCATCGGATGAATAACAAACTCGACCACAAATAGTGTTATGCACAAATAATATACGAGTGGATTATTTTAATATTTTAGATGACGCAGATTTTATCTGCCATTTTCGCTTGTCGAAAAGGTCTGCTTAAGAGCTTCTAGAAGATATTGGGCAAAATTTAAAAAGACGCACGCGTAGGAAACTGACACAATCACCAACCTGACAATTGCTTATTACCTTGAGATTCTATGCTCTTGGATCAATATTACTAGCTGCTGCAGACTTTGTTGGGGTTTCAAAGCCTACTGCCAGTGTAGTGTTGTGGAAAGTTTCCCAAAAATCCGGTGCGAGCGAGAAATTTTAGGTTATGTTTATAAAAGTTATGTTAAAAAGAGAAAGAGATATAATTCGCCTCTGGTAGCTCTAAAATCAAAGACAATAGCAGTACGATATTGCGATACTACGGACGGTCAAAAAAGTTTTATAAGACGAGCGTCGGTAATATTTACTAACGAACGGCAATCCGTTCGTTAATTGTCGATATACTAACGGATATTTGGTCTTTCGTTTATTAGACCGGCCCTTAAGGTATCTAATTCACGCTAACGGACTGTCCATATCTCTATTGCTTACATAACCATCGTAAAGACACGTGAATGCCGACATAAATTTCTATATTTTATTGAAAACAATAATGTGCAGAAATTTCATGTCCGATAATGTGCGTCTGTTTTATAATTACTGTAATTTGTGAAGTTCCGCTGCTTGAACATAATAACAGTGTTTTTGCGGAAGTACTTTATCGGCTCGTTTTCATTTTTTCTATTCGACATTTGTATTGTCGAAGGGTGACCCTTGGATATGAATTCAAGTGCGCATATAAGTGACAGTTTTAATTGTTTACGATCCCAAATACCAAGAACAATTATTTTTAATGTAACTATTTAAATATGTTTTCATATATGATATCATCGGGTCTGGGTATCATTTTAAACGACAGGCGTTTTTAATATACCGAGACTTGAATGTTCTTTTGATTGTACGGACGTCAGTGGCATGCAAGGCATACGAACAAAAAATGTGTTATTACTCAAGATTCTAGGAAACAAATTTTAATTGAATAATTATTATCTAATAAAAAAGACGATCTAAAATTCATTCTCTGTTTTATTTTCAATCGTTGCAGTACACAACTTCACACCAATGCTTCTTCTATTAGACTTGCATGCGTGCATTTTTGATTGCGTGCAATTTATTTTTTGAATCTATCAAAAGACGTAATGTTATCCACGATTTATTAGTTAGTTCAATATCCGATTGTATTGTATATAGTTACGGTTACAGTTAGTACAGTTAGTGTTGCAGTAGTCCGATTGTATTGTAAATAAATTGTCATCTAAATTATAAGAAGGAGCTTGTAAATCCCCCTAAAGCCATCCTTTCCCTAAAATGATAATTCAAAAAATAAATAATGATTAAAATCACTGTTTAAAAAAATATGACTCCACATATATTTCAAGAATTTAAAGATCGACCCGTTACGAAATTGGCGCCTTACGCCAAACTTACTTAATTTTATTTATATAAAGACTATTATATAAATAAAATTCCCTTTTTTATTTTATGTTAAAGTACTACAAGTATTTGAGGATGGCCCTGTTAAAAACCGCAACAACCATAGAACGTGTATGAGAAGATGTATGAATGTGACCGAAGCAAAAGTGGCCAGAATAGAAGAGTGTGGCGTTCAATCCTCTCTGCCTACCCCTGCGGGGAAACGGCGTGATGGTTAGTTAGTTAGTTGTTAAGAAGGAAAATTATTAACAGGGCATTAATAACCTTAAAAGATAGAAAGAAAGACATATCAAAGTACAATGTGTTAAGAAAGACGTCAGACTAATTAATACAAAAATTTTATAACATTTTAGAAGGAGGCGTGGATTTTTTCTTTGCGGCATTTGTTTGCAGTGCTGTTGGTCTAGTAATTCTACACTTTTGTCATAAAATTAATCTCAACATTATTTATATACTATTGCATAATTTTTAATTTGCCTCATAATATTGTGTCGCTGTCTGATATCAAGACGCAATACATTTCATTAAAACCCTGTGTGGGAGCAGATATAAACAGAGGGACATTTTACTTAAAATTAATATTAATTAATAAAATGTCAGTACCTACCCGCGAGTTATTAACGACGGTACAATCCCATCTCGCGCATAGAGACATCTCTCTCGCCTCGGTGTTTTCCCCATCCCTATATAGATATTTTTCCTCTGGGGGGGGGGGTACCTTGCCGTTGAATGCGCCAATGGAAGGCAGCCAAATAACCAAATGAATTTGATCAGATTCGGAAGAAATTTAATGGGAAATCTATCGACTACATTGCGATTCGGGCAAATTTCCTCGCGTTTATCAATCACAAAAAATAATATAAAAAACCTTATGAGACATTTTCTGTGTAAATTAAGTTTTATGTTTTTTTTTTTCAAATTATCAACGCCCTTTGAAATTATACATTATAAACATTCTATACCTACGCAGGTATTTTGTAGATTTTGCCTTGTTTATTTATATTTAGCCTTTGGTATTGTATCATATTTAGTATATAACTAGCTGTAACCCGTCAAAAATGTTGGTATTTTTATTTCCTTTCTTTTAAATCATGGCGTCTGCTTTTCTGCTTGTCTGACAAATAAACTTTGGATCGATTTTTAACCCTTTTCCCGTGATCCAATCGAGCTGAAACTTTACAAGTAGACTCGTGGCGACGATCAAGAAGATCTATCAAATTTTCGTTAAAAAAAAAAAATTATAGTATAATTTTGTATTTTTCAAATTTTTAATGGTTTTTTCATACAAATCAGTAAATTGTATGGCGATTCCGACGCACATGGTAGACACGAAATCCGAAAATGAGAAAGGGAGTATTGTAAAAACATGGTTTTTATAGGTTTCTTTTTTTACATGTCAGTTCCTAAGGGTAAGTATTTATTCACTTATTTATAAAAATAAAAATAAAAAAATACGTAAAAAAAATACTGTAACAAAATTACGAAGGACGGACGGATTGACAGACAATGAAATTATTATAATTGGGATAAGTAAAAGTGAAAAACAAAAGCAACAAAATCAGCACATCGTTAAAAATCATAACTTACGTGTAGCGGACGAAAATCACCAGAAAGTGTTAAAAAGAAAAAAGTTATAAATTTACTTAAACGTGGTCTGTCTGGATTAATGGTGTGGTGTTGGATGGAAGAAACTTGACCTTAACTAACTTCTTCAGTTAGTGGTCCTCAAATTCTGGGCGAGCAGGAGCACTATCCATAACAATGAAGACTTTGAGCGGCATTTTTATTCCAAAAGGTCTTCACTGCAGAACCAAGGACCTCGTTGATCGACCCGAAGAACGAGATACTCAAGTGAGCCAAGCTTTGCTGTTGGACCTCCACTGCACATGCAAAACACTTATAGTTTGCTCGTTTTTCGAAGTAATCTTAATTCGTAAGTCGATTTTCCATTGTATAAGGTTTATTTTTGGATGTGGATATAATTTGGAATTTTTTATGTTCGAATTGAATGTAGAATACCCGAATAGGTAGACGTCCCGCCGCACGTAAAGATAGACCTACTCTTCGGCCAAGATTTTCTAAGGTTTTCACGGCCACTCAAAATCTTCTGGTTTGTGTCTTCTGGGGTATTATGCCGTGTCTTTACCGCCGTGCCGTGCCTTTCTGGCCGACGTCTCGGATCCGAAACGTCGGCCAGAAAGGTCGTAAAAACACGGGATAATACCCCAGAAGACACAAATCAGAATACTCTTCGTTCGTTTCCCCGCAGGGAAAGCCAGGGAGGATAGAGCGCCACGCTCTTCTATCCTGGCACAATACTTCTGTTTTAACCACATTCATCTTCTCATGCACATTCATATTTGATTAATTTGATCGTGCGGACGCGGTCTGTTGCTGTTACCTTTTAACACTCTCATATATAATATCTTTACCATACTCTCCTCACTCAAACGTTCCACATGGCCAAACTATAAAATATAAATAAAATAAGTTACTTTTATTTTTTTATTTTTTTTTGTGTGTTATGATACCAATCAATACTATCGAAAACAAGCTCGAGCTATAATTTAGCTATAATAGATATTAAATTTTCTTGTGTATATCTTATTTACTTAATCTAATGTCTTACATTTTTGCCTTCTTGTATTGTTTATATCTTAATTACTTAATTTTTATAACTTAATCTAATGTTTTTTTGTATATATCTAAGTTTGTACATTTACCAATAAATATTTAATAAAAAAATTAAAAAAATAAAAACAGTCTAAATTCTAGATGGTGAAATACGTTTTTCTTGGGAAATAAATTATATTTTCAATATATTTTGTAATTTACAACAGTTGGACGGATTGGTAGGAGTTGCTTTAGTATGTGGGAATAAGCTTTTCGAAATTATATTTACAGATAGTACCACACTAATCGGCAAATAGGCAGAACTTTCCATACGATTAAAGAAGAAACGCTGGAGGCGAAGACGAGACAGGCAGGAAGAAGTGCTGGGCCTCGAAATAAACCTAAATAAATCAAAAATTTTCCGAGTACATCTCTGTGACTAAAAGCATAGAACTTATGTTCTTGGTGAGTACGCAATGGACAACAATTTTTTCCTGGGATCTTTCGATTTAAAAAGATGGAGGTTGCGAAGTCGAAGTCTTGCCACACCCCTACATGGAAGGATCGCTGATGTAATAATATATATAATTTAACGTACATAATGTACATTAATTTTCATTGTTTTATTCGCAGTTTTTATGATTTTATTAATTCCTTAAGGATATATTTGTAATCCATTTTTTCTACACTTTCGAAGATTGTTTTTTGTATCTATGCAGCGATGATATACCGAAGAGAAAAAATTGTATATTTTCAGTTCATCTAGACGGTGATCGGCAAAGTTCGGTACTTTCATTATCAACTATAACTAACTTCTGACGCGGCCAAAACCATTGTCTCTGAGCGGTACTGCTGAGTAGGTAAGTTTACTTGCCAGCATATCCTAATGGCAAGCTGCTACTACTAAAACTTTCCGTTTAATTACTAATGCAGTAATGGATAATGTCCATATCTATGGAGAAACAACAGATAACTGCATAATATAGCCATTGGAGTAGGGTGTACACATTTCTGCTCTGACACCCAGCTCCCGAGCTTCAGTGCCGGGTTTTGACTTTTTGCACCACAGTCCTCTTACTTGTATGTCTGCCTTGGTCTTGTCAACAATCATAAATAAATATTGCCAAGTGTACCGGTCACCCACGAGTTGAGGTAAACCGAAGATAACAGATTGAATAATTTATAAAACCTCAATCGACCATATAGTCAGTATGCTTTCGCGTTTCCTCGGCATTATACTCCAAGTACACTCTAATCTCCAGATCACGGTCTATATACGTTTTGTTTTTCATTTCATTTTTCATTCCTCTAGTCGAAGAACACGGCAGAAATAAACCAGCCCCTAGCGGCATTCTGTTACTTCCTCGGCTGCTCTTCTAAAATCTTCCAGAATCATAGAATACCTTACAAAAATGTCGGGTCGCTCCTGATAGCGTGCCTAGAATTATGGATATGCGAAAATTTATATTTTTACTCCCTTTATATTAACTCGTGGCGTCTGCTTTGAAAACTTTGAATCGATTTTTAACCCTTTTCCCGTGATCCAATCGAAACTTGTCAAGAAGACTCGTGGCGATGATCAAGGAGATCTATCAAATTTTCGTTAAAATAAATTAATAATTATAGTATAATTTCGGATTTTTAGAAATTTTATTGGTTTTTTCAAATTGGAATCATTAGAAAAGTATGATTACTAGCATAGCGGCCAGATAATATCGCGGAATATTTTCTAAATTTGAATTACTCCGTCGGTAAACATAATAGGTATTTCACTACGAATGTCAAAAATTTAAGTGTCTTATCAAAGCTCAAAACATCTGACATTTTAGAAATATATTAAATTACTGTAAGTTTAGTGTTATGTTATGTTTTAATTCGTCTTTAATTGTTGTTATATTTTACAAAGAAAGGGAGTATAGTAAAAACTTGGTTTTTATGGGTTAGTTTTTTTAGAATCCTTTCAAAATATTTTCTTCTCTAAAATCACTTGTTCTTTAATACTGTCACGATGCCTATTCCTGTGCAGACCATCCCCTTGAACACACGCACACGCGCACCCCGTGTGCTGCAGCGTGCCGACGGCGCCGCGTCGCAGTGTGGGCCTGAACCGCAGTTCATTCCCCGTCTGGCCCCCTCCCCCGAGGGCGGCGTGACCCAAATGACTCGTAAACCTGCCGCGAGCCTTCACGGGTTGACTCTCCGGCCACCGAAGATCGCGGCGACCGGAAGCTCTGCACAAATTAGGGGTTAAATCTATAGGGTGTTAAATTTTTCTCCGTTTTGTAGCTACCAAAGCGACGGCAGCAATTTTTTGTTTTAACGCGGTTTACATTTTCTCCGCGGGTACTCCATAAAAGTTTTATAGCGAAAACTTAGTTAGAAATAACGTGTTGGAATTTTTTATTTTCAACTCTACTGGTACCGGGATTAATACCAAACGCGTCCAAAATCATTTTGAAATCAAAAATATTGATGCTCACCGGCGCTCTGCCGACTTAATTTCATCATAATTTTTTGTGTTAATATTTAATACATCGGTTTATGTTATGTATTATAATTATGTAGTAGAGCAAGTAGTCTAAATATGGGCTACCACTTTTAATTTTGAGTGTTTTCATTAAAATATAGAGAAGTCAACACTATTTGGCTCCCCTTTAATATTTGGTATTGATACTACTTACATCTGAACTTTTATTAGAATATAAAACTTTAGGTTTTCGAAGAAAAAAAATATTAACACTATTAAAAACAATTTTTTGTGGTCTAAAAAATACGGGCTTGTACCTTACTCATAATAGTTCATTTATTTTATGATATATTTTATCCTACATATTAGTACATATTGAAAAAAATATATATATTTATTTTCAAAAATCATAAATGTGACTAAATCTTTGTTGATTGCTGCTTTTTTATTTGCGTGTTTTATAAATTTTGGAGTAGGTAGTTCCAGACAATCTGTAATAATTAAGAAAACGCTAAACTTATGACATGCAATGGACAAATATCAAGCTATTATTACTATGTGCGATGAGTTAACCCATATTTAGATCAATATGAGAACTTTAAATAAATAAAAATATTGTTTCAAAATAAAATACACCTCAATACATTTCACAAGGCTGTTTTAAATTTCATTAATTACTTTGTAATGATATTTAACAAGTAAAACATATTTTAAATTAAAATATATAACATTACCTACATATCTCTTCACAAGTTTAGACAACACGATTGTCACTGTATAAAGTATTTCAAAATATTGAAGAAGCAAGCATTGGTTTAGCAGTCTGTCTCGATCATGGCTATTAGCCATTTTCATGAGAACGAGTTCTATACTAGATGACGCCTCTTTTTTTAACAAAAAGTCCTACTAGCCCTTATTTGGACCACTGCCCATATTTACACCACTTACCTACTCTATGTATGTGTATGTATTATCATTTACATTGTATATTCTAAACATTTTATTTTAATGCTAATATTTTATTTTACTTGAAAATATTTAGCTCTGGTAAACTTAGTAGATAATGTAGAGATTTGTATGCACGTCTCAATCGTATTCATCGGCACTAGCATCCCCAATTGTCACACGGAAGATTGGAGCTCGATTCTTCGCCAGAGAGAACAACATATACTACGCAGAAGTGGTATGGTACATGTGTATATGTAACGAGTTTTTTGTGTGCTATTTTATTAACTAAAATAACCTTATGAACACAAAATTTTAATCACACTTCTAGCAAGATAACCAAAAAATTGGAGGAAAACCAAAATAAATGAGGTGTTAGCATGTTAATTCTTAGGGGTTGATGATCACTTAATAAAATATATAAAAATTACTTTCAAAATGGATTGCGTGACAATAGAATAAATTACTCATGTTTTAAATACATGACGAAGGGCTGCTCAGATGGTTTGGGCATATTGAGCGAATGAATGAGGAAAGAGTGGTAAGAAAGATATATAATGCAAGTGTTGATGGCGCCAGAAAAAGTGGGCGACCGCGGAAGACGTGGTATGACCAGATTAACCAGATACTGGAAGATGGTCCCGTTAGAAGCCTCAACAACCGGCGAGCTTGCATGCTAAGATGTGGATGAGGCGAGAGTTGTATGTCAGGACAGAAGAGTGTGGCACTCTATCCTCTCTGCCTACCCCCACGGGGAAACGGCGGATGGTAAGTTAGTTAGTTAGTTTTAAATATTTCAAAGTAATGGATTCGAACCAACGCGCAGAGAAGTTAAATCATCGCTCGACTTAACCTTCGTAAGGTCCTCGGGTCAATTTTGACCCATTTTGGGATGAACGAGCAATTTTCTCGAAAAATAACGGTTTTTAAATATTGATATTTTATGACTTTTATTTAATCGCTGTCTTAAGCTTATTTTCAAATTAATCTTTTTTTTAAAACTTATGTTATTGTGCGTATGAACTTTTTTACTCTAACGGCTTCAAGTTAATTTTTAACGCACAAAACGTCTTGTCTGGTTATCGTTCATTAGAATTGAGGTAATTAGTACCGATTTGTTTATAGGACCATATTCGTGTGGATTTTGTAATTCTACTTACATTGCCAGTGATACAAAAACAACAGTATGATAATCTGTCTTTGATTATATTATTCTCTCAGTCTAACTACGCATTCTTTGGTTCATGGTTGTAAAACTAATTTGGGCCTCTAAAAATGGGAGACAGTGGTATAGAAATTATGTTAGAAGTGTCAGATGATCAAGAATCATATTCTGAAATAGAAGATTTTGTCGAGGAAGCTGAATCCTCTGACAGCTCTGACAGTGATAGTTGTAACAGTGATGTACAGCCTGTTCGAACAATGACTTCAAAAGACGGACGAATAAAATACTCCAAAGAACCATTTACTCAATTTAGAGAAAGAGCATCCAGAGAAAACATCATTACCTTGATGCCAGGTTTGACACGTTACTCTTGTTCAAGAATTACCACAGAGGAAATATCGAGTTTTCATCTATTTTTTCCTCCTCCTTTGATACATACTATTTTGAAATATACTAATTTGGACGGTAAGCGTGTTTTTGCTGATGATTGGTATGATATTGATGGTAACGATATATTCGCATTCATTTGACTATTATTACTGGCTGATGTATTTCGCTCAAATAATGAAAGCATCGAAAGTTTATGGGATAGTAAAAAGGAAGATCTATTTTTGGAGATGTAATATTAATATTAGACGACAATAAGTGTAAAGGCGGTGTAGATAACCTGGACAAAGCGGTCTCCTACTATACCACCTGCAAAAGATAGACAAACAGAAACAAATAAAACATGGTGGATATATCAGCACACAACGCTTCTGTATTATTCACCGCTGCTAATGATAGATGGATGGAAGGGTGTCTAGCAAAATGGCGACATTATTTGGAAAACCTAGGTATGTAGCTGGTAACAACGTATATAAAGTCTAGGAAAACATTATCGAGGACACTTTTTCTCTCATTAGAGATCACTTTCTCATTAGAAATTGCAAAAGAAATACGTGAGCACGAAACTCCTTCAACTTCGCTCAAAACGAAGAAAATACTACAGGTTCTGCTGAAAAGGCCCCCAAAAGAAATTGTTGTCAATTATGTGCAAAAACTGACAATAAAACACATATCATCTGTTTGATGTGTAAAAAAATTGCACGTAAACAACGTTCTAATACAAGATTTTATGCACATGTAAAAAGGATTTATTTTTTTCTAATTATTTTCTTTCTAATTGATTGCGTTTACGTAGTAAATACTTCAATTTGATATTTTATTTTATATAACGATGATTATAAATACATAAGATAGACGTAATTAAAAATAAAAAGGCAAAACTAAGAAATTTTGATCAATTTTTCCCTATAATTATACTACTCGGTCAAATCTGACCCGAGGGACGGTACCGTTAGTAGTTTTGAAGCCCCTATGAAGGTTAAGTTGCTAGTGATACAAAATATGTGGATTTTACCATATTTATTATCATAACATACATACACATATGCAATCAAGTATAATTCGTAATAAATAATAAATATACCTCAAAAATATAAAGGAAAAAAAACGTATATTTCCCGAGAAATTAAGTTACTCGACTTAAATAAATATAAATAAATAAATAAATATAACTTTATTCCAGAATAAAGCATTTCTCAATTTGGCTTATAATGTAATACAATGACGAGGTATTTTATTAATTGAAATGACACGGCTCATCGTTCAAGGTTTCGCTTCTCATCTTCTGCAACGATTGAATGACACCTACCTTAGCGTTGTCTTGTGCTGCTACATAGAATAGCGCAGTTTCCATTTTATAATCTCCATCTTTTGCGAACGTGCGTGTTTGAACAAATCGTATAATGTTATTAGAGTCAGCATAAATTACACAATTCCTGCAAACAAGTATTAAGATAGACGTCATTTCAAAATATGCATATAAAAACCAGTGCAATAATGACGTTCTGTCATTTAGTAATTGAACGTTCTAGATATAGGTATCATATATACAACTTTTTCTCTTATGCATACGTATTTTCCTAACTATTTATAATTAATTTCTACCATCAAGATGAGGACAAATATCAGCATCATCTTCGCCATTTTTGCGAGCTGTGCTGTTTTCAAAGTGAGTACATTTTGATACAAACTTAGAGAATTAATTAGTTTAGACATCTAATTTTTAAAATTCAAAGAATTGATGTTTTTTTTTATTTATTTCCTTATTATCAAAAATGTGCATTTTTGAAGGTGGGCCATTAAGTTTAGTGGATTTTAAAATTTTATTTTAAAAAGTCAACAAGTGGTACTGAAATAAAAATATATTTAATCAAACAGATGTTCACTATCTCGCTACACACATTCCTCGAATCTGGACCTCAAATTTTCGAAAAATCGTTGGCCCATTTCCTCCCAAACATTAATCTTCAACTGGAAAAACGTTGTTGGATTATTGGTGTAAACTAAGGAATGAAATTTTCTAATCGATAATGAACGAAACGGTAAAAAAAATATATTATCTATCGTTTGATCGCTATTATCGTTTGTGTAATCGGACATTTGTTATTGTTATTGTTAATATTCGATTAATTCCTGTCAATATTGTTTAATTTTATGCAATTTCGAAAATTAACGAAAAATTTCGTAATTTTCGTATTAAAAAACAATTTTATTAACAAAAATTTATTATCAAAATTTTACAACTTTATTAAAAAAATATCATGGATTTTTATTACTTTAAATCTGAAATGACTCATTATAGAGTAGCTAGTTGGTGGTACTGCTCTTCCAAGCTAGAAGGCAGTAACTAACAAAAAATTCAAAAACTAGTTATGAATGCCATCTGGTGAATAATTTTGTTTATTATCTAAATATCTTACACAAAAAGCATTATTACAAAAAATAACTAGAAAAAACTGATAAGAAAAAATAGACAACTACAAAAACAACACTCAAATCTTAGCAAATAAGCAGTAAATATCATTTTCTTAGCTAAATGGCAGTAAATGCAGATATTTCTCTGTAGTTGCTGCTTTTTTGCTAAGAAATATATTACACTTTAAATTGTTGACAACTTTATGTTTATCGATCTGTCAAAATAATCATATCATTCTGATCGAGTGGTGGTGATAGATTGGTGTTAGCCCTAAAAACCCATATAAGTATATAATATAATTGGCACTACATTGATACTGATATAATTTTTATTAATAAGTGCTTAAAAAATCGTCAAGAACAAAACGAATTGTTAAAATGGCGCTGGAAATGCAAAATGAAAACAATTCACCAACGGTCTAATTCCTTTACAAAACTGTGTGTAGGTATTAATAATATTATTTATGAATGAGTAGTTAAACATAATTATAATATTTTATTTTAAATTTGTTATGACGCGTTATAATTTTTTAAATCGGAAAGATGACACTTCCCAGTGTAAAATTAACAAGACGAAGCCACGTGCCTACATAAGTGCCATGACTCAGCTGCAGTTTAATAGGAGATTATACCATGCAGCAATATGAGGGCGGATTTCTTGAAAAAATCTGTTATTAAGAATAATTTTAAAGAGCCTCAAAAAAGAACAATGGATCGCGGAATTCCTGAATTAAAAAAACAGAATATTATTTAGAATCTTGGACTACTGATGCCCGAAAATCGAAGAGTTTTTTAGAAAAATCTGCAAGCTCGTGATGTTCAAGATCTAACTTTTGAGTTTGGTGAATGAAAAATGCTTTAAAAAAACTAAAATCGAATGCTTTAGAGAAACTATTTCTACAATACCATTTCTGTTAGTGTATCTAATTATTAAGAAAATATTAATTTTGTAAAGGATTACGTACCTACATTAAGCCAAATAAATAATTTTTTATTGAATCCCGATTTTTAATATCCTATGTGTGCCTAGTCGCCTAGTGGAATAGAGCAAACTTCAAAGATTCTTAGAAACAAGGCAGTAAGTACGTAGTTACTGCCTTGTTTCTAAGAAAGTTTACACTATCATTGAAGCACATTCTAAGACAGAAGGCATTTATTGATTTAAATATTGAAGTTCAATAATTTTATGTCTCTTTTAGGTATAAAATATTTGAAAAAAATAATAAAAAATTAAAAATACGTCTAAAAAACACAAGAAACCTAAAATTTCAATTATCTCAAAACTTTGCAATATGTAGTTACTGCCTTCTTTCTTGGAAGGGCAGGGTAGTGGACATGGTGCTCGCCTAGTGATCTGGTGGTCGGTGGTTCGGGCCCCGCTCCAAGACACCAGCAAGTTAGTCATAGCACATTACAAGCGTTTAGTTTAGTTTGAAAATGGTAAGAATATTGATGCGAAACGTAATTCGGGTTCGCTTCTCTATTTAAAAATATATATATATAATTACCGGAACAATAAATAATGAAAATGTCTCTTAAATCTTTAAAGCCAAAAAAATTACAAAAATTAAAATTGCACCTTATTTTAATCACTTTTTTTAAAAAGCATTGATGCATTCAAAGCAAGACAAGTCTTTAATAAGTTTCAGTATCTGCCTCTAGTTCTGTGGAACTTGCACTGATAGTAACAACAACACTAAAGTGTTGCCCAACCAAATTTCTATTAAAATAACATAAAATATATTTGTCAAAATGAACTGTATAGTAAATGTATGAAATTCAAGTGAACCAATAAATCAAAATAGTTCCCGAGTTTCCAGCCGCACATTTTTGATTTTATTTTTATAATTTTTATTGTAAGATTTGAATCATTCATGTCTATTAATAAAGTTTCATAAACATTATTTCTTGCTATATATTTTTACATAGCAGTGACCGAGTATTCCATAGACATTCGTGATTCCTATAATAAGTCACGAAAAGTAATGTTTTATCATTTCCCCAACGCGCCATATTTGTTTCATTTGTCGCGGACTGAGAAGATCGCATTGATAATCGATTCTAGCCGCGAATGACATAAGCATGCTCATAATAAGCAAGCCTGTT
Organism: Agrypnia vestita; assembly: GCA_016648135.1. Lineage (NCBI taxonomy): Eukaryota > Metazoa > Arthropoda > Insecta > Trichoptera > Phryganeidae > Agrypnia > Agrypnia vestita. Next base: position 100,639 of record JADDOH010023632.1, on the reverse strand, counting down.
CACACATGCTCAAACGATACCCCTTCTCATGGTGAACGACATTAGCATGCTCATAAATCAACCGACAGTTGATTTTTGAGCATGCCACTAATGAGTATGCTTATTACTAGCAATGTGCGTACACACATGCCACTAATAAGCAAGAAGGTCAATACTGTGCATGCTCACGTGCCACTAATAAGCATGTGTATCAGTACCTTAAATGAAAATAACTCTAAATAAGCAGACATACTTTGACTTTTACATGTGAAGAGATTGCATGTACCTTGAATTGGACTTCTTCTCATTCATTAATGATCCACCCATTTCAGTAGTAACACACTTATCAGTACACACTTATCTATATATATATATATATATATAGATTTCTCATCAATTTCATGTAATTTCTCATCAAATTATAAGAACACAGACTTACATACTTACTACTTACACAAAGGAGAGTGTATCCAACTTTTTTTACTGAAAACTTTTTAAAATAATTTTTATCTGATTAAACATCTCATCGATTGAATTTATTGTAGTATCCATCACGGAAAAATAAAAATTAATTTTGATCTGGTCTTTCTCATCATATTTAGGCTCATCTTCCGCTTCATAACAAAACTGCCTTTTCTTTTTCTAAAGCAGACTGGCTTCGATTCTGATGCGAATGTTGCGGTAATGTTGGCTTCTTCTGAAATATATCTTGCATGTAGGTACTAACATTTTTTCGAATTTTAAATCACGTCTACAGCTTTCTAGGAAGGTTTTTGTTTTTAGGGGAGCATTTGTAGGATCGTCAAGATCAAATTCCATTGATTAAAGAAGTTTGCTAGTCAAATTTTGACTGCAAAACGCAGGGCGCCGCGCGTTCGAACCATTCGACCGATTTGCGTGGTCGTGTCGCTGACTACCCATTCGCTTGCCGGTGCCGCCCCCCAAATACGAGCGCCCTAGGCCATCGCCTAGTTTGCCTATAAGAACCGGCCGGCCCTGGTAGTATTATATGTATTATTTTATTTTATTTATTTAACGCCCTTATGGGCTTTTACAAATATACAGAATAAAAATTTTTAAAAATAACATAAGACAGTTAAAATAATAATACAGTTAAAAGGTAATAATAATAATAATAATAATAATACAGAAAAACATGAGACAGATAAAATAATAATACAGTTAAAGGTACAAATAATAATAGTTAAAGGTAAAATAGTAATACAGAAAAATTTACTGTCCATTTCCATTTCGCTGAGATGTAAACAATTGTATCAGCTTTGTCCGATACACAGTTATACTATCAGCAAAAATGTCAGCCGCCTCTGCATGTTCATTCCCTAATGAGTGGTCAATTATAGCGAGGATACCGCAGTCATGCCAACCAGTTGTCCTTTTTGCATTCGTAATCATCGTACAATATTGTTTTGTGGACAGTGGACAGCGAAAGTGGACGCAATTTGAATTTGGGATTACATATTGGATTTGTAATGTTCCAGGCCCACAGTCGCCCGCTGAACGACCTGACCGACCCTACCGACCTGACCGACCTGGACGTCGGAGCGTTGCTGGTGACCGAGGTTATTGAAGACTTTCGCGACGTATCCGCTGGCCGTCCACTCGCGCCCATCGACAAATCTTCCCTTCTGTACAGTATCAGAGAGACCGAGGAGTATGCAACTCTGTTAGAAGAGTTTAAGACCTTGGACAAGGAGGAACAGATGAAGGTGATCTCCTATATGGAAAATAACCCGGACGACATTTTCGATAGAAAGAAAGAACTTCATGATAAAGATGTTTTTTTGTCTGTTTTTCTTTAATGTGTGGATTTCCATCATATAATACACAATCTTTGAACAATGTTATTGAATATTGGATTAAAAAATATATATACATATATATTTATATAAGATATGTATTTATAAGGCAAGTTAGTCCTATTTTCATAGCGTAAGCGTTTAGCTTAGTTTGAAAATAATAAGAATATTGATGTGACACGTATTCCGTGTTCGCATCACTATTTAAAAAAAAATCATATGCATACATAATATGGTTTTGATCTTTTTTATCCCTTAATCGCAATAAAAATTGAAGACATTATTTTTATTGTTTCCTCATTTTTCTTTGTATAATTAATTTTTTAAAGAAACACGGAATACCTGCAAGTCGCGTCTGAGTATATATTTCGACGGCTCCTACGTATAATATCGTAACCTACAAAATTCAAATTTACAGGAGAAGAATTTGAACATATTTTCGTCCGGTATAAATCTAAATATTGCCCAATTTTTTTGAAATTTCGTTTCAATATTTTACTTTATACTGTAGTTTCATAAATAATCACAAAAAAGTCGAAATTATTAAGGGTTTTGTAGAAATGCACATACGATATTATACTTCGGAAAAGACGCTACGTAAAATATCGTATAAATAACATACAACATTTAACTTCGGAAAAGACGCGACGTAAAATATCGTATAAATGACTTACAACATTTTACTTCGGAAAAGACGCGACGTAAAATAACGTAAGTGTTACATACGATAATTTTATTATGTAATTTTCTCACGCATATTATCGTAAGTGTTACATACGATAAAATTATCTGATGTTATTTTCCAACACAAATTATCGTAAGTGTTACATACGATAGAATACTTCGTAAAATTATGTTGTTGTTTGAGATACGATAAAATACGTCCGAAAAAAACGTTATTTATTGCAAAATATTTTTTTTTCTTTCTTGGAAATAAAGGTATAATTAAATACATATGAAATACACAAAAAACTAAAAATCGTCGATTTGTGGGTTACGATATTATACGTAGGAGCCGTCGATTTTAAAAAAAGATGATCCGGGACGAGGTTCGCTCCTCCGACCATTTTATTACTAGGCGAGTGTCTTACAGCTAAACCAAAGTCTATTTATTAACTATCCTAATTTATAATGTTTGTCTGGGCGTGATCCGCTGGAATTACAACAACAACACTGATGATGATGACTAGCCCTCTAATTAGTGATGGTTAAACCGTTATATTAACCGGTAATTCGCGGTAGGTACAGTTATAATATTGGAGATTCGTTTCTGATTATATCGATGATTGTTATCTAAGATATAACTGTTGTCTACTACCAATTATCGATAGAGTCAGTTACAAATCTTACACGGCGGTTATTGTGTAAACGGTTAAAATAGTATCACTACCGCTAATGAAGCCCGTGCGCTCGGGTGTGACACGTCATTAGCGCGCGGCCCAGGTTACACGCAAGGGTTGTTACTATTATTACTAGCTGTAACCCGTCAAATGAGGGTACATGTCGGTTCTTAAGGATTAAATTATTTTATTTTAAAAAAATTAATTCGGAAAAAAAATTCGAAAAATTTTACTATAAAGAAGTTACAGAAGTTAGGGACAGACAGACAGACGGGCGGGCGGACGGACAGACAGACAACGAAATTATCACAGAAAACCGAGGAAGACAAAAATCGACTACACGCGTTTGAAATTTTCCGTACCTACTTTTACAGTTTGACGTAAAATTTTTTTTTTAACCCATCGATAAATGTTATTAAAATGACATTTTCACTAAAAAAAAAGTCTCCCCGGCGGGGAATCGAACCCCGGTCTCCCGCGTGACAGGCGGGGATACTTACCACTATACTACCGAGGACAGCGGTGCAATTGAGAAATATTTTGTATTTATACCTATTTCCTGAATATACTTAACAGTGAAAGTAGCCATCTATTAACATTATTTCAAAGCTTTTAAGAAACAAACGACAAATTACTCTTTTGATAACAAACAAATGAGTAGAAAACTTTTTTATTTTATCCAAAGATGACTTTAAAACTGAAAAGAAATACATTACAATAAAATAATTTTAAAAATAAAATGGAATGTTCTTTTACTATAATTAATCACACAGAAACATTAACCAACCCTACACTTTTAAGTTAAGTTTTTACAATTCAGTTTACAGTTTTTTACTATTCATCTCAGTTTTTAGTTTAATCTCCCAAATCTACAGTTTTTTTTACCTTGGAGACCACATTTTTATTATAGATATGTGTGTTAACGAAAATAAAAATTGAGTATCCTATTTAACATTAACTTATTAAAGAATTAATGAAAATTTCAACTAATTTAATTGTACTGTTAAATTAGTTAAAATTTTCATTTTAAATTTTGAAACAAATTTCAAGGTAGCAGATGCAGGAGAACTCCTATGTACAATTTATCTTGTCAAAATGAATTATTTTAGCAAGATCGTATATCTCTATCGAAACAGATAAAAACTGTAGATTAGGAGTTTTTTAGGTTTACAGTTTTCTACAGTCATATACAGTTTTACTATATTATAGAGTTGGCAACACTGCACCGAGATTCTTTGTTCATCTTTCAAGGTGAACGATTGAGTTTTTACAAAACTCTGCACCGATACCATGCGCTATGACCACGTGACCAAATAAAAATATCAGATCAACCGATGCGCCCTGCGACAATTCTTTTTTTTTCCAATTCCTTAAGAGTCTACAATACTCAGAGTACTCTACTTGGGGATAGACGGCCTAATCTATAGTTACAAGTGCATCAGTTCTTAAGCTTTGACACTTTAACTAATTACCTTATTGGCTTATCATAAGTTTCACCTTATCATAAGTATCACTTTGTTACATAAATTTGGATGGGCAAACATTGTAAATATTTTTGGGCAAAAAAAAAACTTTGTAAATATTTTACTTGATATTTAAAAGCGCCCTGTCAGAATGACTTTGAACGGTGGCGATACCGTGCCGGAATCACCCTCTGCAAACATTCACCTTGACATCGTTTCCAAATTGACACCGATGAGGGAACCTTGCTCACCTACTTTGCGTCAATGTGGAGACAAACAAATAAAAAAATCAGACAAACACCCCGCTCAATCCAAAAACCCCAATCTCACATACCCTACAACACCCTCTATGAAAAACAGGACAACGGCTCCATGATCCCCATTTCCAGCGACAACATTGCGTACCAGTCTTACAAATTCCTAATCAAACAATCAACTACGGGGAGAACACCACCCGCCCAGATCCTCCCTCCGTAAAAACGACTTCAGCAACTCCGGAATGGACCATCTCTCATCAGACAGCGAAAAGGACCTGCCCTAACACCACCCCACCCATCCCAACTTCTCGTCCCTCGATCACCAGAAATCACGCCCCCCTCCCCGCCAACGGAATTGCAATACAATATAATTTCTGTATACTAACCATCCACCCAGCCCACAGGCATCATTCTCAAAATCTCAAACCTAACCCACCTCGTGTATCAAATACTATGAGTGCAAAATATTGTCGACCACTAACTACTTCTGGTGGGACTTCGAGGAACGGGATGCGAGTTCCATTCCGTCACACCCAATATTGAGCAGAGGACTCCCCGAAATCAACATTGATGACATTGCAGCGGACCTCAATTCACTCATATATTCGTATTTGTATTTGAGAAAGTAGTATTCGTTGCATCACTAGTATAAATAAATATATACCCCCAATGAATTATTTGTAGTGAATAAAGATAAAGTGCGATTGTAACTATAACTGTGTTTGGCGTTGACTGATGATGGATAACATCATCCCTGATAAAAGACCTTGTAATGGGACGAGGAATAAATATTGTGAAGGCAAACTAATTTTACTTTAAGTTAGACATAAGGATTCTTTTACAGCTCCTACTCTTATTACAAGTCCATCAGTGAAATTGTCCAATTTTGGTTCGAGTTCTATATATGAGTCGTATATTTCCAGACACCGCTAACTCCAAACCAAAGAAATTTACAACAGGTCAAGTAATTTATACCTTATTGTGTGAGATGTTATTTATTACCTACACTTTTAGTTTTTCTAGAAAGTTTGTTTACATTTTTAACAAACTTTCTAGAAAAACTAACAGTGTTGGGATGACAGCTTTATTTAACCGACCTGTACAATACTCAATGTCTGCCTGTCTGTTCTCTATACAAATCTACACCGTTTGTCCGATCTGACCTAAATTATGCATACTTATTCTTTAGGACTCGGTGAGTAAAATAAGCGATATTTCCGCTCCTCTCCCCTTTATATATTTTCTGTACAAATTTACATCTTTTGACTAATCTGACCCAAGTTTTGCATACTTATTCTTTAGGACCTGGCGGGTAACATAAGCATATTTACCCCATCCCCCATTACTTTACCCCCTCCCGCTGATATATTTTCCATGCTAATCTGTACCGTTTGACCAATCGGACCCAAATTTTGCATACTTATTCTTTAGATGCCGTCGGGTAACTTTGGTGACATTTCCTCCCTCCCCCTTTACCAAACTTCCAAGCCCTGATATATTTTCTGTAGTGATATACACGTTTGACCAATCCGGCAATTCTGTACAAATCTATACCGTTTGACATATCTGATTCAAATTTTGCATACTTACTCTTTAGGACTCTCACGGAAAACATAGGCCACATTTTCTCCTCTCCCTTTACCCCACCCCCTTCCCTTGTGCATTTACTATACAAATCTTTACTATCTGACACACCTGACCAAAATTTTGCATACTTATCCTTTAGGACCCTGCTTGATTATTAGGTTGTGTTCAATCGTGCACATGAATAATCATACTGTGATAATAATAATAGAACTGAACCAAGTATTTCTAATTGCATTTTACAACCTTGATGAAAATGTGGATAGTCATTCACCACTCTCCTGGACATCCATCCACCTCATCTGATTGGATTTAACAGAAACATTAATATCATTAAGAGGTTTTGTAAAACATTGACACCTTCCCGCCACAATTTAACTAAATCTGTTACCCGTGGAATGTCCAGTACAGACCCGTAGTTTTTAATAAGATTCAGTTATTGATTGTTGTGAATGTTCTTTCTTTCGTGTGTTCCTTGTATGGCTCTTGGTGACAAGACATGCAAAAAAGATTTCATTTTACATTGTGATCATTTGTTGGATTGAATTCTCTGGCACTGGAACTCTTTCTTCTTCATAACTACTTTCCTCGAAACTAAATGTGTTCCTATAAAACAACCTCGGGTTCGAAAACACAACTTTCGTCTACTAAGTTTTTTACTGTGTTATATCAAAATTGTATAAAAAAATACTGTAAAAACAGAATCCGGCGTAGTTTAACCCACATACGTAAAAAGCTTCATAATAGCTGCAATAGAGTGAATAATAAAAATACTTGACAATTGTAATTGCAAACCTATTTAAGTAACTCTCATGTTGATAACCCTTTACAGAGCAATAACTTTCTTGAGATTCAAAATCAGTATGGCAAATCGCACTTAACAAATGGTTGCGAGAGATTTGGAACAAAAGCCATGTTTATTAACCAATGAACGTTCTTGAGAACGTCTTGCGTAACTGAATTTGACAATACTAAGAGTAGTATTACAATTATTATATTAGATTTTAATAATCTTATTATTATTACTGGAGTGCTTTTAAGACCCGTACTAGCTGCAACCTGTCAAAAATGACGGAACATTGGTTCGCGTCTTTGCCAAGCCCTAGCATACATTTATAGTATCTTTTTGACGCTCCATGGAGAGGTCACCATAGCAGCATGCGTTGAGTGGCCGGTTCGGGTTTGCTGGCCCAGGTTTCAAGACTTTTAATTTCGTTTTTTAGCCATCAATTCAAACGAAATTAAGGACATTACATGAAGTTACGGGAACCGACAGACAGACAGACGCACAAACGGACAGACAGACAACGAAATTATTATATTTAATTATTTTTTTTGAGAAAATCACATCAGTAATCACATTACTTAACTAAAACAATATAGTCAAGTAACAAATATAAATATTTTCCATAAGCTATTTTTTAAAATAGAGATGCGAACACGGAATATGTTTTGCATCAATTTTATTACTATTTTCAAAATAAGGTAAACGCTTGTGCTATGAAAATAGCATAAGTATTCCAGTCAAACTAATTCACGGCACACGAGGGAGTCTCAAAGTTGAATATTCGTCTCTTCATATGCAGTGATACCATTTTATGAGCCAACTTTTCTATAAAATCACCTCGATCAGTCTTTTCTCTTCATGATGCAGAAGATGTGCATTGACAGAGCTGATGTCTAATATGTATCACCAATATCTAAAGATCATAATGATGAAAACGGCACATCTTCAGGTAGTTCACGCTGCTTTTCCTGTGGCTGCGAAATATCTTCAGAGTCACACATGCTGGTATCGGTTTCATATTGCTTTGTTCTAGGCAAAAATTATCACCAGCTCTGTCTGCTTCGAAGCCACTAGAATCTACCTATAGTCAGGCCACGATTCCAGCAAAGTGTCAAAACTTATCTCAGAGTAGATGCCCACCAGCCTAGGTCTTTTTGAGTGGCCACCATCATACTCACCTTAAGTCAGAAGAGCCAGGCATGCATGACCATTTTTGAAAAAAAATTGAGTCAGAAAAAACATGAATTCCGAAAAAATATTTTTTCTAAAAACTTACATTAGTACCGATGTGCAGTCTCAGAGGCCGCATAGAAATTTCAAATCGATCATACTTACCGATTATGTATGAGCTGATAAACACCATTCTAGATTTCCTCCACCCGACTAAATTCAAACAACTGAGTGGCTTTGAGCTCCTCTGCGGGGAAGAGGATAAACTAGGAAACTCGGTGCCCCAAGGGTCCCGGGAGACCGCGTGTCGGCAATTAAAGTTTAACCACAATCACTTAAAATTTTATTCCTAATTTTTTTTGTGTTTGTAAAATTACTTAATTGAACACAAAAATTAAAGTACTCAAAAAGAATCATAAAATATCTATCTATGTTATGATTGTGCTAGGTCTACTTCAAGTAATGCTTTATCTCTCCATTGGCAGCTTTTTTTTAGGAATCGAGGTGTACCTACAGATTATTTACAATACATTTAGAAATTATTTAATGTGTAGAAATATTCTATATATAATATTTAACATTCAAATTACTTTGAATTTTCTTACATCATTTTTTTTACGGCAATTATAATTCTTTAATTTTTTAATTTACATTATAGAAATGCGTAAAAGTATCCACGTTGACAGATCATCTATATTATGATTACTTCAAAAACGCAGTATGCAGTGCGTTTTGCTATTTAAGTTTAAAAAAATAACCAAATTTTATGAAAAACATAGTGGGCAATAGCTAATCGCAGACACTTATGACCGCGCAGTGGCCACTTACGATTACGCAGCGGCCAGTACCAATTGATGGCCAATCGCAGTACCAACCGATAGCCAATTGCAGACACCAATGGCCCCATTACGGGCGACCAGTACAGCTGAAAGCAAATTGCAGGCACCAATGGGTGGGTAACGGACACTAATGGCCGAGCAATGACCAGTATAGACACCCACAGCGATAGCCAATTGCTTAACTGCTAGTTTATATTTATTGTCCTATTTTAAGGAAGAATGTCTATTTTAGGAAAGTGTAACATCTTTGCGTTGCTTAGCTTATATCTGTGGGCGAAAGGAACAACAGAATGGACAATAAAATTGTGTTTTGAGTTAGTATGCAGAGTTGTTCTTTAGACACATATCTAACAAGAAAAAATTAGATGGTCAGAAAATAAAATAAAATGTGACTACTTCTACTAAACTTAATTATTTAAAAAATTTGGCAAGAGACCATTAGTCAACTTGGTTCAACGTTCTGGTGCAAAAATTAGATAAAAATAACAAAGGCTTTAAGAGATACTTCATAAACAAATGAAACTCCAAAATCTCATTTTGATTATCCTGAAAACCTGTTTTTTTTACTTATTTTTACAGATTTAAGCTAAGCGCACGCAAAGATGTTGCATTGGACACCTAGAAAACATTGCTGAAGTTTGGTTTCATATATATTCCTCTCAGTTTCTGCGACTGCACCTGGTCCAATCTAATAAATACGGGCATCCCTTTCTACAATGTACGGTCACACACTATGTCCTCGCAGCGTGGAAATGTACAACTTATTGAGCAATAGCAAACAACTATGTAATAGCAAACTGTGTTATTTTAATGATATACCTAATATATATGTATATGTATGTAGACACTCGGCAATCGTATGATATTAAGTCTTTCATTAATGATAATGGTACTAACCCACCACCGCTATTTTCATATGACATCCTCAGTCTAACGCGTGAATTAAATAAAGTAAAAATACAAGTAAACTAAGTGGCTACATTTCTTACTATAACATAATAATCTACATTTTTTTCATCGTCTTGCATCTGTCCTGTATTATGACAGCTGCAGCCAATTACCCCTCCTTGCACAGCTGGTTTATTGGTTTGCTACTGGATATTTTACTATATACTGGTACATATAGTATTTTACTATATAGTCTTTTACTAAATAGTACTATATAGTGAAAAATCCCGTGGGGGATTAGCCCACCATCAATGCAAAAGAGAAACTGACTTGTTAATTTTTCTCCACCGTTTACATATTTTTTAATGCAGCAGTTTACTAGTAATTATAAAACATTTATAAAAATCGCGGGAACTGTTAAAATATTGAAGTCAAAGGTGCTTTCAGTCATACTATTCATTCTCATTATATTCTAAGAATTAGTATTTGATTAATTTGGGACATGATTTTTGGCACATTGGTCTCCACATAGAATACTGGTGATGCGCCAATGATACAATTCAGCTAAGGTTATACAGAAACAAGCATCATAATGTCTTCCTTCAACGATATCTATTAATGTATATTTATGTGTGGCAATACTGTTATATTTAGTTAGTTATTGTTAATGTACAGAGAAATATTCAAACGCTAGAATGACTATACAATAAATTAAGTTACTTAACGCATTCACTGCTAATTAAAATCTATATAAATTCATGCAACAATCCGAACGTTGTATTGATTCATACCGAACTTCATTACATCACACGATTCATCGGGCACGCTGACATGTTGCTTTTAACTAACGAATAGATCCGTAAAACGTGCCAAATGTGTATTTTTGTAAAAAGGCCCCACATGCTGTAAGTTCGGAATGTGTTAAAAAAAAGGGTGTTATTCAATGAAAACAAGTGAATTATTTTAAAAAACTTATTTAATTTCAAAGGTTTTAGACATGTGTACAATAAAATTAAAACATCCAATAATTGAAGTGTCATCAGAAAATCGCAACACTTGAATCTGTGAAAAATTTATCAACAACTCTATTAAATATTGATGCGTATTTTAAAGCGATCAACACTTTAAATTACAGTAACTTATACAGAAAATTAACTAAAAACAAAAAATGTAAGAACAAAATCATGTTTTTCTTTGCAAATTATTGTTCAATGCCCAATTTATGAAGTCGATTCAAATTTCTCCTACACTTAGATAACACATTAATGTTCCATGCAAATGCTCCATGCTGTCATACATACATCTACACGTAAGAGACTATACTTTAGGATGTCGGACCATATGTACAAGCACTCACAGACTTTCCGCGTGTCAAAAACGACCTTTATTTTAATGCTTAAATCACTACTCATTCTTAAATTTAAAGTTGCATTATCGAAGGCAACGATTCTTCAAATCTAGCCTCTCAAAACAGTGCTTTATGGTAATGTACAGTACAATTTTCAAAAAGTGGGGTATGGTAAATTGAAAAAAATTAAAAAAAATTAACATTATTTAAATAGTATCAGGCTTCCAGACATTTAATAAAAATCGTACACCAGTCTCCATTATACAACAAATATCTAGGGAAGTTTTCCTCCTAACCAAAAAGGATCAAGTATGTGCTAATAGTGATTTTCTTGAAAAATTTAATATTTATTGCATTTTGACAAACAAAAATAAAAAAAACATACAAATACCGTCCATAACACATTATAATGTAGACTCAATTGTCTAAGGTCACCATTGCCCATGAAGCTATTGAATATTCGTTTAAAAGGAGATGGTTAGATACTCATTGGCCCTGATGTAGCAATTATAATGCTCAGAGTACAGAAATACTAATAAGGAATGAAAAATATTAATGTTACATCAAAATTATACATCAAGCTAAAAAAATAATTTCACTCATACACCATGTAAGAGGACACACTAATTCATATTTGGGACAATGGAATTTAAATACTTAAATAAAAGATGACTTCAAACTTACAATTTAATTTGTCCTAATTTCACAATATTTTGTTGGCAATTAACAGTTTTGTAATAATTTCTATGGATCGAAACATTTTGTACACAGATTATTATGGTCATTAATAAAATGTCTTCATCTATCTACAAATAATTGTATTGGTAAAACAGATCACGATGAAATGAGACAGCTATGACGCAGAAGGGAATTGTGACATAAATAACTTTGTTAAATGGCGTCCACTGGATCCACGTCCTCGTCCGAACTGATCTCGTCGCCGAACTCAATGTCTTCATCAAAGCCGTCGTCCACGAATGTGACAGTCTCATTAATACGAACGGTTTCTGGGAATTCGCCATATGTCTTAAGATTTCTAGCTTCATCTGGCGTGTACCTCAATATAACATCGGCCTTAGCATCTTGATAATCACGGAGTCCAATGAGGATGATGTCGCCTTGGTTAATCCATACCTTTTTTCGAAGTTTTCCTCGTATGTGGCAAAGTCTCTTGGATCCATCAAAGCACATGGCCTCCAAGCGGCCATTACCAAGCATTTTTGTCACTTGGGCGTACTCTTGTCCGTCTTCTTTAAACACTAACTCACGTTTTTCTGTTTCATTTTCGTTCTTTCCACGACGCCTGTTTTTACCTCCTTTTCCCTTATTCTTCGGCATTTTATAGTTATGTTCTACCCAACATTAATTTAATAAAGGTCAAAAACTCGACACCGAAACAGTGACGGCAGGTCCCGCAGATTGATAAACTTAAAGACACGAATTGACAGAACGCTAAGAAACTTCGCGTGCTGGCAGTTGTAATCCTGCTCGACGTAATTGGTATTACAGAAATGAGTTTTACCGATAACTTCTATATATTTATTTTCTACTTATTTTATCGCTAGATGGAGGCACCGTTCACTTTTCAGATTAAAAATAAAAAGCGTCTATGCAATAGTGAACGGAGCTGTTCGACGCCATGTTGCAGTTTATCGTTCGCACGAAAACATTGTGAGCACGTGGATTGGAATATTATTCTCTAAATAAACATAATCAACGATTAATATTGTGTCCACGCGTGAATCCGAATACCCTGTGTATTGTGTCAGTGATTGCGAGAAACTATCTATCGTCGCTTCCCTCCGGTAAGTCGAAAATTGTTTATTTCACCGGGTCCATCTATTCACCCTTTCTCAATATCGAGTCATCTGTTTGAATTATTGTATTATCATAATAATAAATAATTTGCACGTGAATCGCAAAATTTTATGACGCTTGTAAGCTAATGAAATCCCTTTTAGCCCTATTTACGCGTTAGCTTTTCCACGCAACAACATTGCGTAACATTGAGAAACCTTTCCGCTCAATGTTTTTCTTCCTTATTTTTACTTCAATTCTGATTTATCCTCAGTCCGAGTCCTTATGGGCTGTCGGCATACATAAAAACTTTCATTGTGTAAGTAATTCTCGGGAGGCCTTCTTTTATCTTCACGTACAAATTTATTTTAGAATAGTGATAGTTTGACCTATAAAAAAAATATTTATCGCCCTCGTACTTTTAGCATTACCGGTGGATAAAATAGGGTTATGTGGGTAGGATTTAATACCATGCTCTTATTTTTTTCATAAATCATCCTAAAATAAGTCGGAAAAAGCTACTTATCGGTGTCAATCGCAGTCAGCAGTCACATGTTTGCGTGCCGAAATGGTTTCCTTTTGTCGTCTAGGTTAACTTCGCCCATTTTATTTTTGTAATTGATTATCTTTACTATAAATACAAACTGTGAGAATCATGTGGGTGGAAGGTGTATTATATTGATCGTGACGTGTTTTCCTTAATCATATGATCTGCGTCAAAATTTTGACCATGGGGCTTAAGGTTATGTTCGTCCATATGTACGCTTTTCAAATTAGGATGCCACCACTTCAGCGAAGTGTATAATTGTACACAACGTTCATGTAAAAACGTTGTAATATTGCATTCCGATTTTATATTATTCTTTATTGGCAAGTTTACTGGTAAAAAGTATTTACTAAATAAACTATTTAAGTAAGGACTTTATGTACACCGACTTAGTGGAGAAGCAGAACATATTTTTCTTTTATTTATTTAGTAAATCTATCTTAACGTCTGTTTATAGCTTAAATAATTCATAATTACTTTATATGTATTATTTATTTAGTAAATCTATGTCAACATATGTTTATAGCTTAAATAATTCATGACTACTTTATATGTATTGTTAATGCTTGATATAAAAAGTTTAAAATACACGTATTTTACATAAATATGTTGTCATCATCATTATAATAAAAACTTATAATTTATATAGCGTCATTTTCGTAAAAAAATTACCTCAAGGGCTTTTTTTTTTACTAGTTTAAATATTGCGAACTTATGGAAATGATTTTTCAAAAAGGTGCGTTTTGAGTATTTTTTTTAGATACCGCTTCTGATGCACTGTTCCGTATTACGCAGGGAAGAGAGTTCCACGCCTTTGGGCCTATGTTTATGAGCTCTACGGATAAAAAAAGACCGACACATTTCCAACGTAATAGTATTTTATTAATGTTTCATACTGTTGCATTTTATACTATCGTTAACTTTTGTAAATTTATTAAAAGAAAATTAAATCTAGTTAATTATTAATTCCTCCTTATGTCGATTCTTTTTCATTTTCTAAAATCACAAAAAAACGTTTTTAAATCTAAGTGGTTTATTTTGAGTACGTTCATCGGATTAGAGGACAAGGAAAGTAGCGTTAGGAGCTAAGGCAAATTGAAAAGTATTTTTGAAGACAATGACAGAGTGAAAATCGAAGATACGAAAAAAGAATATCATATAATAATAATAATAATAATAAAGTTATTAAAGCTATAGTAGACGAATGTTTGAACAAGGAGAGAGAGAACCGAACGAAAAGGGCGGTGTCGGTGACCTTAAAGAGACGACGTGTTGTGGAAAGGATGTGGTTGTCGAGTACTTTTCATAATTTACACCGGGAAGGCAATGACTGCTGGCATCGGAGTCGAGAACGTCCGGTTAAAAATTGGCAAGTTTCTTTAATAATGTAGCCAAGCTGTATACCAGCGAAACAAACGGTGATGTGAAAACAGTCTAGGAACTAGGAATCGAGTAGTTCCGCAGCGAGACCACCGCTATCCAACTGACGAAATAATAGAGATTTATTTATTTACTTATATACGCCCATTACAGGCTTTTACATAAAAAATATTACATTAAGTTCAAAAAGAATATTATACATTAAACAATATCAGAAGCAAGCAGTAAAATATAAAATGTATGAATATAAAGTAGGTACATGTATAGGCAATAAAAGGTATAAGCAGTGAAAGTATCAGCTATAAGCATTAAAATATGTGTATAAAAATTAAAAATTAAAATATTAAATACAGAGCAGTAATGTATATGAAAAATATATATTACACATCATTGTATGCATATATTAACAGCGGTTAATAATGAAATAGTATTGTCTCTTTAAGTATAAACTTTATTTTCACTAGACTGTCATTGAAAACATCAACCATATAACCAAATTCATTACCAGTCTTTAATATTCTGCTAATTACGGCATTTGACTGGTAATTCGTTCTGGAATTTCGGCAATGAAATGTGACAATTTGTCGAGTTCTATGTAAGGACGGGATATTATAATTGATACACGCTACAAGGTCAGGACTGTCCAACATATTATAAGCATATTTGTAACTGATTTTGTAGCCAGTAACGCACAGACGTGTTTTTAGGAGCAATTATCAATCGCAGAACCGCCATTATTGGCAGATAGTAAATTTTTATTTTCGGCAGTTGAATCGTGGCGGTTTTGCTCTTTCCCCCTGGACGAGGTGAGCGGCCGATGGAGCCGAGCGGTGGTCAGGTGAATAGTCGCTCCAGCGCGGGAGGTTCCGTGTTTACTTCCGTCCCCTGGACGCGCGCCACGAGCTGGCGGGGCACGAGGTGTCCGGCGGTCACGGGACCGTGCCCCCCCCCCCCCTCCCCCTCCTATCCCGCCGTGCCCGAGTCAAAGTCGCGGAAGGTACTGAAGCGATTCCGTTTTGTATACAGTGTATTCTTACATAGTCACTGGCTATCTGCTTAGACCCGAATTCAGAGTCAGCACTTAGCGATTTAAAGGTTAAGTAAGGTACGCCTTGAAAGCGTAATTTTCAGTGCGAAATAAAGTTAAATAAAGAAAAAAAGTTAAATAACACTTTTAAGGCGTACCTTAACCTTTAAAACATCTGAGTATTGTCCCTGAATTCGGGCCTTGAATGAAATTAATATACCGCCAGAATTTCTTGTATTATGTTAATTTCACGAAGTAAGACACGATCAGGCAAATGTGTGTCGAGATTTTGATTTGGGGATAATCGACCGTATTCTGAAAATAGCAATATTGCTATTTCGGTATCTTGTATTACGCGTAATGCCGTCAATTCTGACGTTTTAAGTTTGACAGGTTTGAAATTAACGAATTCAATCGATCGGAAAACTCTAAAACGTAAATAAACGTTATAAATTATGCATTAAAAGGAATGCACTTATTTTTTTTGCATACTTAATTATTGTATATCGCGAAGTCAAATTTGTTGTTTTCCAAACGCTAGTTAGAAGAATATTAATTTTCGATCATTTTGCCTGTTTTTAAAAGGGTGGGACTGTATAAGTGAATGGTGACAGATAATTTTTATCTTAAAGTTTTCTTTATACGTAATAGAATATTGATTATTACATTATCTATCATCGTTTGTATTCCAAAAATAAAAACGATTTTGCATTAAATTTTGCCAAAAGCTTGGCCATACCCATTCGCAAGATCCAACAGGCTTTTGGGGACGATACAATGGAATAAAAGGGTGGCCGCACCACTGGACAGCGATCCGCGTCCCTCGACAAGCCGACAACAATGTGGTTGCGGACTTTGATCATGCAGGACCATCGTCTCGCTTGAAGAGTGTCCGCAAAATTCTTGCTGCTATCGATGGAGCAGCTCCATTCGTTCTTGGCCAAACACATTGGTTTGTCAGGCTGTGATTTTTGTCTATTCTCTGAGCTAAGAATGCCGCTGATAGAGACCGGATTTGAATCAAGAGGAAATGCGGAACACGACGGCCCAGCTGAACACCACTCCAAAAGGTGCGTTCCAGAAGTGACTCCAACAATGGCGAGACTGCTGGGAAGCGTGTGCGTTAGGTACCAATAAGAGACCACTTTAAGAGAAATTATAAGTATGATGTGTGAATAAAAGTGTTTCTGAAGTTCCAGTCTGCTGTTTCCAAAAGTTCGATATTTTTTGAACACAGTAGTATTTCAGCCGAGATTGCGGATCGGGCGTCGGAGGTCACGGCCATCTACTGAAATTCCGTCTCCGTCTGATGATAGGCATGATGACAGATTTTGAAACTAACATTCTATATTGTGGGTACACGACTACTATTACCGAAAATAACATTATTTCAGTAACAAACTAAGTTTTTACGCAAATAATTGCATTCTCATCTACACATTTTTAATTTCGCGCAAAAACGCCCGCAGCTGTCATTTCGTCTACGTGACGTCAAGCCTCAGTAAACATTGCATTGTGTCTATGGCAACGGTTCAAAGACACGGTACTGAGGCGTGATGCCATTCGCTCTGACCGGTGTTTCAGTTAAAATGGCACCGTGCACCATTTTATACTTTTATTTTTTTGAAAATGTTATTAATCTCAATGTGTATATTAAAACTGGATCATTTTCAGAATCCTTTCAAAATATTTTCTTCTCTAAAATCACTTATTCTTTAATACTGTCATCACGCCTATTTTAACTTGGGGTATTGTTTGGCGATCGCCTAAGCCGCAGGGCGAATCAGCTGATGTTTACCTATCGGAATTATTGGCTTGTTTCGAGCTTGTACGTAGCCACTTGGCTGCGGATGGACATTGTTTGAGAAACGCCAGCTGTTGGATCGAGGCCCGTGCGTGATCCGTCCGAGTTGTCTAGCGGCGTGCGAGAATTTCGCTTTGCGAAAAATTACGGACCCGCCTTGCAACGAAAGCGGTATCAAATATTCTCGGAGCCGAGTCTGTCTCCGCTCTCTGTGGCGGGCGCGCATATTATTCTGATGTGCAGCTCGTTGACTGCGGGAGTATGACGTCACGATGCTGTCATATTAGCTGACGGAGTTGCCAGAAATGGGAGAAGTCGTTCTGCGAAAACGCGTGGTATTGCAAGATAATATTTAAGAAAATTGCGCGTACCGTTGCGTTGGTTACAGTTTTTAGGTTATAATGGTAATACAAATTTATAATTTTTATAGCCTAATATGGAAGTAATCTTTTGAGAAAACATCAGTCATTAGTACGAATTCGGTAAGACAATCGAATTAATGTCTGTTATTCTTCATGTGCCCTCTTCAACAGCTCTTCCACGCTTCTTATCCCGGTCCATTCTCGGATGATTCCAAGCCAGGAATGCCGCCTTCTCCCGGCCCCTCTGCGACCCTCAATCTTCCCCTTCGTGACGAGTACTTTTCGCCTCTCATTATATAACCAAAGTATGAAATTTTACGGAGCTTTGCTGTGTTGAGTAACTGCCTGTTTGTATTTGCTCTACGTAAAACTTCAACATTACTAGTCATGTCAGTCCAGGATATCCTTAACATTTTACGATGTATCCACATTTCGAACGCCTCTAGGCGATTTAGAGTATTCACCTTCAGCGTCCATGCTTCAACACCGTAAACACAGATCTGACCATACATAGCATTTGGTCAACCTCTGTCTGAGCTTCAAGTTTAAGTCGTCATTACAGAGTAGACTTTTCATCTTATTAAAAGATGCACGGGGTGTGTGTGTGTGAATTAATATGTAAAGGTACAGGTACACATGCTTATTAGTGGCATGCTAATGAGCATGCCACTAATGAGCATGCTTATTACTAGTAATGTGCGTTTACACAGCCACTAATAAGCAAGGCCTAAAGAAGGTCAATACTGCGCGTGCTCACGTGCCACTAATAAGCGTGTGTATCAGTACCTTAAGTAAATGGAAAGGGGTCTGTCTACACTCTATTGCCCGCCCACTTGACATTGGCCTTACCTGATTCAAGCGACATGCAACGTAAAGCACTTTCAAATTAGAGTCAGCAGTTGATCGAGGAATTAATGGATTTTAATGTATTTTGCCGAATCACACCCGACTTTACAGCCGAGTCGCCGCCACCAAGGTGAAAGAGAACTTTTACTTCTCGATTATGTCATGCTTTGGCATTTGTTTCCAACCCGCTCATATGATTGCGGCGCGTTTTAGTAAATACGTACTACTAAGCAGTTTTTGGATCCGAGTCCACGGGTGAATTAAGGGGTTATATACAGTCAGTCCATTAAAGCGATTTTTCAAGATTTTTTTCTGAGAAGACTTTTAAATTTATTAATGTGAAAATTTGTACACATATTATGGTTACTTTTAATTGTATTTTAACATTTTTGTATTTGTAAAATAATAATTTTTAAAGCTGCTATAACTCATCTCCAGGAGCTCCTCTCAAAAAGGCATCTTGCGGTGACAACGATATCTCTGGACTGGATCGTCTAAAATGAAAAAACCAAACGGGTTTCGTCAAAGTAATGTATAGTCTTGTAATTAATCGAATAAGTTAAATAAATTTTTTTGATAATATTTCGGCCTTAAATTGTTTTATATAAAAAAAATATTTATCGGCGAGAAAAAACCTTCGGTTAATTACTAAAGAATATACTTAAGAAGATTGTGTTAAAATTTGAGACTGATCGGTTAAGCCGTTTCCGAGAAATCTTTGTCACCGATCTTAAAAAGACAGTTTTGAGAAAAACGCCTTTAAAGTTTCAAAAGCGCTTTACATAGAGAAAAAAACTTTTTTTTTCAACTTACATCGAGTCGTCTATTCCAGGGCCATACTTTCACTTTAGCCATCCGAATACATTAAAAGGGAACATTTACAATGGACAGATAAATAAAAGTTATAGCGTTTACAACAGGTAGGTAAAAATAAATGGGACAGCGCTGTAGGTGAGCGCTGGCGCTCCGGCCTCGCAAACGCTCCGATACGTGATTACAAATATTCGTGTAACTTTGAAAATAATCGCCGGATTTACTTGAAATTTTTTCTGTGTTTACTTAAATATGTCTAAATTACGAAAGTGAAATAAAAAAATCGATTTTTTGAAAATCCTAACTGTGTGTAACCCCTTAAAGCCGAGATCTACATAATGAATTACATATATTCCGCACCGAGGTGTCGCCATCTCTCGCGGGCCCCGCCACGGCTGCCGCAATAATTGGACGCGTTTCTTCATCGTCCGCTCTGGCCCTCGCCGGCTCGGATCCGCCTGTTCCGTCCTGCCGTGCCGCGTGTCCGTGCTCGCCTTTCAAAGGTCACAGAGAAAGCCCGTCTCTTCTCTCTGGTCCGGTGGCTGTACGCTGACGACCGAAGGCTATTTCTGTCGTCACGGACTATTTTGATCATTGTCCGCACTTTCACGATACGGCTCTGGGCCGAGCGACCCCGAACGTTGAACGGTTCTTGGACAAAAAAATGAGAGAAGAAAAGCCACTGATCACTCATAATACGCAATGAAAATAAATGGCGATTTGCCAGTTGTCCATCGTGCGTTTTGTGTCGCGATTTTGTTTGGTTTTTTACTGTTAGTTTACAGCTAATGGCAGAACGCCGATACAAAGATATTTTACATCAATATGATATAAACATCTAATTTATGCTAAGTTGGATCGAATCATTAGCAAAAGCTGTACCCGATAAGTTGATGGGTTTCGTTGCTTAAGCGACCCGTATTTAGGTACATACGATTTAATTAAATTCTATAAATGTTCGGCCTTATTCCGAATTAAGCAATATCGCTATTTCTGTATCTTAACAGTTATCGTATAACATATTGTAAGTTTGACAGGTTTGAAATTAATGAATTCAATCAATTAGAATGACGTGCAGAAAAATCAAATCAAAGAAAAAATATTTTGGCTACTACCGGGATTCGAACCCAGATCACCTAGCTTTCCGGGCAGGTATGTTACCATTACGCCGCATCAGCCTGGTACTTTTCCGCCGATGCATCGACCTTATCTGTAAGTCTCATTAATTAATTTTATTTATGTATTTATCTTAATTATTTAGTCCCACACATAATGTTGTGTGGGCTAATACATGATTTCACTTAAAAATATTGCATTCTATGTAGTCATTTTTACAATTAAATTTTCGCTCTCCTGTTTAAACCTCCTTATATTCGCCGTGTTTTGAATTTCCTTTGGCAGACTATTTTAGACTTTTGTACATCGTACAATTTTGTGAGATATTTTTCTTTTTCTTCGGTAGTCTTATGTTGTCGCTTCCTCTTGTATTGTAAGAATGAAAATCCCTATTCAGCTTCATCCTGCCATCAATTGTCAATCAATCGATTAACATGTTTACATTTTAGAGCTTTCTGAATTCATTAAGTTCACACCTGTCAAACTTAAGTCGTCAAAATTGGCGGCACTACAATGTTATAAAATAACTGTCAAGCAATATTGTTTATTTCAGAATACGGCCGATTACCCAACATGTATTTCAAATGACCCGGCAAAGTTAAAAGCTATTAATGTATATTATAGATATCTCACAGAGACGAAACTGTATTAATTATGGGAAAGTAGGTATAGAAGTCATTTCGGTGTAATAGGATTTATGACCTATCTTTTTATGGTTGGCTTAAGTGATCACTTTACACAATTGTAACATTCGTCATTTCCACCCATGATAGAATATACCATGCTTATTCATTTTTTGGAAGTTGTATATATGTTCAAATTGCGTGGAAAGCTTTCATATATGAGTAATAAGCACCTTTTCCATGCGGCCTGTACAAAGCCATTTTCATTCCCCTAAATCCCCACAGATGTCGCTAATGAGAAAATCTACATTGATTTTTCACGGAATTTTGAGAGCAATATACTTTATTGTGTGTAATGAAATTCATCCGAATACTTGCATTACACTAGCCAGCACTGTTCTGAAAGATTTGAACAAACTCAAAATATTCTGAATTAAAAGCTATTTATAAGTGTAAGTTGCATAAAAAATAAAGTAAGTTGAACATGCGTATTAAAGAATTCGCCTTTATTAAAACATGCTTCCGCAATTCATTTCGCAAAGAGCGTTTAAATTAAACACTTTGTGCATTATTCCAGTTTATTTTATATGACAGAATCCAGTCGGTTGTCCCTTAAGATAATTTCCCATTACAATGATAACATCTGACCTTTAGAAATTTGTATTGTATTAATATCACGCAGTCCTACCGGGATTGAGGGCGAAATCGAATTTAAATACATTATAGGTATTTCCGGCATCCCATTTATTAGATGATCAAACGATAACTTGCAGTTTAACCGATTTAACAAATTCGAAAGGGCATCATCGATAATGAAAAGGGAGCTTTAATGAATGTTCGCATATGGCGCATGTGTATCTACTCCATGGCAACTAGTGTTAATCATATGTTTAATAGGACTTCTCGAGTGAACCGACTCCACGTACGGCTGATGAATCCTCAAAAGTAGCTGCCCGGCCAAGTATTAATTACCTGTCGATACAATGGCATTGCCCTCGGCTCACATCGCAGCGTGTACATACTTTTCTTTGATGACAAATCCATTGATCGTCGAAATAAGGAAGTTGTCTCAATGTCTGAGGAGTATTTCTGTTTATTTTTGATTGAAGACCAGCTTTAGAAATAAAATTAAAATCTGAAGGCAATAGGTTCAACAGGGCATGGGCCTTTTGGTATGGGCAATCGAGATGGAGGAAAACGGCGTAATTTTTTCAAAATAATATATTAGAAATACCGGAACTATTTGTATTCCCTTGGTTTGGTCGAGCTGGTCCGTGAATCGGGTCAGATGTATATTTTTTTTGCCAGCAAGCGACAATTTGAAAAATTGGCAAGTTCTTGCATTGTGTACAGCAGTTCTGTGACCGCACCGAGAGCGGTTGCCAACTTTGAATATTTTCCGTTCGCATTGACCAATTCGATTAAGTAAAAATAGTGCTTTTATTTTCGTCTCAATGCCGCTCCATGCATATTTGCAAACTGGTTTATGTGTTAAGAAGGTATCTCAATGTCGGATCACACCGCCCGTACACGTGTTTGGGTGATATTTACAAATTTTGGCCTAGCCGAACGGAACATATTCATACTTTTGTCTCGCAGGAATATTACGTGATGTTAATGTATCTTTTGAAATGAAAAGTGTAAAGTTGCTACCCTGGTGGCGTTTTTAAAATGTTCCACGGTGACACTAAATTGACGGTCCCTATATACTGTCGAATGTGCAAATTTTTTTTTTCGTTTTTCTACCTTGTACAATCCAATTTACTATATATTTTTGGACAATTAAAATAAAAAGTATTTTCGTTTGAAAATATAGAGTAACTCTGGTGGTTTAAGATAATAAAACGACTATCAAATTTTTGCAGATTCGACAGTATACGGAGGGACCATCAAAATGTACAGTCATCGGTCCTCTTCCATATCTACGACCTTCCTCTCCCTGTTTAAATTGCATCCAAATGATTTTTGCTACATTATATTAACTAACAGTTTGCAATAAACTTTAATAAATAATAAATAAATCGAGCACTAAATAATCTAAACATTAGTTATTAAAGCCATCGTTGTTTAAATAAAAAATTCTATTACTTCTTCTGATACACCCGATAGCACATGATTTGGTTTGTGAACCGTACATACATTTATCTGTCTTGATACTTTAGCTGTAAAATAATCTCTAATCGATGTTACCAAATTTATTATGTGTGTATTTAGAAGTCCCAGATAATTCTTTAATTCTTCTTTAAAAATATTTAGGTGATAAAATGTGCATATTCGCATGCAAATATCGAAAATCTCATTCGTACGCACACGATTCCATGCTAATTGTGTTATAACCATCGTTGCAACAGCCATTTCTTTCGAAGAATTGCTTTCTGCGATCGAGGTGTTTGGTTCGTTCAGGTTTCTTGGGTTACAGCAGTAAAGTATGTGACCAAAATAGTGCACCGACCCCGCTATCCCTCTGGAAGTAAAATATCCCTTTTGGTAGTCAACGGGAACACTGAATTAGTAAAAAGGCGGGTAACCGGAATAAAGCTTACTCCTCCCCCGGTACTCGGTGGCGTGTTTAACTGTCTCGCTCTTGATCTCGCGGCTGTGCTTCCTACCTTTACCTCGCGTTAGTCCGTTGACCTGTGCGCAGTTTCTACCCTTCCAAGTACCTGGACCAAAGTAAATTGCCGCATTTATTGTTCACGGAATATATTCCTGTTATTCCTTACCGCTGCGTTTATTTTTTTATTTTGGCAAGTGCCCGTAATGTATTTATAATGGTTGTTGTCAGTTTAATTATATTGGATGGAATGTACGAGTTTAATAACTTTTTTTTGTTAACAAACGTCATTAGTCGTTGTATCGATTGTCTGCCGCATTACGAGACTGGCTCGCGTTTTATATAAAATATTATTGTTATGTCTGACCTACGGTACGGTATTGGATTTTTTCCAATTTAATTATGTATTCCTATAATGCCAACCGTGGTGTAAAATGATTTATTTTTTGCTCTAGCTTTATTTTTAGATGCAGCATTATTTATGAATATGTACGCGAACGAGTTTAACAAATACGTTGTCGCACGAAACTAATTCTCCGTTCGTCCTTAATTCATTCCGATCAACGGGAAGAACATGAAGCTGATGTTCTACTTACTGCAGGAGCTCCAGGGCGGGTGAGACAGGGAGAGTGAGAGTAGGATTGCGTGTGGTGTGAAAGCGGGGAATCAAGAGTGAGGACCCTTGCAATTATGTTTCGAAAATAATACAGCAACATTTTGTCGTAAGTAAAATGCGAGAATAGCCCAATTAAATTAAACTAGCAATTAAACAATCGCTTGCTGCTGGGCCCTGAGGGTGGCATAGCAAGTTTTATTTTTTGTTTATTTCTATTCAAGATGAATGTAAAAAAATTGTTTGGACTGTGCCTGTTCGAGCCGGAGCGGAGTTTTAAAATTAACATTTTGATCAATTGCTTCTAAAACACACGAACATGCTTTCGTATTTATTAATAGAAGTTCAAGTTAATTTAGCGGTTGTCAATTGAAGACCCCATGGCAAAAAGTTAACTAAATTTTTTGTCAAAAATGAGTTAATAAGCCCTCTAAACTAAATAATCTACGCTCTTTCAGAACTTAAAAATAATTAGAACGTGTTCAAATTATAGGGATGAACATGTTAACTACACTTTTTCATAAAAATCAAATCAGTTACTAATGGGAAGAACATGTTATCTTCAATAAATAACATGTTCATGCCATCATTCTTAAATTAACACGCCTTTTAATTTGATTGGAATATTTATGGTATATTTGTTTTTATTTGAAGACTATTATAATATGTACTTATACATTATTTTTCAATAATTTTAAATGGTACATACCATGTTTTGTATTATTAATTAACATGCCAGGTATTTTGTAATTTTGGATAATGGATGGTAAAAGCGGATAGCATTTGAAGGGTTGTGTGATGTTCGTGTTTTACCAATTTTAAAAAGGTGTTATTCTATTAAAAATGAGTTCCAGAGGCGAAAAAATGGTTGGTAACTACTTTTTTTAGGGAAAATTAGTATATTTTTATTTTTTTGTGCATAAATGCGTATTTTTTTATTTTTTCTGCATAAATGCGTATTTTTTTACTTTGTAAATACTTTTTTCATATTTTAGTGACATAAATCAATAAAAATTAATCTTGAATTAGCAATAAAACATATTTTTCAATAAGTTGAATATTTCAAGATTACATTATTTTGTTGATTTATTGTAACTGAGAACTTGTGAATACTCTGTATAAATAAATAAATCTGTATTATCTGCATGTATTTTATGTACTATTAAACTCTGTAAATGTACTCTAAAATGTTGTTTTTTTTTAAATTGGCAACAATACAAAGCCAACGACGGCGACGTTTTTAGCGTAATTATATTATAATAAGATAAGTTTTCATTTAGATCTTTTGCAGGAATGTTATATCTGAGGTGAAATGTACGTTTCCGTTTCATTTTCTTGTTGAACTTCTGCTCGGTTAGGGATCAAGTTTAGAAAAGGTATTCGCGCTCCTTACCTATTAACTTATCATTTAAATGCGCTTTAACAATATGCTTTCCTGTTGCCAACATACTTTTTTCTATTGATATTTGTCAGATACTTTTTTCACATATCTACCGACAAGACTTTTACAGACTCCATTTGTGAGACACAACTGATAATAGCGCGCTCGACTAGTAACCGCCTCGGTTGTGATAAGATTAGATTTTGTGATAATCCCCTATACAGTGGATTATCACAAAATCTATTAATAGTATAATAAATGGCAAGATACATACAATTCGATACACGAATCAATCGTCCAATTATGCGAGAGCAAATTATTATCTCACACAATTGGACGAGCATAAATCAGATCGCGGCTTGTCTGTTTCAGCATACCTACTTTGTGTCAACGAATGCCGCGAACTTACTTCTTATCTACAACAAATTGATCGCACCGGTCTGTGGCAAAGTATGATGTGCCAAAAATGTTAGTTCCCGGCCTTGACAAGGAGATACTTGTTAACTATTGTCCACTAAACGCTTCGATGCTCGTATTATTAATTATTGAAGGGTGGAAGCGCTAGGGGCGTGTATGTGCCAACATTTCAGAAGCCGGGTTATTGATAGCATTGAATACCTCAGCGCGCAGCTAGAAACAAGTCTGTGGATGAAAAGTATTTTTTGAGGACTTCCGCATAAGGAAGTATCCACGCCGAGTTTTATGGAATAATTCCAGTTTTAAATAAAGCCATTTATTAAAAAAATTGGAATAGCAAATATGTTGTGTTGTATTTGAGACCTGTTACTTTTCCAATGCATTTGTGTGATACACATTTGGGTCCCGTATAATAAAAATGTTCTCAGTGAACCAGATTAAGTATGTTTTAGTTTCTATAAAATCTCTCCAACCACAAACTACAAACCGACTTTAATTGCCTTGACATCTACTGCACTCGACACAACCTTCAACTAAACACTGGCAAATGCTCAATGATACAGTTTACTAGAAATAAAAGACTCATAAACTTCTCTTACTCTCACAAAAATCAACCCCTTTCTACGATATCCGAAATCAGAAACCTCGGGATTGTATTAGACTCAAAATAACTTTTCGATTTTCGATAGTTACATCCGAAGTAATTAAAATACTGGTCTTCATCCTTCGAGTATGTAAACAACAACAAAAAAAAAAATTCAATAATCTTACTATAATGAAGACACTGTACTTCTCCGGTTTGTATTCGAATATGCCTCTCAAGTTTGAAATCCAAGATACAGCACCAATATAGCGAGGATTGAAAAATACAGAATCGATACTTGAAATATTTAAACTTTCGTAGCTATCGAACTCCAAACTAGTTTTGCAGAATCATCCAATTTCGCCGTGGAATTTACTGAATTCGAGATTTTACAGGAAATATTGATCTATCCCTTTCAAAATCATATTTCCAAATCACTATTCAAAACAAAGATAGCTATATTCACTTCAGCTAATCAACCCCTAAGGATTTATCACGTAACAAAAAAGCCGCTTCATACTAAAGTGAGATTTGATGTCGTTCTTAGAATGAAACATCATAGCAAAGATTTTATTATTAGTAAAAGCAGTAATGCACCATTTGCTAGCAACACGGCAATATCCACATTTAAAATATTTATTTATACACGAATATTAGAGGAAAATTGAAGTGAAAAATGCATATTTCATAGAATCCTTTAGTAGGTCAAAACTGTCAAGTTGTTCTGTATTTATCTCAGAAACGCCTTAATGGGATATTAGAGCCTTTGCTTTTATACCCCTCATACACGCTAGGCCCATTTATCTTTTGTTTTGAATTTATTTAATTATTTGGTGAAAAAATATGACTTAATCTAGGCTACCGGGTTTTAATGAAAAATACATTTATATCATCTACCTGCATATCGAGAGTATATTATACTGGACAGAAGGCACTAAGGCTGGAAATTCACTGCAAATGCATTTTTCGGCATTTTTTCGCAATTGTTGGTTTTTATTATTCATTTATATCAGAATATATATGCTAGACTACAATTTTTTAGGACGATAACGTAGATTGAAGTTTTTTTGATTGCGTAGTTTTTATTTGCCTGCGAGTATCTTGCTTTACCAATTTACTGGCGATAATTTTGTGAATTTTCGCAATTGAGGTACTATCCGGTATCCGACCGGATAGTAAGGTATTATCCGGTATCCGGCCGGATATGCCGGATACCGGATAGTTACCGGATATCCGTTTCTTCTCTACTAAATACATATTTTAATTATGTTTTGTGGATTACTACTAGAGCTAGAGTAGCTAATTGTATACGTTTTATTTGTTATAGTTTCTCAACGCTAATGTCGGACAAGTTTGTAGAAGTTATATAATTAATATATTGGTGGGCGGAAGAAAAATAAAATAATATATATATATATATGTTCGTGAAACAAAGTGTGTAGTATATGTAGAACGAATATAAAATAAAAACAAATTATGAGTAGTATGAATCTAGTAAAACAAACAGAGTAAGAAGAAGCATGGAAGTGGTGTTAACTTAGGGTTGTTCCTGAATTTTATTATATATTTGATGTAGAAAGGAAGTATATATTATTTTTGTTATTTACAAAATAAGTTATTTATTGTCAGTTAAAAAAAAAAAATATGTACTACTAATAAATAGCTTATCATTTTCTTTTCTGCCTTTTAATTGTAGCCAGTTTGTGATTTTTAATTTGATTTTTGTTTTCGGATAGGTTTTAATAAGTGGAATTTCTTTTTTTATGTTATATAATTTAGGTGCTAAGTATGCATACTTTTGTCCATGTGCTGTCTTTGGTCTCGATATTTCGTCTAGGTCGAGTGTTCTCTGTCTAGTATCATGATGAGATTTATGGTTATGGGTAGATGTGCGAACATTTTTAATGTATGAAATGATAGTTGATTTGACAAAAAGTTGTATTATGTATAGCACTGTGAATTCTCTGAAAAGATCGTTTGTAGGATAGGAAGGTGGTTTTTTGTTTATAACTCGAAGCAGTGTTTTTGTGCTGTAATTATAGGATTTAGGGTTGTTTTATATATGCCTCCCCAGCTCGGTATGCTATAACTTACAATTGATTGTACGAGTGCGAAGTATGACGGGTCATTTTCAATTTTAATTCAATTTCGCCTTTCAGTGATTCCTTTTTTGCATTATTATGGTCGGCGTCGTGCGCTGCTATAAAATATCGGCCCGCGATGCGTGCAGTTCTTTTTATTGCCTTCTTTTGAACAGAGTGACGCATACGTATAATGTCATGCTCCTAATAATCGTGCAAAGGCTGTCTACAATTAATTATGTACATTGTAATTCCGGAAAATCAACTGTTTACCATGTCGTCACACATAAAAATATCGTGTAAAGTTGTCTTATCAAAATTTTATTCGTGTTTTCATTATTATAACATGCACACATTTTTTTATAATCTTGTTAAATACATCGATAATACCGAAAGGCGATTGGCTGGCAAAATTTTGACGGCACTTTCTATATTATCTAAATTTTGCATTATTTAACATATACACTAGAATACGCCTGAAAATCAACTCTTTAATTTTTTATTTCACAATGAATTTATTTTTATTTTTACTTTGGGGATTCCATGGACAGCTTGTTTTTCTTTTTAATGCGTTAATGGTAATTCATTGTAGACTTAGACTTTAGACGAAAATAAACATTATAGTTCAGGTAGTTAGAGTAGCTTGTTGGTCTTGTGGTTAGAACTCTCGCCTCGTGATCTAAAGGTCGCGAGTTCGAACCTCACTCCAGACTAGCAAGTTACTTCTATTTTCATAGCACTTTAGCGTTTAGTTTAGTTTGAAAATAGTAAGAATATTAATCTGACACGTATTCCGTGTTCGCATCTCTATTTGTTAAGTGTTTGCAAAAAATTGCACGTTTCACGTTATTAAATTTTTCGATGACGGCCTAAAATTCAATTATGATTATTTTATTGATTAGAGCAAGAACAAAAACAAGAAAGAATTCATTTCTCTGATTAGTCATTCTACTAGTTATAACCATCTATTTGTATATACATATAACCAAGTTTTGCATAATTACTCTTAGAACCTTATCGAGAACATGGACGCCATTATTTCAGCCTGCCCGGTGTCCCCTGATATAATTTTTTTTATTTTAATAAATTAATCCTTTTCAATTTTTGCGTAGTTACTCTTTATGACTATTAAAGATGTACTCGAACATATAAGAAACCGATGGCCCTAACCAAATTGCATACATAATTATTATTTAGAGTGTACATAGCAAAACATAGGCATCCCCTAAATCCTATCTATCTTAGATTGAAGTAAATCCGAAGCCCGGGCAGTGCCGGATATGGACCAGTAGTATTATATAACATCTAGACGCATGCGAGGTATGATAATACTTATTGCACGACCTACATTAAATTTTCCAATGTATCAAATAATTATTATTAAAGCATATTTATATTATCCATATCTCTCAATACATAATTATTAATAAGCTTCTTCGAGATAAGGTTCACGCCAATGAACATTCAACATCTTATCTATACAAATAGTTATTTTGTCTTAATCCGACAATTTTGGTTTTCCATTATTTTATCGCTGTCAGTTCAAGGCTTCTCAATACAATGATGTATATTTGGCGGAATGGGGCTGCAATTGTGTCGTTTGCCAACAAAATGAGTGGTAAGTAGTGGCTGAACAATAATCAACTAAATTGTAGTAGTGGAAAACACTGTTTTACCAGCAACGACTGCGACATTGCGAGTTTGAAATCGAGGTATTCCGAGTTAAGATCGTGCTCATTCAAGACGAGCCTGAGACTTCATCTCTATCCAGTATCGTATAAACATCCCTAGTGCGTTAAATTGTAGTAGTAAGTGCCGCAAAAAATATATTATTACTAGCTGATCGTACCCGGCGTTTACCGGCTTTAGGATTCAACTAAAAATAAGTTTGTGGGGGAACAAAGGTTCCATTGCTTTGCAAAGTCTCTAAAAATGTTTTCATTTAATTTAGGCTGGGATGAAAGGGATGTCTAGGGGGGTAATGTCGCCTATGTTACCCGGCGGGTCCTAAAGAATTGGCATGCAACATGCAAAATTATAATATATTAAAATGTGCAAAATTTGGGCTAGATCCATCAGTGTACAGAAAATATATAGGGGAAGGAGTTAGGGCTGAAATGATAAAGGTGACACAGTTACCCGCCGTGTTCAAAACAATAGGTATGCAAAATTTTGGTCAGATACATCAAACTTTGTAAATTTGTAGAGAAAATATATTGGGGAGGGATTTAAAAGAATAATTATGCAAAATTTGGGTCCTAAAGAATGACCGATCGATCAAACGGTGTAAATTTGTACTGAAAATATGTCAAGTGTAGGTGGTAAATGTTGCCTTTGTTAAATGTCAAAATCCAAAATTCTAAAAAATGAGACACTGAAATCTTATTAATTTCCTCTTGGTTAATACCCCCTTTATTGCTTGCTTGCCTGCTTGCCGTCGAAAAAACTTTGGATCGATTTTTGACCCTTTTCCCGTGATCCAATCAAGCTGAAACTTTGCAAGCAGACTCGTGGCAACGATCAAGAAGATCTATCAAATTTTCGTTAAATAATAATAATAATTATAGCATAATTTTGGATTTTTAGAAATTTTAATGGTTTTTTCAAATTAGAATCATTACAAAAGTTTGATTACTACCAACGGCGCCGGCGGCCCGATAACGTCACGGAATATTTAAAATTTGAATTACTGCGTCGGTAGGTATAATAGGTACTTCACTACGAATTTCGAAATTTTATGACAATTGGTTCACAGATGACAGCACACTTCGGTTTTTTGTGAAGAAATCAAATAATAAAGAGATATTTTTAGAGATTTTTGACATAGGTATTTGTCTAGACATGTTTCATTTTCAGTCAATCAATTATTAAATGATGGTAAACTTAATTTACAAAGAAAGGGAGTAAAATAAAAACTTGGTTTTAATGGATTAGTTTTTTTTTTAATACTAAATGTACCGTATCGACAATCTCTACGTAAACAAGTCTAGCAAAAATTCTGTTTTCGTTTTACTATCGTAAACCAACCAATTTACTATATATTTTCGGACAATGTTAATAAACTGAATTTTCTTTTCAAAAACAGCAAATATAAAGAAAATTTAACCTTTTTTTTTTAAACATCTGAAAATATAGAGCAAACAGGATGGTTCAAGATCGAAAATTAAAATTTTCAGGTTCGACAGTATTTTAGGGACGGACCATCTATATGTTTGATTAAGAATTTCTTCTTCCCTCTATTGCTGGATGTAGGCCTCTTCCATTTTCCTGCACTCCTTGCTGGACTACGTCACCAGACCACCTTTTGGGAGGTCTTCCGACGCTTCTACTTTTCGTCCAGGGCCTCCACTGTAGAATTCTGGGTGCCCATCTAGTATCCTCCTGTCGAGCCATATGTCCAGCCCACTGCCATTGTAATTTCGCAATACGGTCCATAATATCAGCAACTTTTGTTCGGCGTCTTATTTCTTTATTTCTGATTTTATCTAATTATGAAATTAGCTGTTGTCTAGTCACTTTATTCAATCTCACTCTATAAAATCACTTTTTTCTGTTCTTTTATATGTTTTAGCCTTTATTTTTATCTCTTTGTTTGCTGTTTTGTTTATTTGCTTATTTATTTTATTGTTTATTTTACATTTGTTAATATAAGTTACTAATAACTGCCGCACTATGTAAAAACCTGTTCTGTGGCAGTTATTCTCATTTGTTAGTTATGTAATAGTAACAAATAACAACAGTAAAAAGTTATAAACGTAAAAATGAAAGCAGAATAAAATTTAGTAATATATACAATCATAAGATTTAAACTAATTGTATTATATATAATTGGACATCAGGACGGACGCAAACTATGAATGAAGATACGGTGGTATCGACACCGGTAGACGTAGAGTTACTTATTAAGTAGTTAATACAAAGTTGTTTAATTAGAATTAATAATTATGTCCAACCACAAAGTTAACGCTATAAACATCGAAAATACTTGTTCATTATTTCAAACATGAGTTTTAATAAATAACATTGGGTTAGCTGGATAATGGATCGTAAAGTTAAATGCGTCGTCCGATTTTCGTCTTGTAAATTTTCAACATTGCAAATATTTATAAAATAGGCCCAAATGTTTTATAACTGTCTAACGGTGTCCCATAAATAGTTGTCTCTTCAAACATGAATACGAGCTGCACTCCGAGCGCCGCGTGCACTGCTTTTTGAATGTGCGCGGAGTGAAATTGTTGTCTGGACCAGCATCCGGATCTCGGCAACATTTCGATCCGGTTTTTTCCCCCATAATTGAGCCGGCCAAACGACGAATGTTGAAATTGATAAATGCGATACGTCTGAATGTAACCCAGGATAATGATCGTGATAGCACGCCTGTGTACTGAACGTAACAAATACATATGAACGATGATAATACTGGTGTTACAGAGCCACTACACAATATTATTGTCAAGGTGGATAATTACAGGTTGTACGTGAAAATCCTCTACCGCTGTGGTGGTACCAGATTCAACTGATTCAAAGTAGTTACATTTTTTTTTACTGTAGTTTTACTGACGCAATTCCATCAAGGCATTTATTGACTAAATAAACGAGGACTACCGTTTAGCTTGCTGCTAGCGTTGCGGGCCGCTATAATGGCTGCCACGCGGCGGATAGTAGCTGCTGCGTGGCCATTTGTGTCTGGAATTGCTATGCCTCGCCGACATCTCTAATCGGTTCTCACCGATTGCTTTCTGCTAGACCTGGTGGATTGCTTCATATATAATTTATAATTTAGATAAAAGTTATAAAAAATCTAAAATTAATAATCCTTTGATTTATGGCTTGTAAAACACACAAAAATGCTTTCGAAATCAGGAAATTTGACATTCTTAGCCAGATAATCATTTATTCTTTCTGCATTCACTCTGCCTACTATTTATTCTCTCACGCTCTTCTTCAGTCATGTTTAACATTCTTTAAGTAGAAAGGGTGAGCAGTGCGAGTATAACTTACTGCAAAAGTGACTACTCATAAACTGTTTTTAATGAATGGAAGACATAGAATAGTTTTCTTGCTAGTTCAACAATAGTATGAATTTGTTTTAACCATTTGATGTTGCAGTCAATGATTAATTACCAAATATTTGGTACTTGAAATATGAGATGTTTATGGTTTATAATATCAGATTTAATATTTATAATATTAACATTAACGCCATTGGCTTTGAATTTAAATCATATTTGTAAGTTGTAAACATTTATTTTGTTATTATTTATATTATTATTATAGCTAACGATAGCATTTTATACTGCACTTCGGAACTTGTGTACATACTGATAAATGTGAACTAATAATAATAAAGGCGAGCCGAACTCCGAGGACTGCAAACATGCAACTCTGATAACTCGGACGATTGTGTTTCTCACCATTCAGAATTATTCTGTTAACATACAACTGTCTATCGTGACCGCATCAATTGAAAAATATGTTGAAGTGAAACTTCTTTAGGCACGTCAATTACGTAAATTAAACTTCTTAATTTTGTCAGTACTGAAAAACACACCGTAGTGTACGATAAATTTGACGCGTCACCCGTCACGTCCTCCGGCGCAACAGATTATACTTCAGACACGTGACTACGGATTAGATGTCTTCGGGTTTGAATCATGCCAGAGTCGAAATATTTTTGCAATTAAATTCGCGTTACTAATTATTTTGATTTGTTATCGAATTTTTAGTATTAACGTAATCTGTATAAAACTTGCATATTTTTTACGGAAAAACGCACAATTATTATTATTTATAAGTTTTTTTTTAAATCAATAACACTTAAATAAAATGAATACATAATTATACCACGTTAGCACTAAGGGATAGGGATAGTACGCCCTAATATGAAACTAGGTAGGTATTGATCCGTAAAGACAGAGCTGATCTATTGTTTGTTTGTCGACATATTCAATAAGCATTTGTCAAATATTTCAACGACGCGGTATTAATTCTGCTACGCAAACACTTTTCGGATAATGTCACGATAAAACTGCCGCGAGATAAAGTTTCATTTTTTTAATAGTAGTTTAATATGTATAATCCAAACGTAAGAAAGGAATAGAATTCAAGCATAGTTTCCGTTCCCCAGCTTAGTGATCAGAAAAAATGCGCTGCAAAGTCACTTGATCGTTAATTAAAACAAAACAACAGGTTTAAGTGTTATAGAAACAAAACTGTCACCGCAATGACGAAATTGCAATGTACTTGTAACTTATTTCATAGCCAGAGTGGAGATTTGAAGAATGATACTTTGGATAAAATGCTCAAAGAACATAAAAATAACGCGTTTTCAAGAAAAGTTGTTAATCGTAAAATTGCCAATACTTTTCAGATAATCATTTTTAAACGCGTGAGCCTCTACTCTCGTCATTTGCATTGTGACAGTTCTAATTCTTTACCCCTCATTTCTGAATCTATTTAAATATAAATCTGAATTATTGGCAAAAATTTAGATAGATTAAAAATAGGAATCATTTTATTGTACGCTTATAATTGAATTATTCATGTGATTTTTTGCTGTATTTTCGTGTATTCCAAGGTTTATAAAGAATATTTTAAAATATACAACGCTAAAAACAACCTTTTTTACTCCCATTCTTTTAACTCGTAGCGTCTGCTTGTCGGCTTGTCTGCCGGAAAAACTTTGGATCGATTTTTAACCCTTTTCCCGTGATCCAATCGAGCTAAAACGTTTATTTTTTTTTAATAATTATATTATAATTTTGGATTTTTCGAGATTTGAACGATTTATATATTGTTTAATTTTCGAGCCCGACGCGTGGAGTAGGCGCGAAACCTGTTTCAATGAGCAAGGGAGTATAATAAAAAGTTGGTTTTCATGGGTAAGTTTTTTTTAGTGATCTGAGTAATTTGGCTCCTGGCATACATTTCCTATTGACTTTTCCCACAAAAAGTATTGCATATCTCCATCCTATTTCGATCGTTTCAACTCTGAATTTGTGCGTTGCTTCATCGTAAAATTGTGTCAGTAATTCACAAATTATACAAAGCTCGGTTGTTGTTGTACTATTTTATCCAGGCGGCAATTTTATTCTTCATATCTTTCGTTACCCCACTTTCTTCCACACTCTGTGGACGTGTTCTTATTGCTTATCTCATCTACGCGTGTACATCCACATTTATTTTTTGCGTTCAACACGCGGATGTGATATTCGCCAGGGGCCATACTGCTTTCTATAAGTCATAGCCATCTTTACACGTAGCCGCTTTACGGCTTATAAAAAATCCGGGAAATTGGAAACAGTTATTATTTCACGGCAAAATATTAACTGAAAATCACGTTTGTTTTAAAGGTGCGTTTTTTTTTTTTTACCCTCGTTCAACATATACAACTGGCCATATTCTGAAAATTGCAATATTGGTACAATTATCTTATAATATTATTGTATATCTGGTATCATATATATGGTATACATTATCTATTATAATTGTTATCCCAACACATAATAGACGAGAATAAAAATAATCCATACGTCAGGGTTTTTTTCTTTCAGTTTCTACTTGAGAGAGACAATGCGACGCGAGACATGGCGGATATCCGTTGAACGTCAAAATATATATAAGAGTCCTACGCGACAATAACAATTTTGCTATAATTTACATCAGGGCGCTGTGGGAGAAGGAATTAATAAGTGCATATGTAAGTAAGTAATCTTTTTTCTATAAGTTTTAATAGAGCATTAGAACTTATTTCATGTAATTTTAGTCGAAAAATGAGAATCGTGAGATTGGTTACGTTTGCGATAGGTACTTCGGTAATCCGTTTGAAGCTCTGTCAGACCAGACCGCCTGGATAAGAAGGTACCGGAGAAATCACTTTTCTACGGGATTGCAGACATCGGGCACCTTAAATATTATTTCGCCATCATCATCTTCATCCCCTTGTCCTAGTAGGGCCGGGGCCTTAAGACTCGACAAGGTGTTTCCATGTTCCCCTGTCATGCGCTGCTTCTGCACGAGTCAACCAGTCTAGACGCATTCTGTTTTCATACACATCTGTTGCCTCTCCCAGCTTAATCTGGGGCGACCCACCGGCCGTCTTCCTTCCGGGGTTGCCAGGAGGATTCTTCTTGGTATTCGTTCCTCTGGCATTCTTAGCACACATGACGTGCTTAGAATATTATGCGTATATTTATAATTTGAGAGAGATACCTATGTGAAAATACACAAATCTCGTTATTTGAGTACGACGAATAACGACGTATACCTACACTTCGTTTATTTGTGTCTATTAAGTGTTGGGATACTGGAAGATGATCCCGTTAGAAGCCTCAACAACCGGCGAACTTGCATGCGAAGATGTATGAATGTGGATGAGGCGAGAGTTGTATGTCAGGATAGAAGAGTGTGGCGCTCTATCCTCTCTGCCTACCCCCACGGGGAAACGGCGTGATGGTAAGTAAGTAAGTGTTGGGATAACGATCTTTATATCCTAATATCGCTTTTTTCGGAATACTTGATAGATGAGGAGGTTCCATTGTTTCACAAAGCGTCAAAATAATAATGTTTTCATTTAATCTTGGCAGGGGGTGAATGAGATATACGGAGAGGGGCGTCCTAAAGAATAAGTATGCAAAATTTGGGTAAAATTTGTCAAAACCATTTGACGGATCTTACCCAAATTTTGGGTAAGGTCTGTCATGTTGTGTTTGTGGATGGTTGTGAGACCGGTTTTGAGAAGGTGATGTAAAGGGGGCGAAATGTGGCAATTGTTTTCTCCGGTCCAGAAAGCGTCCAACTCACGAAATGCTAAAAATTGATTATACAGGGTGTACCAGAGCTAGCAGCAGAAACTTGGCAGGTACATTCCTGCCTATGTTATGAGTCTAAATTGTTCAAGTAACCATGACCTAATATCAATGGTTATGGAGATATGCAATATCAAAGTTAGCATTTTTTTTAACACTTCTGACTTATTTTTTGCAAAAAGTTGAACTATCGTTGCAGTAACATATATCGATTATGAAAAATTTCGCTGTCCTTTATTTTTTTTTTACATTATTGTCCACGTTCGCCTTGACATATACTCGATTTTCCAATTTTAAGTGATAAGATTGCAAGCCACGGAATCTACTGGAAAGTTCTTTAGTTTTTGCCATTTCATTACAAGTTTTATAAAAATGGAATATCATTGTAAAATTTGTGAAAAATGTTTTCATAACGAAAACTTGGAGTAAACTATATCAATACAGTTCTCTGGAAATACGATGATCGTGGCTGATAACTATTTTTATGCATTAAGCAGATACTGATTTAATTAAAGTATTGCAAAAATTTTATATGAGCAACTAGTTTCGCTTAAAACGCATCGAGTAATGCGTTGTTTTTCCATTACCAGCTTCAAAAATTACTCGAATCCTATGTTTTTTTTAAGAAACGATATGTACAGATTATTATAAAATACATTTAGATATTAATTAATGTCTAGAAATATTATATACAGATTATTAATATTCTTGTAACTTTAAAGGGAAATACACCGATATTTATATTTTCTTACGTCAATATTTTTTCTACAGGCAATAATATTTTTGACATTTCATTTTTAGGTTATAATGTACTTATGGTGTGAAATGTGTCAAACTCGTATCCATATACAGCGAAGTATCATCTATATTACGATTTCTTAAAAAACAGTAGGCAGTGAGTGCGTGGTTTTCCCATTACCAAATCATATGAAAAGCAACAGGTAATCACAAACACTAATGGCCTCGCCGCGACCAGCACAGCCGCCCGCAGGGCCTAGCAGCAAGCGACCGGCGATCTGCTAATACATATTTAATTTGGAGATGCTGCGCGCGCCTACAATGCTCTGTATCTGATCCATAGTTTTATCGTCTCGCTCAACTAAACTTATTTGATATCTGAAAATACGAGAGAAATATCGAAAACAGAAATAGAAGTAAAAATAAACTTTGAAAATGGTCATGCTTGTGCAGAGATCGATGTCGCTTCCGCAAGTTTCACCCGATTCTCGATGACTCCATTGGCTTTTTTGATAATAAAATC
Organism: Agrypnia vestita; assembly: GCA_016648135.1. Taxonomy (NCBI): domain Eukaryota; kingdom Metazoa; phylum Arthropoda; class Insecta; order Trichoptera; family Phryganeidae; genus Agrypnia; species Agrypnia vestita. The sequence goes on along the minus strand of JADDOH010023632.1, from coordinate 61,155 downwards.
AGTAAACAAGAAACTACAGTCCTGGGCAAAAATAGGTTACACTTGCAAAAAATCACCAAATTGTTTTTTTTATTGATATTTTTGAAAATTTTCTTGTGAATTTTTATTTTTTAATGGAGAAGTTTCATGATGTAGATAATACTATATTTAACTTAATAGAATTTAAATATATGACAAAACTAATAAACCAGTAAAAAAACGATGGTGGCTTCGCCTCGCTAATTTTTTTTCTAATTCCTTAGAGTACGATACTCTTTGAGTACTCTACACGCGGCTAGACAGACTAATCTACTACTAAAAGTGAATCAGCTTTCTAGCTTTGACACTTATACTAACTACCTTAATATACTAAACACCATAAGTTTCAGAATTAACACGAATTTGGAAAGGTAAAAAAGTCAAATAAAAAATCCACTAAACATTTTGCTTGAGAAAATTCAAATTAATTAGGCGCGACACTTTAAAAATCTAGTAAAAGTAAAAGAACGATTCTGCGTAACCAATTTCGTAATAAATCTGTCTTCCCTGGCACTTGTCACCCGGTGCAACCAGTTTCACGAATTTTTTGAATATCTTCTTAAGTAACTAAAGTAATGTGAAGACATTATTTAGGAGCCCCGACTCTACGAGAAATTCTCGATTTGAACAATTTTCCCGCGACTATGCAGAGTAAGCGCAAATATCGCATGTTTAAATTTTCCCAATTACATATTCTTGTAAATAAATTATAATTGCTGTGCCTAAAATCATACACATCTGTTTTGTGAATTTGAAGTGAAAACTACACAATTTTCATAGGTCCCTATTAATTTGGCCACCTATTGTAAAACAATAAAATGATTTCAAACAAATAATCCGATTTTCAGACGCTAAATACGAACTATTTTTGAAGTTATACTTCTTTTGGCGTAATTTTTTTATTGTAACGGGAACGCTAGATCATAGAAATGCGCGCGCGCATCCATTAAACTCAAAAATTTATTCACTTGGAATTAGCGTTTCGATAATATTAATTAAGCTAATGTGTTGTCGACCACCTTGAATCGAGTACCAATTACAAAGATGTTCAATTCAAAAGCTGACGAATGATTGGTTATTGAATTGAAAGTCAAAACTATTTATTAAATAAGATTTTAGGTGTGTAATCGAAATGCCAAAAGAGGGCTTCTCGTACAGTTTTTTGCATTTCATGTTATTGCCGATATTTTTAAGAAAGCCTTTGTTTGTCAAAAACGATTAAAAATGATATTCGAGAAATTACTTATTCCAAAAATGAGGTCATTGTCAGATATTCGTTTTCAAAACAAAAAACACATTCTTAAAGAGTTAAGGTTATTATTACGGTCGTTGGACATTTTTATGTGTTGAATAAAACGGATATTTTATACGAACCGTACATTTCGCTGAGAAGCAAATCTCGACGTTTCGCTGAAGTCTTATCCAGCGTCATCAGGAGAGCGTCCCATCACCGCGGAGGTGGAGGCCGAACTGATTATTGCTTACGAATTCGTAAATTATATGCACTCTGGAGTGTTCACTTCTTCTACGACAGAGGTCGCCAGTGTGCAATATGTACTAATGACATATTCGAGCTTTTCTGCGATCTTTAAAGATGGAATCAAAATAATATATAAGTACATATTGTAATAGTCTTCAAATAAAAACAAATATATAACAGTACTGCCAGAGTAAAATTTATATTAACCATAAATATTCCAATCAAAAATCCATTAAAAGGCATGTTAATTTCAGAATAATAGCATGAACATGTTATTATTGAAGATAACATGTTCTTCCCATTAGTAACTGATTTGATTTTTATGAAAAAGTGTAGTTAACATGTTCATCCCTATGGTTTAAACATGTTCTAATTATTTTTAAGTTCTGAACTTATTTTAATGGAAAGAGCGTACAATATTTAGTTTAGACTGCTTATTAACTCATTTTTGACAAAAATGTTGGTTAACAACTTCTTGCCATGGGGTCCTCAATTATTACCTCTGCAGTCGGCCGCTGCGACTCGGTCGGTAACTGAAATGGACCACGACGCGGCGGGAATCGCCAAACCGTCTCTTGTGACGTGCAAGATCGTGACGCGGGGCCGGGCTACCGGCTAACTGTAATCCAACTCTAGCATTTTTAATTCTCATGAGATGTACTTTTAATTATTTTATTTAACTGGTTTGAGCTTTTTTTTAGAAATGTATTTTATTTCTACAGGAAAAATAAGAAAAAATGCAGTTTTAATTATTAAATTTTATTTAAAGTTATTAAAATCAACCTTTCTCTCCTTTTATTGAGATCCTAATTAACAGTCATAAAAATATATATTAGTAACGAAACAAAAATAATGTTCAATTTTTAACTTAATTAATCATAAATGGCAATTATTAAAACATAAAATATTCCATACATTTCCACCTTCTGTTCCCCGCGCACATTTTTATTTTTGACATTATCATCTATTATAGATTATTAGATTTGTTTTTTGATTATTATTTCTGCATTTGACTATTTCAATAAACATTTCAAAACATATCAATAGATCCGTTATACCTCTAGCTTGACGCGTTTCATGTTCATGATAAATATTTATTGCGGCTGTTCTGATCGTTGTAGTCTTTTTAGTAGACCAAAAATTATTACTTTTACGGACTATTATCTTATCGAATGATATGATGGATTCCTGATGGCTAGGACTGTTTTGAGGGATGGTAAAATCGTTAGAACTGCTAAAAGATCCTTTTTTGGTTGAAGAAGTTGTGGATTCACCTGTGTTTTATAACGATGGGTCCTCGATCGTTTCGCAGTCTTTTCCACCTCCAAGGAGCCCTCAATCTCACTGCTTCAGATTACTCTTCACTTTCATTTTGGTACTCTTCCCAGAAAAACTTTCAAAGTGGCTCTTTATTAGTCGATTAGGCTAACAAGCACTCCGTACATCAAAAATGGTGGCATTTACCAGCGTGACACAGTCGCCTCTTCCAACCGACGTCGGTGACCGAGTTGATACGAAAAATCAACGCGATACGCTCAGAAGTTCAAATGTTTGCTGTTAAGAGCCCCAGTACACGATTTTCGTATTTGCTCTCGATTTTGCTAAATTTAACGTAAATTTATTAAATCATTTTGCAAAACCCATAGCTAAACATGCTTTTAATCAATTTTATTAAGATAGGTCCATTTACTCTTGAAGCATTTCCTTAAAAAAATATGAACAAATATATTGTTATAACATCAAAAAAATTATAACCCCGAAACACTATTTTAGTTTTCATGCAATAGAGTTGTCTTTGGTACACTAATCTCGTATATTTTCAAATAAAGACCGTATATTTTATTTACAAATTGATTGTATAAAGTTTGAAAAGGAAGTGGTGCTATTCAGACATTAATATTTTTCGACAACTTGTTAAATTCGTCATTTTAAAAAAGACAAAAATTAAACGTTCTGTTTCAATTTAATTAATTCGAATTCTTGAGTATGGGGTATATTTTTGAATATTTTTATATTAATGACAGTGAAATTTTCTTAGTGCGCATGTAAAATTTAATTAAAATAATCGATATTTTAATGGTTTTATGGAAACTGCAATATAGGAAACAGAACATTTAATTGTTGTCTTTTTCAAAACGATATATTTAACAACTTGTCGAAAATTATTAATGTCTGATTAGCACCACTTCTTCAAACTGTATAAATCAATTTGTTTATAAAATATTTGGTCTTTTTTTGAAAATACACGAGATTAAGTGTAACAAAGATAACTCTATTGCATGAAAACTAAAATAGTGTTTCGAGGTTATAATTTTTTTGATGTTATAACAATATATTTTTTCATATTTTTTTAAGGAAATGCTTGAAGAGTAAATGGATCTATCATTATAAAATTGATTAAAAGCCTGTTTAGCTATGGGTTTTGCAAAATGATTTAATAAGTTTACGTTAAATTTAGCAAAATCGAGATCAAATATGAAATTCGTGTACTGGGGCCTCTTAAGGTCAAGACGATTAACAGTAGCCCTCTAGGGTTAATAATATACTTTAAATATATCAAAATATATACCTTTACCGGCATATTAATTTAATCGTCCGAATCAAGATTAAAATAAAGAATCACATTAATTACTGTATATAATTATTCGGTCTTCATCTTCTTTATATAGAGGTTTTTATTTTATTTAAAACATAGTGTAATCATTTGCTTTGTGTCCAAAAACTTTTTTATTTCATTTTATTTTAAAATCATATCGTTTTTGTTGATAAACCTTTTTAATTTGTAGTCAAAAATCTACGACTGGATCCATGCTAAGTCATACGGTGAAAACCTCATTATAATATATTATATTCTATTCCGTGGTGTTTCGCTAAATACTTAGTGTAGGCCGCTATATATTATTTTTACATTCTTTTAATACTACCGTATTTACGAAATGATTCTTCCTGAGACAATCTTCCGCTGTCTCGTGGTTATATACTCCATTTTCTTTTTTTATTCATACACATTTTGCTAAGGTACACTGATAAGTATTTTTCAAACAACTTGGTCTCTATAGACATCACATCTCAAGTCATAACTGACAAAACAGGAGACGATACGTATCCCGACTCCCTCTACCTCACGTCCAGCCAAATTTGTATTTTTTAGTAAATAATATATATGTAATACATTTTTACATATCATATTCACGCGGTAGCAGGTGACTAGGATTCATTTTTATTTTTTTCAATTGATTCAGCATCATTGTAGATTGACATTTAAAAAAATATATTGATTATATTATTTGTATATTATCTATTTCTTTTATATGAGTAATTCCACCACCATGTTTCAGAAAAACCTTTCCATCGTCAGGGTTTTGTATAACCTTTATATGTAGCGTTTCAGTTTATATTGTCGAAAACTTAGTACCTACCGAGATATTTATTTACAAAGAGTAGCTTATTGGTCTTGTGGTTAGGACTTTCGCTTTGTGATCCAAAGGTCGCGGGTTCGAACCTCACTCCAGACCAGCAAGTTAGTCCTATTTTCATAGCACAGGCGTTTAGCTTAGTTTGAAAATTGTAATAATATTGATGTAACACGTATTCCGTGTTCGCATCTCTATTTAAAAAAATGTAGAAAGCCCGAATCTTGGAAGGAAAATTGCCAATAGCACTTCTGATTCAGCTCAGAATAGTACATGTCGCGTTTAACCTTGATTGACTGATTGGTGAAATGAACATTCCAAGCGAGGAATCCGGATATATTTTTGAGTGATTTTTCGTTTTGAAAATGAAACAAGTTATGTACTTCCATCCAGCCCCCCGCATGTGTGTGTTGAATCGGCATTGTATAAATATTGATTATTGACGCGCGATCGGCGACACATCGGAATCGCGGGTCACCACCCATACCGATAGGGTTTTTATTTTATACCACCTATATCTTTCTCAATAAAATAAATCAATTTTCCCTCATATTAATTGCGCAAAAAACAACACGCTCGTCACGAATGATCTGAATGCTACTATGTACTAAGTCTGTAATTTACAAATAATTATGTTCTATTAGATTTTTATTTGTTTTAACAGTGGCAGTTATATATTGTTTGTGCTAATTTCGTATTAACGCCAAGGTTTATTACATGTCGCTTTTAACACTAAAGTAATCTTTTGGATTTTCTTAGATTTTGGATTCACGTTTTATTACCTCAATTGCGTAAAACAAATTGACACATTTCCGTTGGGTACTTTTGAGAGCTAATCTAGCGGACAACGGGTAAAAAAAACATTTTAGCGAAAAAAAAATTGTAAAAAAAACGCTGAATATAAAATTATCTTATAGGTATTATTGGTATCCTCGCTAGATTTCTTTACCTTTTTTGAAATACTCACTAACATATTTATTTAAAAAAAATAGTAATTAATTATATGGGTAATCCACGAGAATTCTTAACAGTTATTAAAAACGTGTATCTACCCCTTTTTATTAATTGGCATTTATTTGCATTAGGACATATAATGAATCTGGTCCACAGTCTGTTTCACTGATAGCAACACAACACAGCACAGCACAAGCAACTACGAATAGAGGTCGCACAACATGACGACAATCTCCGCTTCAGATCAGCTGCCGTTATTCCGTTATTCGATGGTGTAATAATATATCGACCTCGCAATATTTAGTTAATAGGTCGAAACATACAGGATTCTCCTTTCTCAATAATTATCCTTCATGGTCACCCACCTTGGCCCTGTACTGTGCGGATACAAATTAATGTCGACCTATTTGTACAGTCGCGACTCTGTCGTTATCGCATTTTGTGACGGGAGCCGAGCCGAGTTTCGTAATCCTCGCACGGTTTCGAGTATTTTGTAAGATTCGATAAATATAATAAATCTAAGCAGGTTTGGTTTTCACAGTTGCCGGTTTCTCGTCATTTATCCTTCGATATAAATTTATTTCGTGCCCCGGGTAAGGGGCAATAAAACTTCTCGGACCGGACCTGTGAATTTTGGGGTGCAAATGAGCTCCGGGCTTACGGGCGATCGCCGCTGAGTTTGTCTTTTATTGTATTTCATTTTGTCAGCACTGGTAGGTAGGTACTCTTAGCATATCTACTACCGATTTTATTTTCACAAAAGCTGTGTCGGATATACCGCAATGAGTTAAGAGTTTAGCAAGACGATTTTACGAATTGTCTGCAACAAGTTCAATTATTTTTCAAAACCTCCCACATCAAATCGTTTTGTTCGAAATATATCATAACAATTGAAAAACTTATTTTATTTTTAAAAGAATTTTCATTTATGGTTATCTATTTAGATTTCCAATAAGGGTTGCAACAATGTACTCAACAATTTATATTATTTTATTATATTCTAGTATATTATTTTAACATACTCAAATAACGTAATGGTATTTCTCCACACTGATGTCTTGTCTACCAAACGCTTATAAAACTTTTTTTTTTCATTTGAAAGGAAAAATTTCGAGCAAAAAATTTAAAGAAAAGACTTTAAGCATTTTCTGTAGGTTTTTTTGTAAAACGTTAACCCCCCTTAAATTACTTTTAACTCCCTTTCTTTTTTTAACTCTTATCGTCTGCTTGTCTGTTGTCTGCCGAAACACTTTGGATCGATTTTTAACCCTTTTCTCGTGATCCAATCGAGCTGAAACTTTGCAGGCAGACTCGTGGCGACGATAAAAATGATCTAACAAATTTTCGTTTAAATTTATTTAAATAATTTTATAGTATGATTTTGGATTTTTCGAAATTTTAATGGTTTTTTCAAATTGGAAACCATGCAAATGAGTAATGAGCCCGACGCGTGCAGTAGGCGCGAAACCTGTTGCAATGAGAAGGGGAGTATAATAAAAACTTGGTTTCTATGGGTTACTTTTTTATTTCGCTCTTCAGTTATAGACAGCATAAAATAAACGCATCGAAATAATACGCGTGAACAGCGACAATAATCTTACTCAATGGAGTTGAAATACTATTTTTTTTTAATATTTTAATAATAAGCGTTTATTATTACTAATAATATCATACTTTGTGTGCTGAAAACCTACTTTTTCCTGCTCATATTCGTCAATTAACATAATTCCCGAACAATTAAGAAGTGTCAGGTATCCCCTTGTTTGTGAAATCCATCAAAGGTGCGCGACATTTAAAGTGTCAAAAAATGTATTGCATTTTACAGTGCTGCAGACTGTGTACAATACTTTATCTTTAGGGGTGCACACTAGGTCGGGCCGATTTTATTTTGCACGGCGTAATTTTAATAGCGACTAATGGTGCTAAATGACGTCAAAATTACATGTGTAAAATGCTATTCAAATTGAGAATCAAATTCTTGACTCCGGATTGGTCTCAAAAATTAGAAAAAATATTATTTTATCCTGTTTTCTGACTGGTATTAATGTTATCGCAAGTTGAGTCTTTTGTCTATATAACTATAATGTTTTGCCATAAATAATACCTAAATAACAAATATAATATACGACTTTGTTTTGGCAGAGAATTATTTAAGTGAGAAAGGCGGGGCACCGAACTACGCTCGCGCGCAACGATTCTTGCATATGTATTGCTCCGACTACTTAAGGTAAAGTTCGTGCTCGCGCTTGTTTGAGTCGAACTCGAAAAACTTTAAAATGTCCTTCTGTGCTTGGTGATTAAAGACATTGTGTTGCCAATTTACTTTTCAGCTTTTCAGAGCTTTTCAGATATATATAATACTTTATATCTTTTCCTACAAAGTTTAACAATAAATTAACTTTTAAAGTGATATAGTGAACAGACTTGACATGGACATCTAAGTGAGTAAGCACTTTACATTTCATGTTTTTCTGTATTTTTTTTATTGATTATGGGTTTATTAGGTATATAATATAATATTATAATTAGTTTTTGAACACGATATAAGTAAAATTGTTATTTTTATAAATAAAAATGAAAGCAATTTTTAATTTTGTCATGATTATTTTAATATATTAATAATTAATTAATAAATAAAATATTTTGAATAAAATGATATACATTTTAAGCTAATAAATTACTACTTTGTATGTGTGCAAAATTTTATGGATATACGTCTAGAAATAAGAGTTATTGAATTTTGGTCCGAAACAGGCCTAGATTTTCCATAGTGCGTCGCTTAATACGATCTTTTAAACTGGCAATAAAGCATCACTAAATTACCAATAATTCATCTAGTTTCTGACGAAGATCTTCAGTCATTCATGATACATTGTGGTGAAGATAAAGCGTCTCTTCTGCGTTTGCCCTATCATACGCAAGCAGTTAAAAGATCTATGAAGACTCACAGAAACCTCGAGCAGCAGTTTTATTTTTTCTTTATTTATTTATTATAGGTATATCTTAGTACATACATTTCATGAATACAATACAATACAATACGTTCATACAAATGAACGTTTTACTCGCTATAAAAGAGCTGACGCTCGTTGGAGTAATCACATCAGTTCATTTCATGGATATTGAATTGTAATAAGTTGTTGAAAATATTGAGAACAAAATAAATAAATATAAAGCGAAGCTCATAGTAATTTCAAGAGGTTTTTTATTAATTTTTTTCAGCTATTTTTTTAATGACGTCGTAAGGTCGTAATTTTTTTTTAATTTTTCGGGTTATGAATTGAGTGCTTTAATTCCTACAAAGGAATAATGTTCTGGGCTTGTTTTATATTTGGGCGTGTTTAGATTTAGAAATGATCTTGTAGACCTGGAAGTTAGAAATCCATTTTTCTTTAAAGATTCCCGTAACAGTAGGCACACAAAATTCTTAGAATAATTCGATTTGTAGGGTAGGTTCTGAGTTTTATTTAAATAATTTTAATTATGCTTTATTGTGCTATTAAGATCATGTTTAATGAAGTTATAAATGCTCCTCCCCACCCAATGATACCATACTGTGTAGTATTAATTGAATTAAAGCATAATAAACAGTTATAATTGTCTTTGCTGATGGAATGTTTCTAAGTCTAATAAATTTATATACATGTATATATATATATTTTTTTACTATAGAGTTTATATGTGGCTTCCATTTCATATTATTATCTATTAAAATGGCAAAATATTTAATTTCCTGCGCTTTTTTTTAAATCTATTTGCATGTTTGTGCACTATAAGTTTATGTTTAATGTCATCTGCGTTTGTATAAATATAACTATATAATTATCTAGTTATATCACAATAGTATAACTATGTAATTACTTCTATTCCTATATAATTATTAAAACTTACCTTAAATCGTTGTTTTATTATAGAAAATGAAAATTTGAATAAAGGATAATGCCAATATGAAGAGATGGGCTTTTTTCTTTATTTTTCATAAGTTTAAGGTCAATTCGGAGACAGAAGAATTTTTCAATCGTTATGAAACTTTGTATATAGGCTAAAAGTTTTTGTATTTAATTTAATTTAGCAATCTTTTTTCACTATTACAATTCAACACAATACGATTTTGTATCCATATATTGGTGGCCCATCCTTAGTGTACCTGCACTCTTCCTTGATAATGTATTCCTGATTATATTATTACCACATTCCAATAATATTAATTTGTTCGTAAAAGCGACCTTAAAAGCCGCTTTTAGTCATGCTAAGTGAAAGCTGTCAATATATTTGCACAGTCCTCTAGAATATTCAACATATTCATTTGGTTAAATACATTTTGCTTATCAGTGGCACTTGGTCAATATCTGATAGTCCCAGAGTGACCGTTTAATATAAGTATACCACTAAAATTTATTTCGGTTCGGCCTTGTTTCCCGGTAGGGACTGCAGTAAGTACTAGGGATGGGCGTTGAATGGACGGACTAGTTGAAATCAACCGTTGACGTTGCATCGACGCGTCGACGGTTTACGTTCATCGCATGGACTAGTTGAATTCGTAGACGGTGGACGGCGGACGCCGTGGTCGGTGGACGATTCGAGGACTTGAAATTTGAATGCATGCGTAGGGCGAGATAGGCTTAATAAGCTATTATCTATTATTTTTTACTTGAATTGTGCGATGTGCACGTGCGACGTTTCGGTGATTTTTGCGCTGTATAAAATAAAACAATTCTCTTTAATTATTTTATTTTTTATTGAATTAATATTTTACTGCTTGCACCTGGTATTGTTGTGTATACCTAGTATATAAAACAATATATAAAAGATATAATTGCGTAAACAAACAAATAATAAAATATTTCTTTTTACATATGAGTACAAGTAGCGGTTTTACTTTCCCCGAAACTATATTCCTACGAACTTCTTTAAATTTTAAAAATTAACGTAATAAAAATAGCCGTCGAGCAGCGTCGCGCCGAACCGTAGACAGTTGACCATCGTCCCGATGTTTAGATAGAACGTCCGCGACGTCCGCGTAACGAAGTTGACGCGTCAACTAGTTGACGAATTCAACTAGTTGATCGTCTCGTCGATGGATAGACGTGGACGGTCTCGTTTCGTCGACGGTAAATATGTCGACGACCCATCCCTAGTAAGTACCCGTGTCGTTAAAATACCTGGAACGTATTGTGCGCGACTTTCTAATTCTAGGAATTTTAAAGGATAAGAAATAAACAGGGGTGGAATTACCTATATAATTATTCATTTAGTGCGGTACCTACCTAGTTTTTGAGAAAATGTTCCGTAAATTAACTTTCTGGCGAATTGGAAAGACTTGTGGGCAAATCGACGTGCCCTACGTAATGTGTTCTAACTACATTTTCGATAATTTCGAGATATTTGGTACACGTTATTAAATGATCTGTATAAAGAAAATATATATATTTAAAATGTTTCACGCATAATTTACAGGCGCTTATCTATCGACGACGTAAAAGCTAACCCGACCTAACTACCTAATTTCTATAAATTATAAAGTTTTATTACCGCGATTTAAAACATTATTTTATCGTGTTTCAATATGCAATACTAGTTTAGAATTTCGGATGAAAGTCGATGAATAATCAAAAGAAATACAACGAAAAAATCTTCTGTCTCTCCTGTAAAGTAACTGATTTGCAGATAGAGTAGGACTTTACGTAGGGCAACGTCGATATGAAAAAAAATACATATATATATTTTTTTAATTTCGTATATTAAATGTCACACAATATTGTTCGGGCAATTTTTGCTCCTTTTTGAACCCCTCAACAATTTCCTGGCCGATTACAATATACGTGCTGGATGAAGGCCTTCCTCCTTTCAGTATCCATTGTTATTTTTTCATTATTATTAAATTTATTTGGTAAATGTACAAACTTAAGAGCGGCTATATTCAATATAATATAATTATACACATTTATATTACACGCTTACCCACTTTTAAATGAGAATTTTATTCTCGTGTTTAAAAGCGGGGGGGGCATTGTCATGTATGTATATATATCTATTGTCAATTTAATCATTAGTGTAAGACATTAGATTAAATAAGTAAGATATAGACAAAGATACGCTGCCATATCATCGGATGGCTGCCTGACCAGCGATTCTTCGCTGTCGAAGAGATGTGGACAGCCCATTGCCATTTCAGTCTCCTTAGCACACTTTAGCATGTTGACTATTCTTCGGTTGTATTTTGGGCCTTGCATTCGTTTTAAATAGGGAATTGAAGTAGAGTAACTCGCTCCGCGACGCTTCCCATGAATCGAAATTGATGGCCGATAATTTGTCGAAATACAGGAGATTTTTTTCACGAATCGCTAGTGCGACGCTATGGTGAAATGCAACAATGAATTACTAATGGCCGGGCCGCTGCAGCGCGGAGTTCGGCGGCTTCACCCGTGACTGGAATGAAACGGCTTTTTCCACGGCCCGGACCGTTACTTCGCGATTCCGAGCCCCGGGCCCCTTTTTTTGCCCAAACAACATTCAAATGCGACCAAAGACTATCTAGACCCGTTCCCGGGCGTTTCTGCGATACACCGATCGTGCTCGCAGAGTGTACGCGAGCGGCGAAAACTTTACAAATGGGTACTTGCCTCGATAGTGAGTCGAAAACCGCGACCAACAGTTGTGGAGAAAATTCTACTTTAAATTTTTGCAAGGTTTTAATTATTTTATCTGACTTGTATCGATGTGAATGAATTTTTACCGTAATGATAGTTTAACCTTTTGCAAAAAAACAAGTGGAATTTAGAAAAAAATGCACACTTTGATATTGCGTACCTCCATAACTATTGGCATTAGGCCATGGTTGCTCGAACATTTTCGACTCATTATATCGAGGCAGGAATCCACCTGTAAAGTTTTTCTGATAGCTACGAGACACCCTGTACGACATTGTACGTTGACAGGTGTCTCTACATTTCTTATAGGAAATTTACGCGTCCCGTCTATTTTGTGCGTTACTAATATACAGCACTGTCATCTGAGAATAAGGGGAATAATCTTTTGTAATCGTTAGTAAAACATGTACTTCAATATTTTTCCGCAATCTATTTCTTCTTCTTCTTTCTACTTACAATAATTTGTTCTCACTACTTTAACTTCTCTTTTTATTTTATACAAATCTATACGATGTACCTGAATCTTTTTAACTGCAATTTACACAAATCTATTATATGCACTCGAATCTTTAACAGCAATCTAAATTTACACAATTCTATTATATGTACTTGTACCTTTTAACTGTATATCTATCTGTCTTATGTTATTTTTTTAAATTTATATTCTGTATATTAGTAAAAGCCCATTAGGGCATTAAATAAATAAATAAACACACCATCTCTTACAATCATAGTAATTAATTACGTCTTCGTAAAACAGTCACTGTCCCATCGGAAGGGTAACGCCGAGTGGCGCATCCGCGCTTACGTCACCCGCAAGAGCGGCAGAGTTTGTAATACCTATTGCGTGAGAACCGCGAACAGTTCTAATTTTCCCAGCACGTTCGGCAGTCCAGCGGGAAGGTCGGCGAGCGGCTGATCCGCCGCCGAGCCCCCGGGCACGGCGTCCTCCTCCGACGTGACATTTCAAAACAGCGGGAACGATTTATTAGTTTCGGACCTTTCATCTCGGTGGCTCGCGTCCGGTTATCGGGTGGCGCGGGGGCCAGGGGGGCGCGGGCCGCAGCCACGTCGGGCGCTGCGCCACGCGCCACGTGCTCGGCCGCTCAGTCCCCAGCGCACCGCGGCCCCGCGCGCCGACTCCGCTGTCGCCCTCGCGCTCTTCGCTCGCGTGTTTACGGCTGCGCGCTCAGTCAGGTGGTCGTTCCTCGGTAAACAGTGCCACGAACCCGCGATATTGGGAACACTTCTCACAATGGATGCCGCCGGATACCTCGCGAAGCGCGCCTGCACTCGCGTAAGTACCACAGTGCCTTTACCATATTTTGAGGTTACCTCCATATGTTCCAGAAACGCTTCGGTAACGATCGGCTCCGGTGGGGTCGGAGAGCCCTCTTACACCGCGCCGCCTCGAATTCTGGTCCCCTTATCGCGGGACATCTCGCTCGACATTTGATATCAGTCGCGCTACCGAACAATTGTCTTCTTTCGATACCTGTTTACGCGAAAATCTTCCGGCGCGATTGTTCGCCGACTACTTTTCGCGGATCAGGTGTACCCGCATTTCCGCGAGGCCCGAGCCGGTCGGTGACGAAGAATCCTTATCCGTACAACTTGTTATAATTTCACCACGTGTTCTGACGTCGCGTATTTACCCACCTTTCGAGAGACTCGGGGTCTAGTCGGGCATCGACACAATTCTCCCGAAGTGCATTGTGCGAGAGCCGATCCTTTAACCGGTGCGGCGCAAAAGGAATTCTCGCTTCCCCCGGTAATCCTCCGCTTCGCGCAAATGTCGGTTATCTGAAATTTGTTGACGAACCTAATATGTATCGTTACATTATTAATGCGAAATAAGCACATCGCGGTGTCCTATAATTTAGAGATATTTAACAAACATTTAGATTTTAAACTGATTAAAAACCCAATTCATTATTATTATTAATATTACGGATGTGCGTGCACTGTTACGTTTCTACAGTAAGATGTAAATGTATACAAACAAGGTGCTCTTATACAGGTGTTGCCTAGTTGAGTAGCTATAATCCGCAAAATACAAACTGTACCGTAAAAAAATATATTGTAAATAATAAATAACCTAACATTAATCGGGCTAATTAGTCGTTAGTCCATCCCCAGTTAGTTTAGCAAGATGCATTTAACCTACAAAGGTGTGTTTGCAACCGTGTGAACACTCGCAGTATGCGCGGTCCTTGGAGTGATACTGGAGTCGGTGTTATTACACGGCGACACAATCGTAGATTCCGTTTTTTATTTTTATTTTTTTTTCCATTTATTTTTTACAATTTTTCCATTCCATTTTTACAATTTACATTCCGGTGAGTTTTACTCCGGAGCACGTGCTCGTCCCTCCGGAAGTTGCGGGATAAATATTGCGGCTTCTGAAGACTGGAATCCTTATCTGAATGTTATGCGGTTGAGACGATCCATTTTAAATGTGTTATCTTATCTCGCTACTGTATCTTTTGTCGTTCAAAACAGAGTGCCACGTTGAAACCTGACACGTCGATGGAGATATTATTTATAACTTTCTCAGAACCGTAAACAAAATGTGCGTTTGTTTGTTAAGACACAACATTCGGACAATTTGATATGTATAATACGTGTACGTTCTGTTTATTGAATAATATATTCTCGCTGGGGGCCTCCCGGGACGCGCAATGTGCTCGGCGCTCCGCGTGGGATACCGATTCTGCGCGTGTGTTTTCTATTATTAATTCGTCGGCTAAATTATACCCATGGCGATACGATCTTTGATTCTGCAACGCTCCGGAAGTCCCCGTGCGATGAGTGTTTCGCGACAATACAGTACGGATAACTTTTTATTGGGCGCATGCACGATGGTGCCGGTTATTATTAATCGCGCGATCGAGTACCTAGTGCGCGTAATTTCTATGTCGCAACATATTTGCCCTTTCTCATGCCCGTACCGATCAGGTTGCGATTAGCGGCGGAACATTCCGCCTTGCCCCCCAAGGCCGGTGTCGGAAAGTGTATCATTATTAATTTGTCTCTCGCGTCGTGGTGGTGAAAGGTCGTCGATAACCGGTGTGCCCGAGCTCGTAAATCCTCGGGGTAAACTTAAACTTATGCGATACCCGTCACTTAACGCCGGCCGCACACTGGATGCGTTTTCGTACGAAATTGAGTAGTACGTATACGTACGAATACGCGAGTCATTCCTGACCTTCCAAGTAGTACTAAACATCGCACACTGCACACGATTTAGTAATGCGTGTACAGTTGCCGGCAAACTTCATGAAATTTTTTGGCTAAGTGGGGGAATGCGCAGAAGACGAAATTTGGGTCTCGTTGGTAGAAAGGTAGATGCGCAAACGTCCCCCCACTACGCCGCAGAATTTCAAGATGTTTGCCGGCTACTGTACGCACGTATAGATGCGACGTCCGACGCGATCCGGATTTGTTCGGAAATTTTTGCGATTTCGTAAGATGGATATTGAAAAATTTGTCGATTTGATACATGACCACAAATGTTTGTGGGACCAAAGTGATTCAACTACGTGACCATCACCGCAGATCATGGCGGAGAATCTATAAAGAACTAAAAATACCTGTAAGTTAAATAATTTGGTTTAATGAAGGTGAGGTATTGTTATGTACTTCGAACAAAAAACTTTTTAATATTTCTCCGATGTTACGAGCTCTCGTTGCATTTCGATTCTCCCCGGCATTTGTGAATCTATTAGATAGATAGTCATGAAATTATTTAAGTCTGCCATAATAGAGTTTTCCAGAAGACACAGATTATTTTGGCACATACGTTATTGGAGAAATGCGAAAAGTAACTGATCGTGACCAACGCAAGACGCAATCAATGTGCGCGCTCAATACACACAGAAATAATCGTACGAATACGTACGTAATAATTCGTATTCAATCGCGGCCGGCCTAACCGAGTACAGATCTGCGCTCCCTAGAGACACGTATGCAAATTCGGCCTATTTTATCTGTGTTAATGCGTTTTTAAAGCTTGTCTCGGTTTATCTAAAGTTTTTGAATGAATGAACGAGTTCTATTTGTCAACTAACCTCATTTGCCGCGTAAACCGGACAAAAAATCATTCCAAATGTCGCCTTCGAACCGCGCATTAATTGTATTATTTATGTGTTAAAAGAAGTGTTCTTTTTTAAATAAAAAAGTGTTAAAATTAAATATTTTATATTCTTTGATATATTTAGAACGAAAATATTGAAATACAATATCTTTAGTGTTATCGCTTCCATGGTTTTATTTGATAAACATGTGCGTACATTTCTGACAGTAAATTTCGTCACTTATTTTCATAATTAACGAATCAGTAATTATTGAAGACTGTATATTGAGAAACCAGAAACTGCAACTTCTTAGCGATCATGTTGTTATTGAATATAACCATCGCAAAAAAGTGTTTAAAAAACAGCAATCGTGCGCGAAATTGCGCGGCATACGACCGGTTAAGTACTGCTCGCGTTAGTCATTATATTTGATACACAATCGGATGAACCGGCACCGTTGCGCATATTATAATAAACTACCTATTTATTTTGTAATCGTATCGAGCATTCCCGGTGTACGTACATACGCGCGAGATTAAAATTTGTCCCAGCGAGCGTTAAGCAGTGGTCGGGTAACCTTCGGACGGTGCCAAAATTCGTGAGGTCTCGGGATTGCACACTTGCCGCGGTAATGGGAATGACCTTATGTTTACGTTGGAAGTTATTTGGATCGTACGGTTAAACCACCCCGCGCCCTGCTTCGGCGGCTAGGTGAGTAATTACCGCCCGGCGATGCGATTATCCTAACGGATTAGGCCGGCCGCGCTTCGGATACGAATTATTACGTACGTATTCGTACGATTATTTTCGTACGTATTGAGCGCGCACATTGATTGCGTCTTGCGTCGGTCACGATCGGTTACTTTTCGCATTATACATAATCTGTATCTTCTGGAAAACTCTATTATGGCAGACTTAAATAATGACAAATTTCTATCTAATAGATTCGCAAAATATTTGGCTGCTATCGGTATTTGAACCACGGATCTCCTCCTTTCCGGGGCAGGCGCGTTATCCAATTACGCTATAGAAGCCTTGTGTACTTCCGTGAATATATCGACCTGGCGCGTTATCCAATTACGCTATAGAAGCCTCGCGTACTTCCGTGAATATGTCGAACCTTATCTGTAAGTCTCATTTATTAATTGATTAACATAATATTATCCATTTTTAGAGCGATCAACTTTTTCTGATACGGTAGTTACAAATTACTCTGCGATCCTGCCGCTAGATGGATACCAGAAATTTTTGTTTTTTACTTTAACCGAAACGTTCCAAAAGTATTGTCAAACTATTAGATGATGTCGATGATTCTGTTTTAACAAAATGAGAAATTTGCAGAAATGATTTTTTTGCAAATGATGATCCTCATTTAATTTATTTGATGAACCCGATTACACAACTATAATTCATCAGTTTTCTGATTTTTTGAAGAGTTCATTTTGAACCGTATATTTTCAAGTAAAACAAAGTTAAAAAGTTGCAATTTATGAGTTCATTTACGGTGGTAATTGATGAATAAATATAATTTGGCATGAATGAGTACAATTTCACACAATTAATATCAAAATCAATAACTTGTGTCTGAAACGAAAACTATACTAATAATTTATATTATTTATAATATAATAGAATAAAAAAAAATCGATTAATCTTCATTATCATTTTGGAAACGAGTTAGCATAAAAATTTATTGGATTTAATATATGATTTTATATAATTTAATCTTAAAAAAGAACAGCTGCGAAATGCCTGCTACGATCAGGCAGACCAGATATATTTGAGGATGGAACTGTTGGCTTTCATAATCGAAGATAGGTCTTATTACGATAGGCCGTGTACGAGAAAATTTTAGAATGAGATTGAAGATAGATTCTTGCATACAAACAGCACACACAGTTTTGGAAATTGCCTGTAAAAATAGACAGACATGTGTACATATAGACATAGGTTATAATAAATAAACATTTTTAAAATTTATTATAACAATTACAAAAATACATGTTACTAGAGCGTGCCGAAGACACTTGTAATTAGAATAATGGGCATAGTCTTCACTCTAATGTTTATTATCTGAGTGTCATGTACCCATTATCCTGTTAGTGTCTCTAATAAATAAAAATAATAAAATAAAAAATAATAATAATAATAATAAAAAAAAATCATTTTCAAAAAATCTTGAATAATTCATTTTCCGGAATTGTTGACAAACCCTTCAACAAATGCTAATTATTGTTGTTTTCTACAAAGTCCTTCAAAATAAATCTCATTAGGCATGTTCCATAGTATTTTTAGTTGTAAAAGTCACCACTTGGATGCCACCAGTGAATGAAAAATTGAATGTAGTTATGCAGAAAAGCACCAGGCCACAATTTTGGTAAAAATGAGATATTGATGTCATCAGACGGAGTAAGATCGATTCTGTATTCTAACGAAAGCAGCCAAGCCACTTTTATACAAAAATTCACAGTAATCGCGTTCCGAAATATTTACTGATTGCGAAAACGACATTTTAAAATCTGCAGAAAGCGCCCACGCCACTGAAAACACTTTTAATATGATTACTCCTCAAAACATATTCACCAGAAAACAGTTAGAAAATAGTTACTTTGTTATATCTTTAGTATTATTATACACTTTAAGAAATACATATTCACATGGTGATAATAAAAATATTAACATGTAGATTGTTTAATCTAATAAAGTGGTGAAAACAAAGTGATTTGTTTTCACCACTTTAGTATTGGGTATACCATGATGAAGGAAAGTCGTTTCCGAAACCGGTTGGTTTTACCAAATAAATTTTAGTGGTGTAAACAAAGTTAACTAGTTTATTATATTCTTATATAGTTTATATATTCAAAGTGATTTGTGTTTTATTTTAA
The DNA here is from genome assembly GCA_016648135.1 of Agrypnia vestita. Lineage (NCBI taxonomy): Eukaryota > Metazoa > Arthropoda > Insecta > Trichoptera > Phryganeidae > Agrypnia > Agrypnia vestita. The sequence goes on along the minus strand of JADDOH010023632.1, from coordinate 41,679 downwards.
TAATAATGTCACCACAAAGTTCAAGCCTTCTTCATACAGAAGAAAAAATATTCTTCGAACAGTTATAAATATAAATTTAATTACTAGATATTCATAATAGATGAGTAACTCTGACTGTTACTCCGCAGAACTCTGCAGAATGCATATTTGACATAAGATCAGACAAATGAAAAAACATCAAAATTTTTCAAAAAAATACACTTAAATTCACTTTATAGAAATTGACATTTATAAATTACTAGCTGCTTATACCCGGCGTTGCACGGTTTAAGGATTAAATTTAAAATAAATTTATGAGGGTAAATGAAGGTTCAATTCGAACGGTATAGATTTGTATCGAAAATATATCAGCGGAGGGGAAGGGTAAAAGAAAAGGGGGGAAATGTCGCATATGTTACCCGCCGAGTCCTTGAGAATATTGGTCAAACGGTACAGATTTGCATCGAAAATATGTCAGGGGGAGGGGAAGAGGTAAGAAAACGGGAAAAATGTTGCCTATGTTACCGGTCGGGTCCCAAAGCATAAGTATGCAAATTTTGAGTCCGATCGGTCAAACGGTTCAGATTCGCATCGAAAATAGGTCAGGGGAAGGGGTAAGAGAATAGGGGGGAAATGTTTCCTATGTTACTCGCCGGGTCCCAAAGCATGAGTATGCAAAAGTTGAATCGAATCGGACAAACGGTGTGGATTTGTTTAGAGAATAGACGGACAAACATTGAGTTTTATAGGTATAGATTTATAATTTTTGGAAGTAAAGAACATTCTAGGTTTTTTGTAGATTTTTGATTATTCCATTTTTGGACAAAAATGGTTTTATCTCAGTTTGAGTTTTTTTTTGTGGCTCTGGCTGTTTTCTGCAGAATGCATAATTCACGTAATAAGATCACACAGTTGAAAAAACACCAATATTTCTAATTCTTTCCTTTATAGTTATTAGAAATTGGCATTCTTTATAATTTTTTGAAGTAAAAAATATTCAGGTTTGAGTATTCCATTTTTAGATAAAGGTGCTTTTATTTCAGTTTCAGTTGAGAGTTTTTTGTGGCTGGCTGCTTTCTGCATAACTAACTACATTCAATTTAAGTTTGGAAAATCATAAGTTTTCACTTCTGTCGTGTGGTCATAAGCACATGCCCATTGTTTTTTTCAATACCAAATCAAATTTCTAATTTTTCTAATGGTTTGTTGTTTTCGTGCAGTTAACTGTATTCTATAAAACTGATCTGTTTTATTATTTATCAAGCATAATGAGAATGAAATTGAAAAGTCAGTTACACTAAATGAAATAAGTTACTTTACAATTGAAGTTTTTTTTTTCAATTCTTATGTATATACTATTTTATATTATGTAGTATATATAATATAATCTCAGTGTGTTTTGTGTGAAAATATTAAGTTAATAATATGTGGAGAAGTAAAATTATGACGTGTACTTAAATAATAATGGAAAAATACATATTTTATAATGTCACACTTTTATAGCATTAAGGTACAGATACACATGCTTCTTTAGTGGCATGCTAAAGAGCATGCCCTAACAACTGTACACACTTGCTCATTACTGGCATGCTTATTAGTGGCATGCTCATAAATAAGCATGCCCAAAGCTAACAATCAAACACACATGCTTATTAGTGGCATGCTCTTGTCATAGAATAGAGACACTCTTGTTCAAAATGGAAACTTTGCAAACTGAAATAGAAAATTCAAGTGAACCAATAAATCAAAAGAGTTCCCGAGTTTCCATCCGCACATTTTTGATTTTAGTTTATATAATTTTTATTGTTAGATTTGAATCATTCATGCCTATTAATAAAGTTTCGTAAACATTATTTCTCACTATATTATTTTTACACAACGGTGACCGAGTATTCTACAGACATTCATGATTCCTATAATAAGTCACGAAAAGTAATGTTTTATCATCTCCCCAACGCGCCATATTTGTTTCATCTGTCGCGGATTGAGAAGATCGCATTGATAATAGTAGCCGCGAAGCCCGCGAATGACATAAGCATGCTCATAAATAAGCAAGTCTGTTCACACATGCTCCAAAGATACCCCTTCTCTATGGTGAATGACAGTGGCATGCTTATAAATCAACCGGCGGTTGATTTTTGAGCATGCCACTAGGTGGCATGCTCATTTCTAGCAATGTGCGTACACACATGCCACTAATAAGCATGCCACTGTCAAGGTCGATGCTGCGCATGCTCGCGTGCCACTAAATAAGCATGTGTATCAGACGCCTAAAGTAAACTCGTAAATTGTTCTACACTGTTTTTTTACATAGCACAATTATAAGTACGCATTTACTTTATTTATTTATTTATTCTATTTCTACGGTTTACACCATTACAATAAGATAAGAATCTTATACATATCAAGATACATTATATATGTAAATAATATCTGCATGCATGATCATTTGCAAATGTATGCATATATATACATACTTACGTATGAAATCTATAACACAATATCTTTTGTAATAATATATGTTTATGTTATAAACAAAGCGTGACATGAAATATGGATTTTTCCATTACAGTAAATGTCATAATTTTACTTCTCCACGTATTTATATAAATACTTTACAAATGACAATAGGATTATCGGTGTACGTTTTGATGAAATGACATGTTTCCTACTCTCGTACAGTATTTATGATGTATGGGTATCTATTTTTTATTTAAAAAATGGATGGTACCTAAATGTATTGGAATGTGTATATTAGAAAGTATACTTTTACAAAATATGGTGTGTAGAGAATGTCTTTTGCAATTACCTGCAGATTTCACGGCCTTCAGAAAACTCAATGCAAATCACCGGGCCACGCTTGTTGCACGCTTTTTAAATATTTTCTTACACGTTTTATCACAATCGGTATAAAATTGTACCGATAGCCCCGGCACTCGGCTCCGTCGTATATTACTATTTTATTATTACCTGCACTATTCTGTTTCTTAGAGTGAGCTCAGGTTTACCTTAAGTATGTCAAGTTCATGATTTGGGCTAAATCAGCCATTCATCTCTCTAGTTCGTGCTGTACAATATAAACATATTGTATATACTCGTTCATAGTTGTCTATGTGGGCTAAGTAAGCTTAAATGTCAGAATCAACTTTGTAACTTAAATTCTTCTTAGAAACATAGATTCTTCAATATTTCGGGCATCTCATTAAAATTAATGACAGTGGTAGTCTCAATAACTCAATAACATGGAGGGATAGGGAAATCTCCATTCCGTTGGATCAATCGAATGGAGACGGCCAACTGTAAAATCTCCTACAGTCCTCCCCCGAGGCAAATTATCTGATCTGATGAGTTTTTATACCATAGATGTGTATTGTACTATGTAAAATAGAAAAATGGAGTCTGGACCTCCGCCTGATCCCATTGTTCTCAATGCCATTCACTGGCCGGCTCCAAATTGGCAAGGTCATAAACGTGTGGTTATTAGGAAACATCCGGATCATACTATTTATAATAATAATAATATTGATTATTTATATAGCTCCATTTTTGTGAAAATTTCTCTCTTCAAAAAACCTCGAGGGCACTTTACCCACAAAAAACTCTTACATACTAAAAAAAGAAAAACAGCTCAAAACATAAAATAGTAAAAGAGTGAATGAATGAGGAAAGAATGGTAAGAAAGGTATATAATGCAAGTGTTGATGGCGCCAGAAAAAGAGGGCGATCGCGGAAGACGTGGCGTGACCAGATTAACCAGATACTGGAAGATGGAAGTGCGAGCTTGCATGCGAAGATGTATGAATGTGGATGAGGGGAGAGTTGTATATCAGGACGACTGAAAAGTGTGGCGCTCTATCCTCTCTGCTTACGGCTTGATGGTAAGTGAGTGAGTAAAAGAAAACAACGAATATTAAAAAGGTGTTTCTTATTAGGGAGGGCAAAGAGTTCCATGCTTTTGGGCCCGCCACCGCAAATGCCTGCTCACCGAACCTAGTTAACTAGTTAGTTTGCTTTAAAAAAAGATAAAGTAACAATTTATGCTCGAAACTTGGAAATGACAAAATAAAATTTGAAAACAACATTAAAACGCTTACTTGATGTGGAACACCAAACTAATTTCATAAATTTTTTTTTTTTTACTACACCTCTACATGGCTTAATTCTCTAAATATGACCAACTTGCAATACAATAAAACAAAGTAAAAAGAAGCAATTAAAACAATAAAAATCCAATAAAAACAAAATAAAAATCTGCAAACTTCAATATCTAGCATAACAACACCCAGAGAAGTACAAAATCTTGCATCTTAAAATGTAGGGAAAGATTGCCGGAAGTCGGGGCCCTGGAAGAAGGAGAACATCGTGGCTGAAAAACCTGAGATAGTGGTTTGGCCAGTCTAGATCTGTAGATCTGTTCCGGGCCGCAGTAAATAAAGTTCTCAAACCATCACAACCGATTTTTCCCAATTCGATGGCTATCTATTGGTATTAGACAACAGTTATATCTCAGTTACCAATCATGGATACAATCATAAAACAGTATTACGAGTAACTGGTCAAAATAACAGTTTAACCATTACTAAATATTTCCAGTGTCTCAGCACACGCAAAAAGTTGAGACATTGGAAACATTTGTTTTGGTATTTATTATTAGATATATTGTATGTCCCCATGCTAGATAAGATCTGTATGTAATGATACTAATGATTATTCTTGTTTTGTTCCAGGTGTGTCACAATTGTATCAAAAGTGGCTTTTTCCTTCAAAGATGGCTTTCTACCGACAATTACTTGTTTTGACCGTGCCATCAGTCGCCGTCTTATTTGGAATATACTGGTACAGACGCAAAAGGGGATGCGCAAACAGTGACCCTGGTGGAAATACGCGAAATATAAAGACATTAAAAGAAGAGTTGGAGGAGGCAACCACCGCCCCCACCGCTGAAGCCAAGTGTGTGCCGAGTCCGGCCAAAGTGATCCCCAAATCTGCTCCTATAGATATTGTGTCCAACGGGGCGCACTCGCAGCGTGCCTCTCCTATACGACTCACTGACAAGCAACTCGATTACGAAATAGAAAAAGCAAAATCGCATAAATTTTTCGACATGGAGCACCCAGTCAAGAAATCCCCCAAAGAGAACACTCCGCCTGGAGAAAGACGTGGCAAATCACTGCCCGCTAAAGGCAATATGTCACACTCCAGCACCAAACCTGCTGAAGAGGGAGCTATCAACAAATCTTACAGTGTAAAACGTGAAGTTAACACATCTAGTTTAACAGAAAAGTTATTGTTTACTAAGGTGAATGAAGAAGCCCACTCCGCAGCTTCTTTACTTAGAGCGGAACGAAAACTGTCCGAGACAGCTTCTCCAGTACGAGAAGACATTAGTAATATAGAATGTAGTGTACCTACATGTATTTCAAACCAAGTACAGGAAGAATCTGTACTTGAGGAGTGTTCCTCAAATAATTGTAATTCGATTAAGGTAGAAGAAGAGATAAGTGAAGAAGTGACTCCGGTCGTCATGGAGTCTCCTTCAATTAAATGTAAAACAGTTGATAAACCAACTGCTAAAAGTAACAGAAAATCTCGCAAACCTAGAGATATCAAGGACGAGAAAGTGGAGACGGGCTTGGTGGAAGATTCCATACAATCTGCGGCAGAGATTCCCAACGTGGGGATTCAACAGGAGGAACAGTGTGAAAAGTGCGTAAAACTAGAAGACTCGTGTGAAGTGGATACTCATACAGCTGCGCCAGTAGAGCTGGAGACCAGGTCCGCAGACAGGGACTCTGCTAACCACAGTCCGGCTGATGCCATGCTGGCCAGCCCCTGCACAAGCAACTTTTCTGACAATCACAGTGAGGTGAGATCATTGTTGTTAATGTTTGAATGTTGATCACGGATAATGTGTAAGTACAAAATCTATTATTTCATTTTTCTTCATTATGCAAAAAATTTTGGACGTGTGGAGAAAGACTCGTGTTTTGCCTGAAAATGATTTATATATATTTATGAGAACTTATGATAAGTACCCCTGTTAGAGATGAAACGCATGTAAAAAAATTCTCAATTTACTTAGTCCAGCAATATTACTTGTTGAGATTTTTAAACCGTCCAAAAAATATGATTTGTGGAACACTTGCAAAACATGCCTCTTTTTTGGCGATTCTTCCCTCGTTTGCCATAAACTGCTTTCTGCCAAGCCATTTTTTATGTTTGGGAACAAAAATAAATCACATGAACCGAATGTGGAGAACTGGGCGGATCGGGCAGCAATATGTATTCTCATTTGATCAATTTGCCACGGCGATTGCGGACAAGTGAGCTGGTGCGTTGCTTCGTGAAAGAGCACTTTTTTCGTCAAATTCTAAAATCACCGTTTTCTCATTAAGCCAGCATTGAATCTGCCCAATAAATTGAGCATTCTACTGACCCGTGATTATCCTCGCCTTCTTAAAATAGTCGGTGACTGACCGTGACCTTCCCGGCAGACGGAATCGTTTCATCTTTTTTGGAGAAGTTCCGTCAGGTTAAGCCCACAGTTCATTTGTTTGACTGTTCCTTAATTTCTGCCGTGTGGCGATTAATCCGTGTTCCGTCAACAGTCACTAAACCACGGCAACTCTTTCGGATTGCTCTTAAACATGTTCAAACAATGCGATTTTGTTGCTTGCAAATGTAAGCAAACGCGGCACCCATCTCGCCAATGATTTTCTCATGCCTCTTTATTGTATAGGATATTTTGGATGCGTGTGCAGTGAAAAAATTGCAGCGTTACTTTATATTTTGGAAAAAAAAAACATTGAAATAAAATGTTTATGTAGTGGAATATTATGATATGTTTATATCTGAATTGTATGATAATAATTGCAATAGGAATATTACGAGATATATATTTTAAATTGATTTTTTCAAAATATATGCTCACAGAAACCTCATGTTTCATTGTTCATACAAGTTTACATTAAATGTCAGCAAGTTTTCTGATCTTCACCTGGCGGTCTGCTAAGATGATATCGTGGATTTTATTGACAATGGATGGCCTATGGATCAATGATAAATTGGATGGCCTATTCAATCCTCACAGATATTCGGCCATGCTTGGATTCATTAAAAAAATATCTAATAGTCCTTATAAATAGCATGCACCTTCACTTTGATTTCTTCACAAGTATTCCCATCCAAAAAAGGAAACATTGGCCAATTTTCATGATTGAAAACTAACGCAAACTTGCCCACATTCAACAGCTATTAAAACCTGTCTGAAATTTTTACAGATTTCATTGGCAAAATGGCGACAGTGGCGTCATCAATCGTTAATCATGGGTATAGGTGTTTTCTTATAAGCTTGCAATTGAGTTAGTGTGGGTACAGTGTGTAATATGTGCATTAATTGTGCCCCTCTGGTATCCGTAAACTTACATGAAACGATGCGCGTATTACGCACTGTACCCACACTTACTCAATTGCAAGCTTATATGAAAAGACCTATGCTTACCACCCGCCCTCATGTTATATATTTTTTTATTTGTATATTTCATTTACTAATTAAGTAAACCATCATACTCATCGCGTGCATGTGCACTGAAAAAAAATTACATATTAAGTACACCAAATTCATTCAAATATTTATTTATCAACAGCGTAGTTAGCTCTTTTACCAGAATTTCTACTAAAATAGACAAAATAAAAAAATTACCATCATATTTCTACTACAATTATTGTCATATTATTCATATCATAATATTCTGTATACATTAATATTTTATTTTGTTTTTATGTATGTGTAAAATACATATGTGTTTTCGTTCTCATTTACTTACTACTTACTTGTGGTATGTATGTATAGATACAATATTACAACATAAAAAATTAAATTTATTCCTTATCAATACCACATAAAATATTACATTAAATAAGACAGGTGCATAGAAATACTTAAAATATAGATATATATTAGACACCGTGTGTGGGTTGTGTGTGCATGCATGTGTGCGTGTTAACATTAAAACATGGACACAGCATGTTAAATTATGTTATTTAACATGCTGTGTTAAATAACATAATTTAAATCATGTTATTTAATTATTATATTTTATCAATATGCTTTCTATTGACATTGAGGGATGGCTTCTTCTGAGAATAATTATCATTTTGTGGGCTTTCCCGCTGGGTTTATGTCTGTCTGTACCTAATTGTAGGTTTTTGGGTTATTAACTTTTAAAATAATATTTGTGTTAATTAGATTTAATATTATTGTAGTTCAGTGGGCATGACGATGGCTACTCTTACCATAGGTTCCAGATTCGATTCCTGGTGAAGTCACATTATATTTGTCATTTTCTCAGGCCTGGGTGTTTTTGTGAAGTGTTTCACTACATGAATTGGGCCTCGCGGCCTGTTGTGTTTATTAAAATAATGTAATGTAAAACATAAAAAAATGTAAACAAAACCTCTTACCTATTTTTAAAAAGTATCTATTTAATTAATTGAGGTATTGGCCATTGTTGTCAATGTACTTTTTCCATTTTAATGGAAGTTCATTGATACTTTGCTATAGAAATTCTTTCGAAATCGAAAAAGCGTTTTTAACCGCCTCATAGTTGAAATGTTATCCAAATTCTGAAAAAATTGAAATCACTATGTGCAAGGTGGTTGACGGAGAGCTTCCAATTGAAGTTCCTGTAATTTTAAGTCAGTCCGTTGTGCAGTGTGTGGACGAGCATTGTCGTGGAGAAGTAGTGGGCTAGAGCAACTGACAAGTCTCGATTGTTTGATAGCAAGCTTGTCCATCATCGTTTTCAATTCTTGACAGTATACCTCTGCAGTAATTTTAGTGCAAGAAAATCTCAAGAAACTGTAATGAATAATTCTGGCATGGGTCCACTATATAGTCAAAAAAGAGTTTCTTTTGACTCAATTTGCATTTGGGACATTGATTGGCTACCTTCCCTGGTTCCGATTATGTTTCCGATTATCATACAGGATCCACTTTTTATCAAAAGTAACAATCCGATTCAGAATCCCCTCATTTATGTGCCAACTCAACAAATGAAGGCAAGTCTCGGTGTAAGTTTTAGGTTGTCCTTAAATAAATTCATACGGTACCCACTTTGTGAGCTTCTTTATTTTCCCAATTTGACGCAAATTAATCAATACCATTTTGTTACTTACGTTGAAGGAATTTGCTTATTCTATATGACGTGGTTTGAGATGAATCCGCTTCTACTTTAACTTTCAATTTGTCATTACCTTATAAACTCTGTTATCCCCAGACTACACTCATTAGGGAATGAACATGCGGAGGTCGTTAACATTTTTTCTGATAGTATAACTGTGTATAGGACTAAATTGAAACAATTTTTTACATCTTATCTAAATGGTAATGGCTATGTACTTGAATCTTTTTAGCTGCATACTGTCTTATGTGATTTTTTTATTTTATATTTTGTAAAAGCCCATAAGGGTGTTAAATAAATAAATTACCGACTGTTGTCTCCGGTCGTTCATGGGGCTCATTGTTGGGGTCGAAATTTCCAAAACAAAAGCGATCAAACCAAAAACATACTTTTCGTTAATTTGCGGCACCTTTTCCACACACGTCTTTGATATTGCGTGCGTCTGCGCAGATTAGTGCCACGACGGATCTCGTATTTAACAATAATGTGAATTTCCATTTTTGCAGACAGCGATATCAAAGAAAAAACAATCAGCGGGAAAACAAATGAATAAGTAAAACCATAAACTTTTGAAAAAGTAATGTGAAAGTTTTAATATAACATCAATTTTAATTTGGAATTCCGAGTCAAATGCGAGATATCGATTTTCAAACTAGCCACTATTAGAAAACTGCAATTTAAGAACCTAATATAAAACCTTCCAAAAATTTCAGTTTTTGTTATAAAGAAATTAATTTGATTACAGTAAAGTATTTATCTGCCATTACCAGGGTTCGAAAAAATCCGATTTTTATATTAAAAATTTAAAAAATCCGATTTTTTGTTATACATACATCCGATATATATCAAAAATTGAATATATATCCAATCTTTTTTTTCTTTGCACACATCGATTAATACAAACTCGAAATAATTAGAAATTAATTTTTTTATTTTGTACATGAATTATTATTTATTAAATAAATGAATTGCATACTGAAAAAAGCTAATATATTCAATTATTATATGTATGTTACAAAAGTTGCTCTTTCTAATGTAGTGTTGGTTTCTTTTTGTGAAATATAAAAACCGATTATATCAAACAAATTAAACTTTTCTTTCGTATTCAATCAGAATCTAATCTACAAGATTTAAAAATAAAAGTATCTTTAGTAGATATTTACTCAATTTTAAGTCCTTAACCTTTAATAATCAGTCTATTTAAGATATCACATGAAGATTCCTCAGGAAAAACAATGAATGTCAAGAAATTTTTATTTTAAGAAACAGCTTTTTATATGCAGCTCCTTTTTTTATAAATATTGAATCAATTTATTACTTTATAAACATATTCTTTGACTTAACTTAAAATATGCAAATTGACAACAACGTTTTTTGACATTCGGCGGGCGGACATTTCTTTCGATGGATAAACAGATATAAATTGAACTATTACAGCTGACCACAATGATTTTACCATATATGTAATACTCCAGTATTACATATATATGGATTTTACCCAATACTGATTTATTATATAAAGTAATACCGAAAAGACAACAGATGGCAGTGCCATCTAGTAATGACCGCAGATATTAAAAAAACATCTGTAGCATTTTTTAAAATACAACTAGCGCCATCTATTAACTGCAGAAAGATTTTTTTTGATATATATCAAGAATAAAAATCAAGCCATAAATATTGTGATATATATCGTGATATCCGCGGTTATATATCCTCGAACCCTGGCCATTACTGTAAATAAAAGTATTGTGTAGTTATATCATTTTTGATATAGTTAGATATCAACATTTTTATTCATATTTCCAAGATTGATTGCCCTGACTTACTGTGCGAGACTTCTTAATTTCTGCATGTTTTTTTTTTGTTAAAGTTCATTTATAAAATTATTTTTTCACTTCCTTCAGGGATCAAACGACAGTGGCAAGGGTTGCTCCGAGTCCCCGAGCCCACCTCCTACTAGTGTGGGAGACCAGGCCGCCGCCGCAGATGTTTTTGTCCGTCACCAGTTTGTCCTCCCCCAATCGGTTGTGGGGCTTGTCATAGGAAACAAAAGAAGCTTCCTCAATAAAATGAATGAGACAACATGTGCGAAAGTGTACATCAGGACACACCCGGACACTCCTAAATTGAAGATTTGTGCCATAGAAGGTGATATTACAGTTTTATCTTTATTCAGTTTACTTAACACAAACCCACGTACACTGAAATATTTTTCATGTTAAAAAATTCCACCAAAAGGATGGAGGGATAGCTAGACCTCGTCATCCCAGGAGGCATTGTTTTCTGTATCACAAATCAACAGATCTACTAAATAGTCAATACGTCAATAGTTAGCAGATAAGTAACATCATAATTTGCATATATATCCTAACTCACAAGAATTGCTATTGTGTGGTGAAATACCATTTAAAAAACTGCTGTCTTAGCCTTTGATTGGTGAGTGGTGACTTTATGGTGTGAAAAATTGTATGCCATGATGTGCACGCCTTTTGTTTTATAACTAAAATTTCACCTCCAATGCACCATACCTCAAAAATGCAAACTTTGATGTCACTTATCTTCTTACTGTTGACATTGCACCTAAAGTGTATAGAATATTTTCTATTCAAATTAAATTAAGAAGACTCCCCCAAAGTTACTGCTGCTAGCTATGAAACACCCTGTGTATACACAGTATAAAAATGTTGCAATGTGTACTATTGTTGAAAATTCTATCCGGCAATATTTGTACAAATATCTTTTTGAAAGTATTCAATTTAATTAACTTTTTCCATAAGTAATCCTATAAAAAATTGCCATTTAAAAAAATTCCGCAGAAATATAGAACAAAATACAGTCGAACTCGGTTATAACGAGCTCGGATATAAGGAGATCCCGGCTATAATGAGAAAAACTGTGAATTCATTTTGATTTGCGCATATTCCCATACAATCGGTCTCGGCTATAAGGAGCGCGATTCCCGGATATACGGAGCAAATTTTAGAAACTCTGCAAACATATTTGCTTGGGTTACAGAAAAAAAGACAAATACGTACTCATAACAATGAACTTTTTCACTTTCCTTTTAAAGCGGCTCACTTTCCTTTTAAAGCGGCTCGCACTTAATTAGGGTTCATTTTATGATGTACACAAACTTGTGTCCGAAAATCCCACGTGCGCAGGCAAGCAATAGTTTACTGAAGGTCGAGAATACTGGTCATATAACTCCGATTATTGGGGGTTTCCAAAATGTTTATGGTGACAGTTTATTTTATGCAGTTTATTATTATAGCATTTAAAAGCCCAATCAGTTAAACGCGAATTGTTCTATCGGAAACATGTTCACTAACAAACGAAAGTGTCTCTAGATTCGCGAAAAAGTCGAAATTATCGGCGTCAAAAAATCTGTAAAAAGTTTTCACAATCGTCTTCTACAGTTTCGTCACTCTGGAAAGATAAGGATGTTTATTTAGCTGCTCTTGAAAATAACATCACACAATCAAAAAAATTGTGAAAAAAGTGAATCCCGGATATAAGGAGTCCCGGCTATAAGGAGCAAATTTAGTTGGTCCCGTCGCTTTCGTTATAACCGAGTTCGACTGTAATTACAATATCTGTATTTAGGTGGCTGTCATACTATAATCAAGACACTGCCATACTGGTGCTAAAATGACTTTTTTTTTCTTTCTTTGTTCTTATTTTTTTATACATTATATAACAGGCTCCCAGCACGATGTGGATATTATTCTGGACATGATCAGGCAAAGATTGCCAGAGAAGAGGTTCCCAAACATATCCCTGAAAGATATCACTCAAGAACTGTGCGAAAAGGAGTTCTCCTTAATGTCAGACTGCTATAACGTGAGTATTTACATTATTCATGTAAACTAGAGATAGGCCACATTTTCCCCTCCCCTTTATCCCACCCCCACCAACGATATATTTTCCAATAATGCCAGATCTGATCCGAATTTTGCATAGTTGTTCTTCAGGACCCGGTGGAAAACCTGTCACATTTCCCTCCTCCCCCTTTACCCACATCCCCCACCGATATATTTACTAAAAAAATCTATACCGTAATATTATTAATTGACACGGCAGTTACTTTGTGGTGCGACATGATTATTTTAATTTAAACTAAATTGAACTTTGCAGTGCACACACATTCATTTACATTGATGACATATTTTGTATATTTACGGTTATGGATAGGCAATTAGATACTTTCCTCTCATACATTAATACATTTCCCAAAAATATCATTTTTGCTCTTGAAAAGTGCAATGACAATAGATTAAATTTTATATCTATTAAATTACATTACATATCTATTAAAACCAGTAACAATAAATTAACCACAAACCCACTCATACCGACATGTACAAAAAATGGCCTGCTTTTATTCCATGCTGAACCGTGTGATTAACATCCCACTCAATAGAACTAATTACAACCACAAAATAAAAATAATAAAACAAATAGCTTATAATAATGGATATGATTGCACACTAATTGATAAAATTAAAAATTAATAAACCGAAACATATTTATACTCAGGGCATAAAACTAACACTACTGAAAACAATTATTGGCAGAAAATATTATATCTTGGCCCAGTTTCCAATAAAATTACTAACAATTTCCCCGTACATACAAAACCCACGTTTTATACTAACATCAACATCGGTAAAATCATTTTTAATTCAAAAACCAAAAATAATTCATTAGATATGAATGGGATATACGAAATTACTTGTGGAGATTGTGATAGTATTCATACATAGGCTTAACCGCAAGAAACCTCTACATAAGAATAAAGGAACATCGTCGTTGATTAAGGAACAAAAATTTCTTAGAATTCGGCAACCATATAATTAATACCAACCATTCGTTTGATAATCACGGACTAAAACTACTATATTCCGTTCCTCATAAAGGTTTGATAATGAACGGTTTGGAAACAGACGAAATTCAAAATAATAAATTCATAAACAATATCACATTCTTACAAAAGTCTCTGCCGCTCAGTTTCTTCCCCATAAATACCACACAAAAAGTTACCACCACTGCTCCGCGACCCGTTTACTCAAATATTTTCTATATGGTCTAATATGATAAAAATGAATTATCGTATTGACAGCCTATTTCTTATTAGGTATTTTAGCATAGTATACTTGTTGGGTGTTAACATAAATTGTGTCCGATTTTTTTCCAAATGAAAAAGTCAAGAGGACACAACAGCAAATTTGTCGATAATATATTCTCCCCTAATGTTTACAACTTCTTGCCATTGTTCTATAAGATTTTCAATGCTTCGAGGAGGAGTTGTCGAAAGCGCTTGCTTTTTGCAGTTTGAAGGCCTATGATTAAACGAAACTATAAATATAACTTAAAAGCAAATATAAACTTGTAGAATAGGAATTCTTTTCAATGAAGTATAATCACATTTACTAGTCTGTTTTACTTTTGACGCGCATTTAAAAATTTGAAATAAAAATGAACACTATTTATGTACTTGAGATTTTTTAACTACTTTTATTTGTACACTTTTATCTAATACAAACGGCCGGTAAGCTGTGTTTGTACAACTCTAACATGATCTTAGTCTAACTTTTTCTTTAGCGCTAATTAATCAGTGCTCTTTTTTCAGTTGAATTTGGTGGAGGGAGTGAACAATGACACCATCGTGAGCTGCTACGTGTCTCCCTCGCAAGTGTTCTTGCAGCAACCCACTCACCCCACATATCCCTCCCTGCACATATTGCACACCCTAATGGGAGTGTGCTACCAGGATCCCAGCGTGCCGACCTTGCCGCAGGAGGTTGCAGAGGGTATGATCTGCGCCGCCCCCACAGCCAACAATTGGTACAGGACACAAGTCATCACAACCAACCTGGAACAGAACACATCTTTGCTAAAACTGGTTGATTTCGGCGGGTTTATGAATGTCAACAATTCGTTGTTGAAACAAATTCGTTCCGATTTCATGATGCTTCCCTTCCAGGCCACAGAAGTACAGCTAGCGGATATAGAACCCGTTGACGGTAAGTTTTACATATTTTTACATATAAGTCATTACTAGGGATGCATCCAATACCAATATATTGGCGATATCGTGAGTTTTCCAATATATCAGAATCGGCTATGTTAATTTGCCGATACACCGATACATTTCGAATTTCACATGTGTAAATACGCCATATTCGCGCTTAATTCGTTCATGTTTAAACGCATCACAATTTGTCTATGCTCGGGGAATCCCCGTGTTTCATAATTTCATTCCGAACATGGAATACATGTCGCAACAATATACTTACTATTCTCAAACTAAGCCTTAAACCTGTGCTATGAAAATAGGACTAAATTGCTGGTGTCCTGGAATGGGGCTCGAACCACTGACCACCAGATCACTAGATGAGCGTCGTGACCACTACACCAACAAGCTAATCATAATAATATGAACGTAATGTTCAATTTTTAAAACTTCATTATAAAGTAAACATTCTAAATAAATATAATACAAGTGTCTGTTTCTAATCTAAACCCACAACTTTTGAAATCTTCACTGTCCACATCAGTATCGTCGATCCTTTTTTATAAATATTGGTATTGTATCGGAAAAAGTGCAAATCGATGCATCCCCGGTCATTACATATTTTGTATATATAAATACCTACAAAAAAAATGAAAATTGACTATATTACTATTATTAACCCGCAAAAATAATTTGATTAATGCCTTAAAGAAAACTTGAAAAATCCGCCAACATGTCCCTAACTACCATTTTTCATAATAAGTTTGTGTACATGAAAAATTTAATTGAGTACAAATTAAAATAACCATGTTATATCGTTAAATAATATATTGTAATGTTTTCAGGGGAATGGTCTCCCGAGGCAATACAGGTGATGGCTGGTCTGACCAGCGGACAGCTCCTCCAAGCTCAGGTGGTGGGTTACAATGAGGACGGGCTTCCGCAAGTCTATTTGTACTTAACGTTGGGACCACAGGTAAATACGCATTGTTATAATAATAATTGGATGATTTATGTAGCGCCACTTTATGAGTACCGAAGGTCGCTTACCCGAAGGTCGCTTCAACCTCAATTACAAAATATATAATGATCAGTGGGCTTTGCCAATGCAGCACATAATATTATTAAACTTGATGCGCTCGTACTGTGGGTGTTTTTATTCCAAAGAAATATTTTTTAGGTGCCTTATTATGATGGCCGCCCAGAGAAGTTGTGCACTCTGTTTTTCCTTTTGTATATTTTATATTTTGCATCTTGTTTACAGCAAGTGATTTCCCTCAACCGTGAGCTGGTGGTGAGAGGACTGGCGGGATGGACGGAACAAGAATCCTGAAGAAAGGAAACGGCGGACTGACAGAACAATTCGCCCACAACACCTAGTCACTGCTGACCTTCGCCGCTGCAGCCGTTGTTTAATGCGTTTATCACATTCGTAATATTATAATGATTTATAAATCTCGCCACTATTAAGTCTTAAAGGATAACGGCCATCTAGAATTTCTACAATTTTTAATGATGTAGCCGCTGTTTCTGTACCTAAAAGTCAGGACTTTTGTCTTCTTAGAGTGAGTGTGGTTTTTTTTAATCTCGGTATCCCACAATATTCTTTAAATTGGGTAACAGATGATTTTGTTTCAATTAATCTTTTGAATGTGCCTTTATGACTGTATTTCTCCATAAAGATTGACTTTTTTAAATATTATAGCATGAATTTTCTGTTTATTTTATGACTGGACGGGCTATTGATGTCAATCGCTTCTTGTAAAACACTTCTTCAAATGATGATTTATTTTTGACAATAGAATATGTAAGAATTCATTTTAAAGAACATAATCAGTCTCTTTTTCTGCAAATTATAATTATATTTAAATTTTGGTGCATATTGTTTTTGAAAATATTATTTATACAGTTTTATTATTTTTGTATTTTTTATCCATTGCTGACTGGTTGGTATGATGGAAATCCTACTACGTACCAATATTTTCTTATGTGAAAACAAATGGACTTGACATATTCGCAGTTATGTTCACTCTTAATTACAATATCTCTTTAGGTTTCTGCTTTTATCTAACGTTGTGCAAAGTATGTGTTTAAAACTACTTGTGTTTGAGTACATTATTCATTGTATATAAATCATGATACTTGTTGTCTCATTTGTAACAGTTCTCTAAATTCTGAACAGGGGTGCAGCTTGAAAGTTGAAAGAGCAATTATCATATTATTTATAGAATTGTCTTGGTTTTCTAAACATTGGATGTTTGATCAGTATTAATAATTAAACAAAAAGCACAGATACCTATCAAACAACTCGTTTTTGCTCAAAAATAGACTTTTTTCTTAACTATTAATTACTATTACTACTGATCAAACAACCGGTCCTTAGTATCAAGAGATCGTTTTGGCCGCCATTAACAAGTGTATCATTATATATAGATATTAATCAAACAAACTATGTACTCCTTTAGGACTAGATTGATTAAAATAAATTTGATCATTCTTGTTTATGGTGAACATTCATATTGCGTTGAATTTTGAAGTCATTAAGATTACAATAAAATGTATCCTAATGTAAAATGTATATATAATACAATAGTGCACTAAACAATTAAAATCACATCCAGTGAATATTACTGGAAGTAATGAACACATTTATGTATCCTATTCAGAATTATATACTTATATGCTGGATAGTTATTAGTTGGTGAAGATTATATATTTCTTTTAGTTATTCTGATGCTGCCAAAAGTTGTCTACTTTAAATCATTTAATTATAAATAAATAATATTTGTTCCTTCCAAATATAAATACACAAATTCTGATAGTACAATGTTTGGGTTTTTTTATTTATTATTTTGCGAGTTGGCCGAGTGGCGAAAGATCATTAATTATTGTATTTTTCGATACTCCGGAGTGATGTGATTGTGGACATTTCCTTTTGAAGGAATTGATCGCAGTTGGCTCTAATCTAAGGTGTTTTTTGTAAAACCCAAAACATTTTGTGTTCTCGCATTTACTTTGTGTTTAACGTCGTCAGTTGGACAACCCGTATGTTTGTGTTGTTTGGGTGTTAAAAAAGCAGAGTCCTCAGTATGGGCTAAGCCTTGTAATAAGTCAATAGTTTCCTAGACATTGCTTCCTTCTTCACAAGAATGTAGAGGGTGTTGTAATTATGTACATTTGTTTTACTCCCAAGTTTATTAACATAGTGAATATCTGCCAGCTGAGTGGTGTATGTAACTTAATTTAGAGTAGGTGTAAGCCGATGTGATTAAACAAATGATGTTCATCATTAAATGCAAGTTTTGTTGTAAATATTAGAAATGTAAGATAATTTAAGCAAATTAGTTAAAACTCTTTTCAAACTTGTTGGACGTAAATATTTTTTTTTATTCACTTTAATTTTGGTAAATTTCTATTTTTATTATCTAGATATATTTTTGAAGCTTTTAAATTTTATAATATGTTGGTGAGAGAAAGTCATGTTGGTAATTTTTATACTTATTTTACACCTGTCAGTACGCAGCCGACTGTTCCATTCTGTTATGTAATCCTAAGCTGTACACGAAGGCTGATCTTCACATGAATCGTAAACTATGAATTGATTGTATATATTCCTGATTGCAATATTTAATGTAACAATCGTTTTGTAAATTGATATCAATAATTAATAAAATGTTACTATTATGTACAGAGTCTCTTTTCTTCCAATAACCTTTTACCATTCATGTGATGATGAATATTGACTTTGCTATTACTCAACATGTTGGCAACTAGAATAAGTATAAGCTTCTAAGCAGTCGGCATTGAGATGAGCATCTAGCTTGGAGATGTTTGTATACGTAGTATGCATTATATAATCCACACTCGATAATCACAAAGCTAATACTCGTCCAGCATTTATTGTAGAAAATTATTTATTTTGGTGCAACCAGTATAACTTGATCTTCGGCCAAGCTGGGAGCTTCACTTCTCTTCATCCATCTCACTGACTTTCACAGATAAACAGATTATCCAAATCATAATTCAAAGAGGAAATCCTTATCATGATTCTTTTCCTTTTTGTTAGCTTACCCTACCCCTTATTTTGTATAAATAATATCTTAATGTTAAAAGATGGATCTCCTTGGTGACAATCGTACTTTATATAGGAATGACAGCGGATGATGCCTCAAGTTATATTAGTCGAACTAAAATAAACTTACTATTATTATATATTGACTTCTATTCCAATAAGACAATTAGTTTGCAAAGACAGAATAGAGATAGACATTCAGTCAGTTTTCTGTCTTTGCTTTTGAGTTACGCTTAGATTAGTTATGTTTTGTAGTTTGGAATTATTACTTTACAAGGGGGGTATTTTTGCTGTTCACAACTTCACGTGTTTCGTTTCAAAGTAGTGATAATGTTTGTAATTTTTTTTCTTTATTTCATTTGAAAATATTGAACACATTTTATTGGTTTGGCACTTGGTAATCAGTATTCAGCAGTCAGTTGGATAGAATATAAAAGTGTTTTGATACCTTTAAAGATGTTAAAAACTTAACAATCAGTTTTTTAAGACATCTGCATCCGTGGAGATATGGTACAGGAATGCCTCGTAGCTTTCTATTCATTCATCTACCAAGTACAAAATATTTTGTGTAGCTCGATACCTCAATTATAAATCTAAACTAAAAAATGCTAATGGTGCTAAAAACGTTTGTAATAAATTGATAATTGCTAAAAGGAATGATTAAAATTTTATTTAATAGTATTTTTTTTAAACTCCAGTTTAATTGCCATGAGGATTTGATCAAGATATTTGATCAAAATGATGCCTTTGGAGTATAACGTGTACCCTCAAACATTAGTCTCAATTTAAAAATACACATTATATTTGGTTAACAAGATTACTAAAAATATTTTATATTTTAGAAAGTAAATTGTTTTCTATAATTTAATTTAATATTATTTTGATAATTTGTTCATTGTCTTTTGGTTTCAGTTTTCCGGGATATTGTAGTATGTTTCTAAAACGTTTCGGATCACTTTGCAGATGGACTCTGCAGTGGGATCCAAAACGCCGGCCAGAAAGGTTATAGGAACATGGCAGAATATCCCAGAAAACTCAAATCAGAAGATACTGGATGACCATGAAAACCAAGAACTTTTTTAATTTGTTCATTGTTTGTCAAATGAATGGGATCAATATACTATTTAAAACTGTTGAATGAACGGTTGAATAATCAAATTTATTTCAGGGTTTGGAAGGAAGCTTTTCGTGTTGAAAGTGTAGTAGAAAAGAATAGAAATAGAGAGCAATTTTCATTTCTAAACATACTGATCAATAGGTGCCAAACTGACTTCCAAATCATTGTCAAGGATCATTTCCTCTGTAATATTTGAATTCCATCAACATGCTTCGGAATATTACTAATATTTAAGTTTTATGAATTTGCACATGAAAGTCTTGTATATATGTTTTAATAATTTTGAAGTTTAAAAATAAAGTTTTGTTTTAATTATGCCTCTCATTTTTCACCAACCCCTTTGATATTAATTTACAGTATTCAAGAACACATTCGTATTTGTGAAGTAGTAATTTTTCATAACAAAGTTCTGTGAAAATTTTAAAACCAAATTAATAAAAAATATCTCAATAGTAGCCAAATATTTTTTTGTGAATTAGATTTTTCTGTATGTCTTTCTAATTGATTAATTAATTTGGTTTTAATTTACAGTTATCATTACTACCAATTATTTTAATTTTTTTAAACAAAAATTTCAGACTTGTTTCAGATAGTAAGTATAGGTATACATAAATATTTAATTTTGCTCTTTTTCCCAAAATAAGTGTTAACGTTTCTTCAATGTGCTGAGCACCTGGTTTCTTAACGGTTTGAATTCTCGACTTTATTTTTGTTAATTATTTATGTCAGACACTAATAAAGTAGATCTTTTCACTATCTAAATTTAATAATTTCATTAAATTTCTAACTTGCTGATATTAAAACTTTAGATAATAAGAGTGTGACACAATGTTTCAGGCAACAAATAACTGTGACACGCCCACCAAATTACCATGATTTTTTGTGGTTGTAACATTAAGAGGTCGGGTGCCGGAGCGCCGATCTGCGCAAAAACTTTTGTACTCTGTGCCGGAGCGCAGATCCGTTCTAAATATATCAAAAAATATAAAGATACTTAATTTTAGCACTTTTTTAATTAAAAAAAAACATTTTTTAACAGATAAATAACATAATTAATGCGTGGTTCGAAGACGACATTTGGAATCATTTTTTGTCCAGTTTGCGCGGCAAATGAGGTTATTTTACAAATAGAACTCGTTCATTCTTTCAAAAACTTGAGATTCAACAAATAAGAAGCTGTAAAAAAACATAAACGCAGGTAAAATAGGCCAAATTCGCATACGTGTCCAGGGAGCGCAGATCTGCGCTCCAGCACATAGAGGGTACAAAAGTTTTCGCGCAGATCTCCGCTCCGGCATCCGACTGGTTAAGTGTTCAGACAAACTCACACATATCTCTGCCATGTGATACACATATCACTGTCATGAAAAACTCAAAGTTTGGCGTTTAGTTCACCATAATATTTGATGAAGAGGCTGTCTAAGAATGTATAGTTGGATAAGTTGAAGAGAAGCAGCTTGTGGTATGCGATGCCTGTGAAAAATTGATATGTAGTGGGTGCGCTGAGCTAACTGCTTCTGAAATGAAGTGTATGACATTAAAAAAGAGGCAACTCAAGTTCTATTGCCATGTATATGATGAAGGGATGAAAACAGCCGTATTACAAATACCTGAATTGCTAAAGAAGGTTCTTGAACTCACCGATGAAGTGAAATATCTGAAGAAAAAATGTAACCAATTTATGGATGTGTTGGAAGAGTTGAACGATCGTCAAGAAAGGGCAAATAATTTAATAGTTTTTAACTGTGAGGAGTCTAGTGAAAAACTACCCATGGACAGAAAATTACATGATACTAACCAAGTTAAGAAGATCATGAATATTGTTACTAGAAAAGAAATTACTCCACAGGCAGTCATAAGGCTAGGAAAAGTTGAAAGCGCCCATTTGGAATCTCGCCCCAGACCCCCGAAAGTGATTTTGGATTCACCCATGCTAGTGAGAAATGCTCTAAAAAATAAAAGTAACCTGAATGGCTCTGACAAAAAAAAAGTATTCATTAAGTCCGACCTAACAATCAAACAAAGAACCCAACTGAGAGAGCTATCGGAAGAACTGAAGTTGCGTAGAGAGAAGGGTGAGAGCGATATTACTATTAGGTATATAAATGGAACACCTAAGATTATTAAAATTCCTCCAAAAAACATGTAGCATCACAGCTGATGGAAATCACTCTCTTGTATACAAATCTCAATTCCCTCATGGCTAAATTCCATGAGTTTGTTGTGGAGGTTGACAGATATAAACCTGTGTTTGTAATAGTAACAGAGACGTGGCTTAACTGTGATATACCTGATGTGTTGGCGAATATACCTGGCTATGTTTTACATAGAAGAGATCGGAAAGATAGAAGAGGAGGGGGAGTTGCTATATATGCTTCTAGTATGCTTAATAATTGTCCAATACAGATAGTGGAAAACAACCCTCTTAATATCGAGAACATTGAAATTGTGACCTTACATGTCAAGATCTGTGATGTTTCATTTAATCTAATCGGTGTATACCGACCTCCTGATACATTAAGAGTGGATAATTTTAACCTGATAGCATACATTAAAGAATTATCAGAGACCGGCCTAACTATTATGCTTGGTGACTTTAACTACTCTCGCCTGCATTGGCCGTTGGCTGAGATTGGCTCTGGAAATAACCAAGATAATGATTTCGCAAATATGTTTACCGAGAGTAGCCTTTTCCAATTTGTTGACCAGCCGACAAGATATAGAAGTAATAACGAACCTTCCCTGCTGGACCTCATCCTCAGCAATGACGAAAATATTGTTACTGAAATTGTTTATCTTCCACCGGTGGGTGTGAGCGATCATGTCATATTACTGGCTACCATGCAACTTTATAGCAGCAAAGAAATGCATGATGCTGAACAAAGGTATAAACATAATTTCTGGCGTGTGGACTTTGATAGAGTGAATGGTGTCCTAGCGAACCTTAACATACCCCATGGCTATTCCAGTGGGAATATAGTTAACATGTGGGACAATTTCATGGAAATTTTTCATGACAATATAGAATCCTGTGCCCCACTTGTCTTAAATAAAAATCTTAAGTCAAAATGTAAACCGTGGATTTCCAAACAAATAGCTGATTTAACCAAGGAAAAAAGGAAACTGTGGAACATATATAAGAAGAATCTGAACCCGGGAGATTATAAGAAATACAGAGTGCTAAATAATAAAATAACTTCAGAAATAAGGAATTCTAGGAAAAGTTATGAACAATCAGTTGTTGATAAAGGTCCAAAGGCATTTTATAGTTACACTCGTAGACTGTTGGCATCAAGATCTACAGTGCCAAGAGTCTTGCGTAATGATGAGGATGGCTCTATAGTTGTGGACCCCCAGTGTGTTGCTGATCTATTTGCTTCACAGTTTATCAAATCATATGTAAAAGAACCAGGCGGAGCACTGCCGGCAATGGACTATCCCCAGCGTTCTGCCAATTCGATAACAACAGTTTCCATAACATCGGAACTTATTGAGAAACAGCTGAAAAATCTTAAGGAGGATGCAGCTCCTGGTCCTGATAATATTCCTTCTGTTGTACTGAAGCGTTGTGCTGGCCCCTTGAGCGCCATTATTGCCCCCATAATGCAAAAATCTCTTGATGAAGGAAAACTACCCGCGGATTGGAAGGGGGCAATAGTAACTCCCATTTATAAGAAGGGAGACAAATTGAATCCAGCCAACTACAGACCTATAAGCTTAACATCAGTTCTGTGTAAGGTAATGGAGAGAATTATCGCTGAGGACTTACGAAGATTTATGGAAGACAACGGCATTGTAGATTTGGATCAGCACGGATTTGTGCCTGGACGTTCCACTGTGACTAATCTTCTCACATGTCTAGAAAGGTGGTCCACTAGTTTTGATAGCCATGAACCTATAGACATATTTTATCTTGATTTTGAAAAGGCTTTTGACAGAGTCCCACTTAATAGATTAATCGCTAAGTTAGAACATCTAGGATTCCGTGGTTCACTACTTCAATGGATTAAGAGCTTTTTGACTGAGCGCTCCTTTGCTGTCCGAGTGGGTGACTCTCTATCTGCACCGCAAGTAGTTTTAAGTGGAGTTCCACAGGGGAGTGTGCTGGGACCAATTCTCTTTATTTTATACAATTTGGATCTTCGTGCTGCTGTCCAGTCCACTGTGAGTTTCTTTGCTGATGACACAAAATATTTCGGTAACCCCCTTACTGACCATGAGGTGTTACAGAGAGACTTAAATCAATTATCGGAGTGAACAAAGCAGTGGCTCATATGTCTTAATGTTGACAAATGTTGTGTTCTCCATGTCGGCAAGAATAACCCAAATATTGAGTATACCTTAAACGAAAGCCTGATTAAGTCAGTGGTCTCGCAGAAGGATCTGGGTGTTACTATTACCAAGGACTTTAAATGGTGTGAGCACATAGCGAGTGTGGTTAAGAAGGCTAACTCTATTTTGTATTTAGTGAGAAGATCATTCCAACATCTGACAGTACCACTATTCACAACTATTTATAAGACGTATGTGAGGCCTCTCCTCGAATATGCCTCTCAGATCTGGAATCCATATTTTGTTAAAGATATAGTTTTACTGGAAAATGTTCAGAGATGAGCCACAAAATTGCCCTTGGGTCTTAAAAACCTGGAATATGCGGAAAGGCTGAGAGTATTGAAACTGCCCACTCTTCAGGAGCGACGAGCAAGAGGTGACCTCATCGAGACATTCAAGATTCTATCGGGCTACTACAATATTCCTAATATGACAGATATGTTTGCATTTAACACTAATGTGGGCCTTCGAGGACATCATCTGAAGTTGAACAAGTCTCGGTTCTCGTGTAACCCAAGAAAGCATGCATTAAGCAATAGAGTGGTCAATATGTGGAATAGTTTGCCCGAGGATGTTGTGTCTGCAGCCAGTGTCAACCAATTTAAGAATAGGCTGGATATTCAAATGAGAGACAGTGATATGGGCCTATCAGCTTAAGCTGCCTGCCCATTATCAATAATAATAATAATAAGTTCTTTCAGTCACACTTCGCCCACTGATAATGAAGCAAATATACCAACGGTCCCTATGTATCAAATGTTGTCAAATCCTATGTTGTCAAATCTGCAACAAATATATTAAACCGGTGCCAAGGTGAATACGAATGAGCTCGGCTGCTTTTGGTAAACTAAAACTAGTTTTGAAAACAAAGAGACGCCAATTACTCTAAAAAGAAAGGCTTTCGAACTGTCCGTACTGACAGTGATGAGTTACAGAGTGCAGACGATGACACTACAGCTGGTGCCACACTTCCGTCGCCGAACGCCGCTACATTTCTTTCCATACAATATGCCCTTATCAAATACATTATGCGGATGATCCATTTGCTTTGCTGATTTGACGTGGTGGATGATCCCCATAGTGTAGCGCTTAAAAAAAAATGCAGAAAAATTTTAGCTTAAGAGAGAGAATAAGAAATTATCAAATTAGAGGAAGAACTAGAGTAGCGGATATCATGGATAGTGTAGCGAAGTTAATGGCAATGGGCAGGGCATGTTACAAGTCAGGATCCCACAAGACGGACTCCTAGAATTCTGAAATGGAGACCTTGAGAGAATAAAAGAGGCACTGGAAGACCTCAAAAGAGATGGGCCGATATAGCCGCTTGGGAGGGAAGAAATGGCTACAAGAAGCAGGAAGGATGGAAGGGTACGAAAGAGGCCTACATCTAACAGTGGAGAGATCAAGGCTGAGTAAGAAAAAGAAGAGGATCATTCTTTTTCTTACTCAGTCTTCTTTTTTGTTTTCCTTTTTTTCCAATTTACCTAAGAATTTTTGAATAATGTTAAAAAAGTTGGATTTTTCTTTATATTTCTTTTAAACAAAAAATTCAATTTTTTTTACGTTTGTGTTTACTGGGGTATTATGCCGTGTTGTTACGACCTTTCGGGCCGACGTTTCGGATCCCATTGCAGGGTCCATCATCAGGGCTGATGTGACATCAGCATATTAGGGAAGTCTTCGGACCACTTGAACCGAGATGAGTGTTTGTTGTCGATTCCTTTGTAGCATGATCCTGCGGTGATACTTCTGGTACTGGACAACTTGCCGACCTCTGTGGTGTCACTGCACAAACACTAAAATTAGCGTTGTCATTTTGATCCAATGAAGGAAAATCAAGGACAGGAAGATCACAATTCATAGGACTGTTAAGATCAGAGTTATCTGTTTGATTTTCTGTAGTATTTTGCACTGTATCGGTAATTACTGATCTGTCTGTGACAGAGGATGCCATAAAATCGTGCTCTCGAAGAATGTCTCGATTAAATGGACAAATTGTAGGTTGTCACATGTGACAACGAGCCCCCGACGACTTGAGACAACCAGCCCCAAAACACGTTTTAGAAAATAACCTCTCAAAATAAAGTTAAAACAATGTTGTGTTTAAAAAGAAACGTTACAACACTTATTTGACATGACAAATATATGCAAAGTTACATAGACAAGCAAAACTTTAATATACTTACGAGCATCGAAACTGATGCACAAAAAAATACTTTCAGTATGCGAAAAAACGATTGTGCGTTTCGCAGTTACTATGTAGCAGAGCGGTCTGAGATGAAGTAGGGAGAGAAGTGTTGCCGTCGCGCTAGTTTGACATCACACAGCGGGTTCATTCATTCATTACTTTCTCCGTTATAGCTGCTGTGCCAACCTACCCATGTGACAACCTTACCCGGTCTCCCCTAAATTTGATTTTTTAGTTTAAGATAGTAAAATGAAAATCGAATTTTTGCAGATTCAATATGTATCCAGTAAAACCCCGTTAATTCGAAATTCGTCATAGTTCAAAATTTTTAAAACCCACAAGTCCTAAAATGTTTATTTCATGGTAGATTAACCCCGACGATTCGAAAACCCTAGTAATTTGTGATTCGAAATAATTTTTAGCTCTGATACGGATATAACAAATTGGCTCAGTGAACAGAAGATTTAATGGAGAAAAAAATATCGTTTATTCAATAAAAAGTTCAAAAAATATTCACAAAGTATATAGGTAGGTAGTACAAGTAATTAAATAGTCAGTTTCACAATTATCAAGTGTCAATATCACAACATAGGCGGTGTGGAGAAAACGGCGATCCAGTACTCTGCTACTAGTAGGTGACAGTGGCAGCCGATGTAGGCTGGGTCCAAAGGTCCAGGGCGCAGGTCTTAAGATGTGGAACGGCAGTTGGGACGAGCCGGTTCCCAAAAGTTTTAATTAATACTGTTTCCAGTATTAATATCCCTCAATAGAGAGAGGTCCGCCAGAGCTTGTTTGCAGGAATCTCTGGGTACCAGTCCAGAGTCGATTCCCTAGCTAGATATTACTCCATGCCGGGAAAGCAGCAAACTGATTTCTCGGCCAAACTTATTTCGGCCATGCGGTTGCCGACCAATTAGGAGTGAGCTTACTTTGTTGGCTGAGCGGCGGGCACCACTCGGCCACTTACAGCGGTTATGGAGAATATAATGGTCCGAGCTCCGAGCGGGTCGTCGACGCCAGTCTAATGGCAATTTAATTATCCATCGCCGAGCTTGAGTTAATTGTTCACTCTCTCAGCTGGGCACCCGTTATGCTGATGACTTATTTCTGTTACCGCTGTTATATAGAGCGATGCTTTTCAACTCACTAATGTACTTGTTGTAGCCCCTTATACCATAAATTGATACATTTTAGTTTACATAATTGGATTTTTTTTTTTAAATTCGACGAAATTGAAAGAAATATTTTGTTTTTTCTCTAGTGAGAACAACAAATATGTCAACAGAAAAATTTCAGATATTACAAATATCAATGAAAATACATTCGTCATTCTCTGTAACCATTCTCCCTATACTGAAAAACTCTATAACGTAAAAATGAACCCGACTTATTTGGTTTTCCATAAGAAAGCATGTATTTATTAACTCTCTATAACGAAATGGGTGACTCTCTATAGCGAAAAAAAACAGTACACTTTCGCCGAAAAAGGGACAACTGGAAAGTCCGTTTCTTGGAAATTTCTTACAGCAGAGCACACAGAATACTTATAGAAGGCCCGTGATGTTGACAGGAACATCATCAATGGCTGGAGTCAACTTCGAGTTACTCTCCTGTCTTCAATGCAGATTTTTTTTAAATGGATACCACACAAGACTCGCAAATTTAAAAACGAGCAGTGTGTGGTTGATAAACACTAATCTACCTAAACAATAACCTATTAACTTCAGAACATCGAGCTGCTCTTTTTGCTGTCAACATTACAAGTGTTTTATCGCCATCAAAGTGTGAAAAAATTAAAGAGATTGAGTTGGACGACAAAATCTCTATCCAAATGCTGGACTGGTTATTCTGAGCAAGGTCTGGGAAGAGGTGATAGCAACAACTATCTAGCATTATTTTTGCCACATAGGGCTACAATCTGATTGCTCCACAAAACTAGAATGTGAACCGCCACAGGATCTGTCACTAGGAGTAGATCTAGGAGATTAATAAATCAGTCGCTTTTTTTCCAAAGAGTTGAAGAGCTTCGCTGCAGTTGCTGCACAACAGCTGAGATGACTGATAAGGAAATCCTGAAAACTGTTGAGGGAGAACAGGATCAAGAGGACAAGAAAAAAAAAACAGAAAAGCCCGATCCACCCAGCATCAACCACGCTTAGAATGCGACCAAATTAATTGGATTTTTTTTTAATTCACAAAGACGATCCTAAACGATTGAAGAAGTTTCTGGATTAAAAGATTAGATATGCAGTATTTTGGGATAAGAGAAGAGTGTAAACGAAGTTGACTGACTCGTTAATGTTTTAATTTATAAAAGTTTAATTAGTTTTAACTAGTGTGATATATAATAAAGTATATATAATATATAAAAGTATATATAATAAAGTAGAGTAACAGTGGTGTAAACAGAAAAATGAATTATTTATGACTTCTCCAAAAACTGCAAAATAATTTTGCTGTTTTTGATGAAGTATTATTTATGCTTTAGTTACACGGATACAAGTTAATTTTGTTCCTCACTCTTTATAATGAAAACTCTCTCTAATAAATTGCTTAGTCCCTTGGATTTCGCTATAGAGAATGACGACTGTGTATGAAATAGATTCATAAATATTAATTATATTCTGTAAATCAGTATGAATAATGTGGAGTAATGTTTTCATTCATAATTTTTTTTATAAAAATCTTTAAAAAAACGACTCAATTAAAACGTATATGATTGGTCGTGACATATCATCAACTCGCGTGTTTATGATGTTGTGCCGTAGTGTTTGTATATCTAGGTTCCATACAATTGTGACGGACGTACTCGTGCTAGTGAAATGACGTGATTTGTTGGGAATTTAAAATGTTGAATTTCAAAATGATTTTTATAATCTTAACATATACAGTAGAGCGTCGATTATCCGAACTAATTGGGGAACACGGGTGTTCGGAAAACTGGTATTTTCGGATACTCAAACTGTATTTATTCAGCCATACATATATATGTACAGGTGAATGAAAACCTTATTTACTATCTTTAATGACCAATAGGAATTAAACAAAAAAAATGCAGAAAATCTTGTAATAAACATGTATGTACATACTAGGTACTATTAACGCTTAAAAAAAACTTCAATCAAATCTCAAATCTTCACCCGCTTACGAGCGGCTAGGTCATGTTTCAAACCAATTCAAGGCAATATCTAAGCAAGTAAACGCTTCAGAAGCACCAATTATGTTTTCATCTTCGTTATTTGAACTTGTAGTTGATGAGGTGCTAGCAGTGGCGTCAGCCTTATTAGTCATGAGGTCTAAAATTTCGCTATCCTGCATGATTTGGTACCCGGGATCTTCATCATCGATATCCATCCATCGTTGAACCTCTTCATCTCATTCGTGGGAATCGAGCTTTTTTAGCACATCTATCTTTTTTTCTTCATTACTTTACTTATATACATTGGTAAGGTTTGGTTTTACTAATTTTATTTATTTTATTTCAGATATATCTTTCTGTTTCTCATTTACACATACACTTTGAGGATTTTCCACTATACACAAAACTTTATTCCACACTTTTTAAAAGTTCCGCTCTTTTACACTGTCCTATGCTGCTCTGATCATGTAAGACGCGTCTTTCAAATCAATCTTTTTTGATTTCTTATCAGGCTTTCTTCTCCCTCCTCTTTTTTTCCAAAAGTAACTTATGTAACAATTCTTTTCTATAATACCGTTTGGATGTCTCTGTAACGCCTTGATCCATGAGCTGTAATAATGAAGTCACGTTAGGTGGAAGAAACATGACTTTTATTACTTGGGGCATTATCAAGAAGCAATAATGTTTTCTTTCTTTTATCATTTTTTGATTGAAGGACTTTTACAGAGGGTATAAGAGTTTCTGTCAACCATTTCATGAAAATTGTACTATCCATTCAAGCACTCTTTTGCGCAGTGTAAACAATTCAGACATATTAACGTGTTTGAAACAACATGGTTTCTTGTTTTAATCAATTACAAGCATGGGAAATCGGTGGCTGCCAGTAGCATTAGCACATGCTAAGGTAGTGATACGATCCTTGCTTATTTTAGGACCAGGTGCTGCTAATTCACGACCTGAAGTAAGAGTTTTTCATGGCAAAGCTCTCCAATTGAGACCGGTTTCGTCTGGATTGTAAACTTTTTCGAGAGGTAATTTTCTTCCTTCAGTTTGATTTTGAATGAATCAGCAGATAGTTTTTCACTTTTTGTATTTGAAGCTCACGAATGCCATGCCTTGACTTTAACCAGCCCGTGCTTGCTTGATAATTTCACAGCCCTCCATCTTATCTTTCATAGATAGGACAACACGTTTACGTTTAGACATTTTAAATCGAGAGTTTACTTTCACGTGGAAAATTTAGTTTATCGACTATCGGCTACTTGCAAGTGACATATGAGTACAATTAACAAGTCGCGACAAGTGCGCAAGCACTGTAGCGCAGGAGGCGGGAAGGACGTGCGGGTCAGGCGGTCATAGTAGTTCGGATAAGCGGTCGTTCGGTTGATCGACGTTCGGATAATCGACGCTCTACTGTACATATAATTTTTTTTTCGTAGACTAATTTTCTGGACCAAAGTAAAGATTATTCTATTAAAAAAAAGTGAAATTTCCCTATTTCGGATACTTTGGTAATAGAAATGTCACCATCTTCATTATTAGCATAATAAATATTGCGTTTTCGAAATATGCAAAAATACAGATATTTGTCACAAATTTTATGACTTTTGGTGAATTTCGCAATTGTGATTTTTTTATTGATAATGGATATCTTTTTTCCTTGAATTTCAAATTAACGGGGTTCTGCATAATTCAAAATGTTCTTTTTGGGTCCCTTGAATTTCGAATTAACGAGGTTCTTAAAAAAAAGATTGTTATCCCAACACTTAATAGACGAGAATAAAAATAAAAGAGATGTAAGCATACATCATTGTTCGATGTTCTTCGTACTCCAGCATCCAGCATTAATAATAATAATTGACACACCACAGCTCACTTAAACCATTAATATATGACATACATACTTTTTTTTTCCTTCGCACCTTATCTTTCTTTTTTCATTTTATACATCCTAATATATGCTAATAATAATATATGCTTACTTTTTATGTCAATACTTAATTTTACGCTTCGCAACAAATTCTAAAATATAAGGAACTGAAATTTTATTACTTCCCTGTTATTTTTAATACTAAATGTGCCATATCAACGTAAACTGTCAAATCTGCAAAAATTTGATTTTCAGTTTACTAATTTACTAACTTAAACTGTCCAAATTTACCTGCTTTATATTTTCGGACAATCTTAAAAAAATAAATTCTTTTTTTAATTGAAAATTCATCACCGGCTGCGAAATGGCTACCACAGCCGACAGTATGGCCTTGCAGCAAGTAGACACCAAGCAGTGGCCACCGTTGGCTGTGAATCCCCTATTGATAAATGAAAGATTATCAAAATAATTGCATTGAAATTTTTATTCACCTAAAATTTTACTCCTAGTGATTTTTTAAATAATATAATGTGTGTACATCTATAAATATATATATTCAAACATCATTACATAAATCACATAAAACAATAGTTACCACTGATTTACTTATTTTAGTGATAAACAATGAAAATTTATATGAAATTTAGAAATCATGTTCCGTATGGTACAAGGCACTCTTAAATTATGAATATAAATGTTTCTGTTTGCTTTGTCACTTACACACTCGGAGTTCATAACATTCTTCTCTGTACAATTCATTCTGCAAATCTCTTACTACCATCATTTTAAAAACTTATATCAATAGTTTAACTGAATAAAATTTGCTAAAACTTTCATTTTTCGTTATGTATTACTTTGCAAGTTGTGAAGTGTATTTTATTAAAATTATCTTCAGCTCCACACGTCGGCTGAATATCTCTTCTGTGATTCCATCTTTTTAAGATAAAGTGCAGCGTCAGCTTCTGACATATTTCCCTTTTCCTGTATAACTTTGAGCACAATATTGCGGACATCCAGCGCCATCGACCTGGCATCACTGGAAAACAAAATAATAAGTTTTAGTAATCAGTCGGAATATATCACAATTATTATTAAATAATACACATCAGCAGCGAACGGCTCCATAATTTATTTTATTTATTATTTTAGGAACTCCCAAATCGCCCTGGTGCTCCCAAATCAGTTTCACTCAACAAGAAGCATCCCAATTTTTAAATTTAAGCAAGTTCACTATCCGATTGTGTCTGTGTGGTTCTGTTTTCTAAAGATAATCAGCACTGATAAATGTGTGTACAAAATTAAATTTAAAAAAAAAAGAATTATGGTTAAAACAGAAAATTTACATACCCGCAAATATAAACATGGCCGTTATTGGTTCCTATTACATTCCATAGTTCATCTGCATTATTCTCTAATAAATGAGTGACATATATTTTTTCCTTCTGGTCTCTCGAAAACGCGGAATGTAACTTCAATAGTCCACTGCTTTCATATTCTTCTAACTCCTGTAAAATCAAACATATTGAAAAATATTATTAACCCGAATATGTTACTGAACTCGAAATACCCGAACGGTTACTGTTTTACAAACTATTATTTTTAAAATCATGATATAAAATAAGAAGAAACTATATTTTTTGAATTTCATAGACAAATACATAGTACAAAAACTCCACGATAATTTGAAATTTGTCACAATTCAATATTTTTAAAATACAGAAGACCCAAAATGTTAATTCACAGCACAATAATACAATAATTTTGTCCACAAATCCATGAAATAATAAAAAGTCAGTAATAACTTCTTACAAATAAAATTAAACATTTTAATGAGCCTGGGGCCGCGTCGCATATATGCGACGGAGCGCGACTGTTCCCAGAGGCACAAAATGAATTATTTATCGACGGCCGCGTATCGAATTTGAAAAACGTAAGTTTTTCCCAATAGAAAAATCCTGTTGTGACCTGTCGTTCCATTTTCAACTCAAAAACATCACGGATTATATTTTAAATCAGTAATCAAAACAGAAGTTTTTCTGCCGTCAAAATCGTATAGAATTGTTATAGATGGCGCCCCGATTGCGTGCTGTGCAATCGAAATTCAAATATTCCATCGTCAAGGTCACGCGCAATGTGCGCGGGAAATACGATTTATTTTTCTCGATTTTCGATTTATTTGTACACGTATATACAAATATATACGATATGTTTTGCGATATTTGTCAGTTTTTGTTGGTTTATGATTCAATTGAATACTAATAGTGATTTATTAACAAAAATACACGCAATTTTGTTGCGTTTATTTGAAATATGTGTGTGTGTGAAAGTGTATCATATTTATGTGTTATGAGTGCGATGTCCCGTCGTGTGCCGTGCCGTGCAACAAAATATACCACACAGAAGAAGATTATTATTATTAATAGTAGTGTTGTCTCTAATAAACAAATAAAAAATAATTATTATTTTTCAGAAAATGTTGCGCTGGCAACATTATCGAAATTCAAAAAAAGACACTTACGATAAAATAATATGAATGTGTGTGTGTTTTTTTTTAATATACGCTGTTTTCATGGTTTTTTCGTAAAAAGAAAAATCACAACAAATTCAGAAAATTTCCGCCCTTAGCCTATATGGTGATTGGAATTTTTTAGGCACCAGACAAGTTAACAACACACCAAAGGAAGAATTAAAAAGAGTGAAAAATAATTTTTAACGCGTTCAAATTATGAGACATAAGATTGGGAGAAAACTAAAACTAACATAAGAATGCAGCTAACTGAAGAAAGCATGTATAGTATTCCCCAATTTTAGGGATTGTGACATATTATGTATGGATAAAGTGCGATCAAAAAGTATTTCAAGTACAAATAATATTGTTATAACTCAAAAAAAATCAAATTACATGACTTAAAATGTGTTGATTTATGGTGCAAGTGTCTAAAAATGATTTCAAATTACGAATTACCGGAGTTTCAAATTTTCGGGATTCATCAACTATGAAATTAATATTTTGGGATTTGTGTTTACAAAATTTCAAAATTTTGACAAATTTCTAATTAACAGGGTTTTACTGTATTAGGAATGGACAAATAACTCATACCTCTCTGTAGAGGAAGTCTTGATCCTTGTGTCGGCAGCCGAAGTAGAGAATAGTGTCTCCCAGAGGCTTGCCTTCCTCCTTGGCCAACTGTCTCTCTTGTATAAAGCCCCGGAATGGAGCAAGGCCGGTTCCCGGGCCGATCATAATAACTGGGGTCTGAGGTCTTACAGGCAATCTGCAATCATAACAGTGGCATGTGAAAACCTTCATATTTGAAGCTTTGATCATAAAAGTACACATGGAATATTCTATACATGAAGTAACCAAGAGTGTGAAAAATGTATTTTATTAATGAACGAAATAAAATGTATTTTTGAATGGAATTCAAGAAATTTATTAGAATTGTTTATAGTAATTGTTCCTTTGAAGCATAGATTTTTGCATTTTCCACCAATTAAATCTTTATGCTTTAAACAAACTATTACTGTAAACCAAGTTGATACAACTGGCCTCATAAATGAGAAACTAACCTAAACTGAGATTTCCTGATGTAGATGGGAACAACAGGAGAATTGGTGCCCGGTTGTGGGTGCATCTGGGCCAACCAAGACGTGGCCACACCCTTGTTGATACGACCACTAGCGGTTTTGTACTGGACCACCACGGCAGTGATGTGCACAGTGTTCGGATGCAGCTAGAAAGATCAAACATCAAACATATGTAAACACTTCCTCAATATGTAACAATCCAATTTATAAAAAAAATTATATGAATGGAAATAATTCTTAGAATTTGTATTTCCCCAATAACTGAAGCCGAGTTTAATCACATATTCATAAGTATTACATCTTAAGAACCTTAGGACTGGAAGATATGGAGTAGAATCTTGGCTGAAGACGCGGCAGCAACTCGCACAGGTGATCCAGTGGAGGTCTACAAGATGGCAGATCTTCTAAAATGTGCACAATGTTCCTGCTGGCGCTCACAATCCACGAAGAGTACATGGCCTTGCCTTCCACTGTGGTGGAAGACATAAGTCGGAGCTTTTCTTTGTCCTGATGAAAATAAAATCATTATGAAAGTTTTTAACAACTGCACAATACAGAATCACTTCTGTAAGGTATCGTGATTCTAGAAAAACACCAGCTGAACGAAATATCTGATACACATTCCCGACCATGATCTGAGGATCACACAGTTACAAGAATAACAGCTGCATATGTATCGGAATTATTGGCTATTCTATTTCAGATATATCCAGTTATACATCTATTATTGTCAATACCACCTTAAATATTATTTTTAAATAATTTAATAACAAAATGTAATATAACAAAGAAAGGTAGATCTATGAATCTATCAACAAAATAATTATGAATCTTACTTATTTCTATTCTAAAATTGTATTTCATAATGAAAATATTTTTTCCGTATTTACTATGTTACAAAAAAGAGAGAAAATTGACAATAAATTCATTATTAAGAAATATATTATTTTATAGAACTAAAACACAAATAATTAAGAAAATTTTACGCGAGACAATGGCAATGAAAATTTTATTATAAATGTAATATATAGGGGATATTAGAACTATTTTGTTTTTTAGAAAAATGTAAATTTCATCATGTCAATTAGATTCGGATGAATTTTCTTTATAAAACATTATGCTGCTGTTAATGAATCAAAACTTACCGCCTCTTCAGAACAATATTCAACCAACTCCTTGAGAACGTGTGTGCGCGGGATGGCCGTTATTTCCAAGTAGTGTGTGAGAGCTGTCCGGTAGGAAGTGGGACACGGGAAGGGGTGTTTCTTGGAGCTATCCGTGTCGGTGTTGACCAGAGAGAAGATCTGGTCAAGATCATAGCCTGTCAGTTCGCCCAGCCGCTTTACCAGGTCGGAGCAGTTGACAGGGAACATGGCAAGATGATCGCCTAGATAGAGGCATACTCTAATTAATGCCATCCAAATATTTACAAAATAAAACACTTTAATATTGACACAAAATCCACACATTAACATAAAATTCATACTCATGTAACATTTTAACAAAATATTTAAACATAAAATAAATCGTCTTTTTTATACATACGATGGCAACATTGGAATAAAAAAAATGTACGTATTTCATATCTTTCAACATAAATTAAAAATGGGATATGAAAAAGTTTGTCGAAATGTCAATTTCATTTTGCATTGCCGCAAATGGACAGACGGATCTTATTGAAGGTAGAAAGCCAAAAGGGCGTTAGTGATTATTTCAAACTTTACAGGAGGGCAAAATAATGTTTTGTCAATTTGATATTGTCAATACATATTTCTTTTATTATCAAAACAATTTCCATGTGTTTTGCAGGGGCGTGTAGTAAGAACAAGAAGCATGACTTTTTCCTAAGCATATATTTTGAAAAGAAACAGAAATAAAATATATATCTCGTAATATTCCTAACAAAATAATTAATATTTCATAATATTCTGCCAGATAGATATTTAATTTTGATTTTTTTCCAAATATGTTTACATAAAAGTCTTGCTTCTTGTTCTCACTGCACGCCCCTGGTGTTTTGGATTGACAAACATGGAAATCCTTAAAAATAAAAGAAACATTGACAAAATCAGATTGACAAAACATTATTTTGTTCTCCCGTAAAGTTCGAAAAATTAACTCTTTTTTGGCTTTCTACCCTCGATATTTATCTATCTGACAAGAGATTATCAAAATAGAAGTCATTTGGATAATGACTTCCTAGTAATCCATAATGGTACCATTGCACCAACACTTATACATGCTTGTGTGAAATTATAGAGAAAAATGAACAAATTGATTGCAATGAAATGCAATGGTGAACATGTGGGAGAGCCACAATAATTGAATAAAAAACTAAGATTACGAGGAAATAATTGAAACCTGTAAAGTATTCAAGAAAGCTTTTCTTACACAGAAGGAACTGGTGTGACTAAATGAAAAAAATCTGTAGAGGATAATCAGAAAGCAATAGAACATTTAGGCAAAACAGAATGTCTTACGAGTATTGGAGAAAGCAAAATGAATGTATAAGGGCAGGTTGTTTCAAGTTGAATTAAAATAAAAGTTTGTTTAAAGCATATATTTTTGCGTTCTCCACCAATCAAATGATTCGCTTCCGTAAAAATCTATGCTTTAAATGAACTTTTATTTTAATCCAACTTGAAACAACCGAGTCCTAGAAGACACTTGTTTGACACTATTATATCCTCTTTCACAATTCTTACAGAATTTGGCGTGACAGTGTGGATAAAGAAATTAAATGCATATAAAACTCACCGGCATCATATCGCATCTTAGATCCTTCAATATCAAATTCAATATGGAGACATGAGCGATCTCCGCCTTTGTGCAGTTCTCTGTTGACTCTGATGGGAGAGAGGTACGGGTTCTTGGAATCGTACGGTCTGTCAGGGTAATTTAAATAAATATTATTAAATTGTTTTTAAGGGAGTATCATTAATATTATAAGGAAAAAAATTAGTTTAAACAGACATTTCCAAATAAATAGTAGAAATTTATAATTTATATTTGATGAGAATATAGAGATCTTGGAACCTACTCAATCTCAAGTAATGCACAATTTGCATTTTAGAATAACCTTTGACAACTGTAACAAAGAAGTATAATTTATATTTAAAATTTTGGAGGTTGCATGTAAAAAAAACATATTTTGTGTTCCGTCTCGACGCCTGGAATCCATTATGAGAGAACAGCCTGCTGTTTCGGCACT
This sequence comes from Agrypnia vestita, assembly GCA_016648135.1. Classification (NCBI taxonomy): domain Eukaryota; kingdom Metazoa; phylum Arthropoda; class Insecta; order Trichoptera; family Phryganeidae; genus Agrypnia; species Agrypnia vestita. The sequence goes on along the minus strand of JADDOH010023632.1, from coordinate 2,985 downwards.
TAGACACGCGTTCCTACCCCCTCTGATTCCCTGTTTGCGACATAATTTATTCCCGCTGGTATCCCTGTTTCCGGTTATGTCGGCGTAACGGTTTTTCTTTCATATAACGTCGTTGTTTCGCGCCATTTGCACGCGTCTAGACACGCCAACTTTTGTTGTGATTTTTTTGTGTTTCTATTGCAACCTACCCCCTTAATTTTTGATCCCTAGGTTAACAAACATTAGACTATACAAATTTTTAACATAGTGCGACAGGACGTTGATATTTTAGTGTAAATCCCGTGAATTTCGTCAAACGATTTGTTAACAAGATGGCGGACGAGCAAGCTCCTTCGCCGGTATCCTCGAACGACGGATCTTCTTTCGAAGAACCGAGTCGAAAGAGACGCCGCGTAGCATACGACCCGCATGTAGATCACCTGCTAAAACAGGTGACTGCTCTGACGGAGGCCTTGTTAGCGGGCGGCGCGGCTCCTGCATCAACAACGCCGCCAACGCCGGAACACGTGGCCGCGAGCGAGCCCAGCGTGGAGGACGCGAATGCGTCCTTTATTCAGCCGCCGCCGAGCCTCAGAAGGACGAAGAATACGCTGGAGTTCGGCAAGCTCAACACAGTCGTGAAGGAGCCGCCAGTACCGAGAGCGGACCCGAAGCGGATCGAACAGATCTCGAAGTTGCAACACTTCGATTCCGACGAGTGGTCAGGCGTCAGGCGAACCTACGCGGCGACTCCCACATTTGTGGAATTGTCGGTGAACGACGACTTGAGAAGGATCGATAACGCGCCGACCCATACTGGCTTGCTGGAAAGATCGCTCGCCGCGCTTTCAAAAGCCTTGCTCGCCCAGAGAGAGACCCTGAGAGACGGGATGCAATCGCTGGTGAAATGGGCATCCGAACCCGGCACGGATCTGTCCGTTTCGGCTCTCTTCGAGCGGATTCAGTCGATGTTCACCAGCGATGCTCCGTACAATAAGATTTCGGACGACATCCTGCAGATTGTGTGCGGCAGACGGGCAGAGTGTATACTGAACCGGCGAAAGGCCATATTGGAGGGCTTCAAAGACCCTTTCGTGCGAGAAGGTGCGGCCAAAATCCCTCCAAGCTAGGAGGGATTTTGGCCGCAATACTTGTTCAATAGGGAAGAGCTATCGGCGTATATCCTAAAGAACGGGGGCCAGGAGAAGGTGATGGTCTCGCCCGCAACCCGAAACCTGGCCCAACCGTCAACATCTCAGCCCCAGCCGTCAACTTCTCGTCGAGCTCCGAACCAGGGATACCTCCAGTCCCGTAAGCCCTTTCTGCCGGAGCCGAGGCACAGGGAGCGAGGCCCAGGGAACCCGAACAGGAGACCTATCCGGAAGGCAGACCACGGCCGAAAACCCGCTGGTGACCGTAGCCGTAGAGGTAGAAGATGACGCGAGGCTGAACAACCAGTTCTGGGGAGGACGCTTGAGGAGGTTCCAAAGCACGTGGAAGGAGTTCGGGGCACCACCTATAGTGCTGAGAATCCTCAAGGGCGCGAGAATCCCCTTTGTGGCCAAACCTCCGTTAGTCTTCCCCACCAGGCAGCTGTTGAGCAGCTTCAGCACGAAGGAGTCTCGAGACATGTCGAGTCACATTCAGGCCCTGAAGATGTCAGGCGTGCTGGAAAGAGCAGATCATTCTCCGAGCTTCATCTCAAATCTGTTTCTAACTCCGAAGTCGGACAACTCCCTAAGGCCGATATTCAACCTGAAGGCGTTGAATGCCTTTGTGGAGGCGAAACCCTTCAAGCTGTTCAACCACTTTCGGGTCCCAGACTTCCTCCAGCATACTTTCACCTACCAATAGCGGAATCGCACCGAAAGTTCCTGAGACTGTACTACCAAGGGGAACTTCTCCAGATGACCTGCCTGCCCTTTGGCCTGTCATCAGCCCCGAGAATGTTCGCAACGCTGTCAAACTGGCTAGCGGGACTCTTGCGGAAGAGAGGAATAAGGACCGTAGTCTACCTGGACGACTTCCTTCTGGCCAATCAGTCAAGGGACCTGCTAGCGACCCAGGCAGTAGAGACGGTCAATCTGTTCCAGCATCTGGGTTGGTGCATCAACCGCGACAAGTGTGTCCTTATACCTACCCAAAAGCTGGAGTTTCTGGGCATAACTTGGGACACCGAAGCCAACCAGAAATCCCTCTCGGACCGCAAGTGCTCTGGCCTTTGCCAAGTACTGCGCCGCCCGATCGAGGCCGGCAGTTGCTCCCCCAAGCAGGTTCTAGGCCTCTTGGGGAGACTCAACTTCGCAAACTTCGCCACCCCTCGGGGTCGTGTGCATTGCCGAAGACTGCAGAGATTCAGCCGCCAGCTGCAGAGGCACGAGCCATCCAGACAAGTGGAGCTTCCTGCCGCGGTTCGGCTAGACCTAGAGTGGTGGTTGGAGGCCGTAGGGGAGTCCTGCCCAATACACGAAGCCCCCTTCTCCCACTTCCTGACTACAGACGCAGCGGACGCAGGTTGGGGCGGACAGGTGGACGACAAGACGATATCAGGCCAGTGGACCCCAGAGCAGATGCGGTGGCATTCCAACCAGAAAGAAGCCTTCGCTGTTTACGCAGTGATCAGGGATCACGCTTACCTGCTAAGAGGAACGAAGACCCTACTGCAGACAGACAACAAGACTGTAGTGGCTTACATCCACAAGGATGGGGGGACAAGATCATTGGGCCTTCTGAAGATAACTCGAGACCTCCTAGAGTTTATCGACCAGCAGGAAATATCTCTGACAGCGCAGTACATTCCAGGGAGATACAACGGGATTGCGGGCCGACTCTCACGGGGGACACCACTCCCGAAATGGCACCTCCTGGAACCAGCGACAGAGGAAATATTCCGAATATGGGGACGTCCTCAGATCGACCTCTTCGCATCGGCCACCGCCCATGTGGTGCAAAACTACGTGTCGCTAGACTCAACCGATTGCTCGGCCTCCTATCTCAACGCATTCA